>CM076572.1:316082126-316566517 GCA_034641835.2 Pinus albicaulis | reverse complement strand
CCTCCAAGACCTTGTCACAACTTCTTTATCTGCCTCCAATGCTGATCACTCATTTCTGTTAATCTAGGTTGTCATTGATGTCAATAGTTGATGTCAATGGTCGGGATGGGAAATATTCTTGAAGATGCCAGAGGATGATTACAAATGATTACAACTCTTGTTTACAATGTCAAGACACAAATGAAGTGTCAATCATGTATCTTGATGATCATAATGGAAGACTACCATATCACTGCACTTGATGAAGGACTAGAAGACATACACATGATGACATGTCCTACCTCTAATGATCTTGATGATAACACTACATGATTACATGTCCTACGTCCGATAATTTGATTGACGAAATATCTTTGCACTATCTTAAGGACAGCTGACCTAATGACCCTATGTTGAAGAAGGCAAGAACATGATGGTGGTGATCCTATGTTGAAGAAGGCTAGGACATGATTATGAAGACAATCAACAAAGAAATCAAACCATGAAGAAGCCCTACACTCAAAGGCATTCTTCCTTGCCCCACTACATTACGCACTCATAAATAATCGGTCACATAAAAAATATTTTTTTGCTACCTTAGAGGCAAAATTCATGTGTGACTACACCATCTTGAAGAGCATAATTTTGTCTTTCAACGACTTACTCGACCTGAAACTCCAAGCGGTTTGAAAGTTATTGATTTTAAGTTAAGAAAATTAATCTAGCGCTAGCCGACCTATACACGGACACTCATGTCGGCGTACATCTTTAAAGACGTGTCCCTTCGTTTGTCCTAGCAAAAACACTATGAAATATATAAGTTGACCCATTTCTCCTCCAACAATTTCGGTGATCATCACAGAAATACTACAAGAGGCCGATGAGCAGGAAAAAAATAGTTTGGGCTAAATTTTGATTGGGTTGTAGATCAAATAATTAAAGGAGAGCTACAGGCAGTCAAGAATACCTCGGACCTGCTGTAATAAGTCTTGGTGCAGCTCATTTTTGACAGATCAGTGCAATATTCAAGGCAGTCTGGGCTACATTTATTGCAGAGAATGGGAACAAAAGTCTAGTGGAGGATTGTAAAGTGACCATTGCAAAGTCTAGCAGCTTATTTGGTTTGAACAGCTTGGAGACCTAGACTGTGGATAGGTCGAGTCACTGTTTAAAGTCTCTTGAAAGCACAGATTTGGAGCTCGGAATAGTGACAGAACTCAGATTTGAAGGGTCAACAATGGACTGTCATTTCACTGTGATAATGTAACAAGATTGCTGATTTATATGCCAACTTGGACCAGTGAACATCGTTGTGGAAGAGGCCTAGTTTAGGCTCAGATTTCCACAATTTTGTAGACAGTACCTCAAACCTGTGATGGCATAAATGCTCGGACAGTTACCTTGCGGTGATTTCAACTTGTGTGAAGGTGCAGTGACTTAGAACTTGTGTAAAGTATCATTTCTCATGGGTAGATTGAATCTTGGGTCTGAGTTTATTGACCTGTGATAGTCCGGTGACTGTAGAGATACTTTGGAAACATTCAAGACCATTCCTTGAAAGAATTTTGGAGAGATATCTTACTTGGGCAAGGGTTATTGAAGACACCCTTGAAGAATTCTTGGGACAGAAAATTGAAGACTTGAAGATTATACTTGGATCAATTAAATACATTGTGCATTTCTTGATTGGGCTTTGGGTTTGAAGCACTCTTGAAGGAACGTTGTTTTGAAGATCTGTTTGGAGCATTTTGACGACATCTTGGAGCATCATGTAAAGACACTTTGAAACTGAACTTGGTGATATTGTTATCATGATACATCACTGATGACATCATGAGGTAACTTGGAGAAATTGTTTAGGTACGATGAAGAGCAGTGGAGACACCTTCATATGAAGAAAAGGTTGTCATTGATGACGTGATGTGTAGACAACAGTGAAGAGTAAGCTGAAGATTGTTAGGGCTCGTTGAAGAAGACATTGGGAGCCGTGAAGTATAACCAAATATACCTTGACGAAATGAAGCAGGAGGTTGGAGCCTCATAGAAACAAGGTCGGTGCCTTGGAAGATAGGGTTGGCGCCCTAGAGGATTGGAGTCCTCAAGAAACCAGGTCGGAGCCTTGAAAAGACCAAGTCAGTGCTTGGCACAATACAGGTTGGAGCCTAGAAGATTGGAGTCTTCATATAGGGTTGGAGCCCTATATCATTATTGTACTTTACTTATTGTAAAGAAGAAATTAATAAAAGTATCTATTCCATCATTGTTCATTTTGTGTTCTAAATATAATTGATCTAACTGGTAAAATTAACAATTGAAAAGAAATATTGATTCACCCCCCTCTCAGTATTTCCAACAATTGGTATCAGAGCCAGTACCTTCACTCAAAGCCTAACAACTTGAAGGTTGATCCTTAGAACACAAATGGCAAAGCCAAGGAAGAAAGTCTCCAATCCTCCTAAATATGTGTCTTCCTCAACCATCGAAATTAAAGTCAATCAATTTGCGAAGGCTCCATTATTCAATGGAAATTCTGATATATGGGAGAAAAGAATGAGGAATTTCTTGAAGACTCAAGGAATTGAAGTTTGGAAATCAATGATTACTAATGACACAATGGAGGAAGAATCCAAGGAGTACAATACAAGAGCAATGAAGGCAATTTTGAATGGGTTACCAAATTCTGTGAAGGCCAATTTTGAAAAATGTTCGTCAGCAAAAGTCATATGGGACAAACTTCATGATTTTCACTCAAAAGGAGCGTTGACAATGATCTCTAGTCAAGAAGATGATGGAAAACAAGAAAGAAGTCTAGAATTCATCAAGGAAGCTGAAGATAAGGGAGATGACAACAAGGCTAAAGAAGACCTAGAAGATGAAGAGAATAAAGAAGACTTTGAAGAAGATCTCTTGAATAAACTTATGGCTTCCATGGAAGAGATTAACAATTTGGAAAAGGAAAATGAGGAACTTAAGAAGAAAGCACAAGATGGTAACCAAGACAAGACAAGGAAGGAAGTTGACTTTGTCAAGCTTCAAGTACAAGAAAGGGATGAGGAGCTTGCCAAACTTAAAGAGGAATTTCATCAAAACAAAAGAAAGCATCATGAAGAAGTCATATCTATGACAAATCAATTGGATAAGGCAAAGAAAAGGGAAGAAACTTTGTCAAGCCACCTTGAACAAAGACTTAAGAGCTTGAACAATCTTGAAGCAGAGATTGGTCAATACAAGAAAGAAGTCTCTTCTCTTAGATCTCAACTAGAAGAAGCAAGGAAACAAGCATAAGGAGCCGAGAAGGAGATGGAAACTTTGGCATTCACAGAAGGACAAGTTGATGAAGCAGAAAAGGAGAGAAACACCATGAGATGCCAACTAGAAGAAAAGGATGAAGAAATCTTCAAACTAAAATTAGACATCAATCTTCTCAAGGCCCAATCATGTGAAGCAACCAAGATGAAGGAAGAAATGGAGATCGATCTATCAAAGAAGGATGAAGAATGCAAGCAAATGAAAGAAGAAATTGATATCCTTAAAAAGGAAGTTGATCCTCTAAACAAAATCCTAAAGAGCTCCCAAACCCTAGATGACATCTTGAGTCATCAAAGATCTCCTCTTGCCAAATCGGGTCTTGGTTATGTAGGTGAATCTTCAAACAAGAATGATGCAATCCCTAATGCTTCAAACAACAAAGATGTGAGGAAGCCAATTTGAAATGATACTCCCAATTCCAGCAAAGGCAAAAGTCAAGACAACAATGGAAGAAATCCTACTCCAAGGAGACTTGTAGATGACGTCAAGAATACAAGAGGAAATGAATATCATAAAAGAATCCCAAGGCAAAAGGACTTCAGAAGTACTTCAAGGAACTCTTCATCTCCCAGGTACCAAAGTATATTTCTTGGATATTGCTATTCGTGTACAAACTTTGGGCACATGGCAAAAGATTGTAGGGCATATCACAAAGACAAATACAACGGTCCCCGTCAATCTCCTAGAAGCAATTTTGCAAGAAGAAGTCATGATTTCTTATTCATGAACAAGATAGAGTGCTTCAATTGCCATAACATTGGACATATGGCACGTGATTGTAACTTGACTTGGGCCCCTGCACAAGCTAGAACCATGCCAGAGAAGAAAGTTACACAAGTATGGAGAAGGAAGCAAGTTGAATCCGGAAGTCTCTTGAACACTTCAGCCAACAACACATGTTGTTGACTAGATGAAGTCATCCTTGATATTTCGAGTATTTGATGGTGAAACCCTGCCAAAAAGAGACCATGCATACAGTTAAGGGGAGTTTGTGATCCTTGAGTATTCTTACAAAAAGTGATCCGTGAGTGATCCCTATGAAATCTTTGATGCGTCACCCATGGACATTCAACCTTCTCCATAGATCATCTCTCTGGAGCAGCTCCATTGAAGAACATGATTCCAATATTGACTTCTTCCACCCTATGACAAGGCAACAATCTTTCTTGAGGCTAGAGGAGGTTATGCAGGCAGAGGCAATTGGTTCATCACATGAAGAAATGCAAACATATCATGGACCACAACACCATGACAGGGGGAGTAACATACCTATGAAGAACTACTATTCATGAAGAAAAGAAGCAGCTTGTCAGGGGGAGTACTCGGGCACCAAGTTTGCCATTGATGTCAAAGGGGGGGAGAATGTTGAAAAGGTAAGAATATTTCCATCAATGACAAAGGGGGAGATTGTTAATCAAAGTTGTCATTGATGTCAATAGTTGATGTCAATCGTTGATGTCAGTGGTCGGGATAGGAAATATTCTTGAAGATGCCAGAGGATGATTACAACTCTTGTTTAAGATGTCAAGACACAAATGAAGTGTCAATCATGTATCTTGATGATCATAATGGAAGACTACAATATCACTGCACTTGATGAAGGACTCCAAGACATACACATGATGACATGTCCTACCTCCAATGATCTTGATGATAACACTACATGATTACATGTCCTACCTCCGATAATTTGATTGATGAAATATCTCTGCGCTATCTTAAGGACAGCTGACCTAATAACCCTATGTTGAAGAAGGTAAGGACATGATGGTGGTGATCCTATGTTGAAGAAGGCTAGGACATGATTACGAAGACGATCAACAAAGAAATCAAACCATGAAGAAGCCCTACACTCAAAGGCATTCTTCCTTGCCTCCATTTCTGCACTCATAAATAATCAGTCACATTAAAAAATATTTTTTGCTACCTTAGAGGCAAAATTCCTTAATGACAGCTACACCATCTTGAAGAGCATAATTTTGCCTTTCCAACGAGCTATTACTCAGCCCGAAACTCCAAGTGGTTTGAAAGTTATTGATTTTTTAAGTTAAAGAAATTAATCCTAGCAGCTAGCCGACCTATACACAGACACTCATGTCGGCCTGCATCTTAAAGACGTGTCCCTTCGTTTGTCCTAGCAAAAAACACTATATATATAGTTCGAACTGCATTTCTCCTCCAACAATTTCGGTGATCATCACAGAAATACTACAGGAGGCCAAGGAGCAGAAAAAAAATAGTTTGGGCTAAATTTTGATTGGGTTGTAGATCAAATAATTAAAGGAGAGCTACAGGCAGTCAAGAATACCTCGGACCTGCTGTAATAAGTCTTGGTGCAGCTCATTTTTGACAACTCAGTGCAATATTCAAGGCAGTCTGGGCTACATTTATTGCAGAGAATGGGAACAAAAGTCTAGTGGAGGATTGTAAAGTGACCATTGCAAAGTCTAGCAGCTTATTTGGTTTGAACAGCTTGGAGACCTAGACTGTGGATAGGTCAAGTCACTGTTTAAAGTCTCTTGAAAGCACAGATTTGGAGCTCGGAATAGTGACAGAACTTACCACAGAACTCAAATTTGAAGCATCAACAATGGACTGTCATTTGACTGTGATAATGTAACAGGATTGCTGATTTATATACCAACTCGGACCAGTGAACATTGCTGTGGAAGAGGCCTAGTTTAGGCTCAGATTTCCTCAGTTTTGTAGACAATACCTCAAACCTGTGATGGCATAAAAGCTCGGACAGTTACCTTGTGGTGATTTCACCTTGTGTGAAGCTCCAGTGACTTAGAACTTGTGTGAAGTATCATTTCTCATGTGTAGATTGAATCTTGGGTCTGAGTTTATTGACCTATGATAGTCCGGTGACTGTGGAGATACTTTGGAAACATTCAAGACCATTCCTTGAAAGAATTTTGGAGAGATATCTTACTTGGGCAAGGGTTATTGAAGACACCCTTGAAGAATTCTTGGGATAGCAAATTGAAGACTTGAAGATTATACCTGGATCAATTAAATACATTGTGCATTTCTTGATTGGGCTTTGGGCTTGAAGCACTCTTGAAGGAACGTTGTTTTGAAGATCTGTTTGGAGCATTTTGATGACATCTTGGAGCATCTTGTGAAGACACTTTGAAACTGAACTTGGTGATATTGTTATCATGATGCATCGCTAATGACATCATGAGGTAACTTGGAGAAATTGTTTGGGTACGATGAAGAGCAGTGGAGACACCTTCATACGAAGAAAAGGTTGTCATTGATGACGTGATGTGTAGACTACAGTGAAGAGTAAGCTGAAGATTGTTAGGAATCGTTGAAGAAGACATTGGGAGCCGTGAAGTATAACCAAATATATCTTGACGAAATGAAGTAGGAGGTTGGAGCCTCATAGAGACAAGGTCGGTGCCTTGGAAGATAGGGTTGGCGCCCTAGAGGATTGGAGTCCTCAAGAAAACAGGTCGGAGCCTGTACCAGAGATAGGGTTGGAGCCCTAGAGGTTGGTGCCTTAAATTGACAAGGTCGGAGCCTTGGAAAGACCAAGTCGGTGCTTGGCACAATACAGGTTGGAGCCTGGAAGATTGGAGTCTTCATCTAGGGTTGGAGCCCTATATCATTATCGTACTTTACTTATTGTAAAGAAGAAATTAATAAAAGTATCTATTCCATCATTGTTCATTTTGTGTTCTAAATATAATTGATCTAACTGGTAAAATTAACAATTGAAAATAAACACTGATTCAACCCCCCCCCCAGTATTTCCAACAATTTATGCACCGACTTGCACTGATTTGCACCAATATTAGAGAACTTTATTTCTTCTTCCTTGTTATTCTCTGAGATATATTACTGTCCTTTTGTATGTTGAAGATGAGAAGGTAAATTCTTCCTTCTATTCTCAGATTTGAACGCACTTCAGTTGCATCACAAAACCAGAACTGTGATCACTTCTTCAGTTTGTATTTAAACCAGACTTAGTCAATTTTGTGTACCTAATTCCGCACTTCAGTTCTGCTGTTATTAACTTATAAATATCCGAATTGACTCCTTGCTGATCTGCACTTATTGTGATAGTCATGTCACTCAGGACAAATCAGCATACATTACTTCTTAACCCGCATATATATATTCAGACTTGTGATGCACCATCAGCAATCCTTTGCTATGATAATCGTGTATGAAACCCTGTTCACATCCTTCAGAAATCCGCGATTTTATCTCTGTAATGACTTCAAAAAAATCCACATTTTTCAGAGCAATCCGCACTGCACTTGTACTGCACTTCATTCGCACTGCAACTCCTGCACTTATCCGCACTGCAGCTCCTAAGATGTCCGAAAATCTTCTGTGATTACTACAAGGTTTGCTAGGGTATATATAGTTGTTTGCCCCTGTATATAAGCCGACCTGACATGTGAACTGATGTGACTATTTTGGGAGCCGACATGATTGTTATGAGGCCGACTTCTCACTGCATATAGTGCCAACTATATTGCATCTTTTCCAGCGTTTGAAGGAGAGCTATCTTGAGGGTTGTTAGAGCCTTTCTTCCACGGTTTTCTAGGACAAGGTCTTGGAGCATTTCATGAGACTAGATCCTTCATATATATATGACGCTTAATTACACTTATCCCTAGAAGACAAAACTCTAGATAGACATCAAGAAGAAGTCTATTAACCTATAGTAGACTCTTGCTCATGAAACCCATGAAGCAAGTACAAAATACATTTTATTATTTTTGTCTTCTTCTTTACATGAAATACATAATTACATAGTCAATATGAAGACCGACCTAGTTACACTTTTCAACACGTATCCCATACAAACCCCTGGGTGCTGCTATGCTCCTGTGTCAAGTCAGCCGGAACAGACCCCTCGATGCCAGGATCCCAAATTGATCTCTCACTCCACCTGTCATCAATCAATCCTCTCAGATCCCAACGCCACCATGGCCAATCATCGCCCGAATCCCATGGCTCGGACTATGCACTGTCTCTAGCTGTAGTTGTCGCCCCATGAAGCGAGGACCAACTCAGCCACTCTCTCTAATCCAACCTGCAGTCTAGGCCGAGGTCACTCCTGATCTACGGATGTCAAGCTAGTGCTACTGAAATATTGATGGACTGTCGGTCCACAATCCATGGCCCAATGGAATATGTAACATCTCTCTCGTCCAAGTGCTCCTGCCGACATGTACCCGGGACTAAGAATGATACTCTGTCAATAGGATACCAACTCATGATCTCTCGCCAATCTATCTCGGAAGAAGAATCAAATGCAGTGACACCTGTATACACAACAAGTCTTGTGTGAGGTCGCCAGTCCATACTCAACTCGTGCTGCCCCGTACCGTCTGCCGATGAGATCTTCCTGCAAAAGAAGGCCCCTCTCTCTATAAGAGGACAAAGTGGGCAAGATATGTTGCAAGCCTCATCAATGTACTCCTGGAGAGTATTTCCCCCTGAAAGAAATACAACTCTGTTGACTGCATGTGGATCTATCTGCACCTCATCAGTGGGTCGGCCCAAAGATGGATACTCCAACGGCTCCTCCCTCTCCTGAACAGAAATGTCATACTCCTGTTGTTTACTAGCCTCCTGCAGAACTATCCCATCAACCTCCAACATTTCCTGAGGATAAGTATCTGCAACTACTGTCACCGTACTAGATGCCCGTGCATATGTCTACTCCTCCTCAATGGCTGACTCCAAGGTTAGTCGCGTATCCATCACAAACTCAATGTGAGCCTCCATTTGGCTCTCCCCTCAAGGACTATCATGCACGATGTGCATAGCCTCCTCCTCAACTGACTCATGCTCCACCATATGCTGCTCTGGCTAAATCATGAAAAGTGACTCATCATCCTGAATATCTCCCATAGAGTCCTCTGACTGCTCATCACACATACTGGAATACAAATCCGGCCAACTGTCATCAACTCCATATGACTGCTCATGCTCCCCAGTAGTGTCCTCATATGATCCCATGGACTCATCCAAAGAAGAGTCCACCTCCTGATATACAGAAGGAATGTCATCCTGCTCTATCTCATCCCCCTCATAGGCATCTCTCAAGCATGAGTGACCTGGCTCCCAAGGTTCTTTGCAGATGAAGCAAAGTCCCTTCCTCCTCAGCGCATTTTTGTTGCTTGATCCACCAAACTGGAGCAGCTCCTCCATGATCATCTGTCTCCTGAATAGCCCAATGTTCTGCTCAACCAACCCTTGGGCTAGCTCATAAGCAGCAAGTGAGACCAACTGCTCTCTCCTCCAAATGGTCAACAGTCTAGCCCGCAACTCCCTGCAAATGGCATCACGATCTCTCATAAATGGTGATAAGATGGACTGAATATGTGTTATGATTGTGTAAGGATAATGTCTCCTAATGCTAAAGAAGCATTGGAACATCTTCAGAATCAAGCCATCACACTCAAGATCAAGCATGATCTCACAAGTCCTGGTCATGGCCATGACTTCTAAAACCACAAGATTTTGCCCAAAGGTAGAGCTTGCATTGTTTTCCAAATCCTGAAAGGTCCCTACCATCGGTCTGAAAACTCTACTCATAATGTAATCATTGTAAGGGGCTATAGGGGCGGTTAGTCTCATGATATTGCTGATACAAGCTGCAACTGGAAGTGTGACCCCTCCACAAGTTTCCTCCAAGAACTTGGGTTGTATGAGAGCAAGCACACATGGTTTTAAGGCCCAAATTAATTTTCCCCCATCAGATTGTTTACTTTGGAAAGAAGTTCATCAAGTTCCTCAATTTTGGAAAGAACTCTCCATGTGATCTTCATGTGTTTCAAATCTGTCCCAGGCGCAAGGATTTTGTGCCCTATTTTTGTTTCTTTCTGTAGGTCCCTAGATTGCCCATTTTGAAGAATGGCATAAACCCCTTTTGAGAAAGGTCTATTGTTCTGCTTGGGTTCTTGGTCCAAAGAAACGTTGTGGTTCAACGCCTCAACGGTTGTGCTGCCATGTGGCTTTAGGAGGTATTTTAAGAACCCCATGTTTATTGCAACAATACAAAGTTATGATAACAATGAAATGTACCACAAAAACACCCTACATACATTAATACATTGCTCATTACAATACCCTGCCCCAACAAATAAATCTAGCTCCGACAAATAATTTAGGCTTTGGAAAATAAATTGGGCTCCAGCAAAATCATTTTTGCACAACAAGATGAATTCATCCTAGCAAAGCAATCTAAAAAAAATCTCAGGTGAGAAAAATGGTACCCCAGATGCAAGGAAATGATCACTACGCAAGCTCTATGCTGACTCTGGAAATTTTGCAACTACTGGCTGGAAGGAACCCTTAATTGAGCCTCCAAAAGTGCTCAGAAAATTCTGCCAAATTAATCTTGGGCTGTCCACCACAATCCCAGAAAAAACCCAGAAATTATTTTGGCAAATTCTACCGGTCACTCGAGACCCAAAATTTAAGCTTACTCCTTCCCCACTAGCTCCCAAATAATTCCGTACGTTTGGGGCACCCAAACTCCCCCAAAAATTATGCAAAATTAGGAGCCAACTCTTTGACCCATTGCCGACAAAACCCAAAAATGTTTTGGGCTAATTCTGATCTCTCGAAATTAGCCAAAATTGGTGCAATTTACCAGTTGAATAATAAAATGTATTGCTGAAACAAAAGTGATATTTTTGGCCTGAATACTGCCCGGAAAATTCTGCAAATTTAACCATGAACTCCTCTCATAAAACCCAAAAAAATATTGGGCAAATTCTAGCTGAATAATTTTGGCCCTACAATATAAATTTGGCCCAGCAAAATGCTCTCCCGCAGCAATTCTAAACTCGCTGTTACAATGGATTGGCCAAAACACCCACATCTGGTGCTCAGAAAATTCTCAAAAAATACTCTCAGACTCCTTAAGCCAATCTGACCAAAAGCCAGAAATGGTTTGGCCAAATCACAATCCTCCAAAATTGACCCCAAAAAGCCCTACGCTCTCCAAGTCGCTGATGAATACGATGTCTACAAAATGATTAGTGAAATACTCAACAACCCTCCAAATGTGCAACAAATAATCCCTATTGCACTTCCTCTATCTCTCTCAACAAAAAAAAAACTCGAATGGTTTGAGACCTTCCTCCACAACTAGGCTCAACTCTCCTCCTCTGCATTAGCCTAAAGACTGCCACGCTACTCCAGAAATAGAATATCAATCTCAACCCTAGACGTTCGCCTATAGCTGAAAAGCTAATGAACCTAGGTTCGCCTATAGCTCTCGTAAGCTAATGAACCTTGCAACCAACAACAAACAGAAGAACTCAACTGTGTCCTCCAATAATGTCTCAAAATAATAAACCATCGATCTTCCTCTAAAATTGAGCTATAGTCAAACCCTTGAATTTGGCTTTTCCAATAATTTGGAAAGTAAACCCTTAGGCTGGCAAGATCACCAGCTCTGATACCACTGTAATATCCCTTTCGGGAATTTTTATTAAAATTCCACGAGGGTTTTAACTTTGCACAATTTCACCAAGAACATAACCAAAACACCAAAAATTCGATAGAAATAATAAACCCACAAATTATAAGGCAATCTCATTAAAATATCACAATATGAGAAACAATGAGATATGCAGCAACCACAACAAAATCCACCTTTATTATATAGAAATATATGCCAATACAATAGCTGGAGACAATCCTCCAACATCTGCTATAATGTTGATGCTAACCTCCAAATTCAAAACAGGAAATCAATCATGGCAACCTGTGAATCCTAAATGGATCCACCAAGGGAAGAGATGGGTGCTCACCCACTCTCACTAAATCACCCAAGGGTTTCCGTCTTGGGGCTACTACTGAAGTAGATAATCAAGTTCTCAAACCTCTCACACAAACAATGATCCAATCCAAGATATCTCGAAATGACCTTCGCTTTTCCTTTTATAGATCTGATGGATAGATCTCCAATCCTCTAGAGGCATCTTATTTTATTATTTTTTAATTATTATTCTAGAAGATCCTCCATTGACTCTATCAAAGTGACTTTAATTTAATTATATTTCACTTAAGTCACTTTTGGCCCCTTTTCCTCTAAATATTATTTTTCCTTTAATCAAATGACTAATTAAAGTCATTTTTCATTAAGGAAATTAGTATATCGCCTATGGTACTATCTCTGGCCACTATAAGTCACTTCTCAGCATCTCATCCTGAAGATCTCCTCATTCCGATTCCAACGAGCTATTACACTAAGGTGTTCTATCATGTATTCCTCCCAGAATGTCACCTTGAGCGTAATTAATTGAGTTAAGCCCAAAAATAACTCGGTTTTCTGAAAGTTGTCGGAATGTGCCGGAACGAAAGGCAAATTGTGCAGATGATGGAATATATCAAGCGAATGCCATCGATCCTCATAGAAATTCTTTAAAACTCCTCCAAAAAGCCCTTGGGCCCGCTGATGACCCCAACCTATATCTGTGACCTGTCTGCTCCCAACTCTGGAAGTCCATCCTAACCCTGTCATGGGTGACACCAAAAAAAGCAATATTACAATTCCTCCCAGAATGCCACCTTAAGTGTAATTAATTAAGTCAGGCCCATTAATAACTCTGTTTTTGAAAGTTGTCGAAATGCAACGAAACGAAAAGCAAACGGTGCGGATGATGGAATCTACCACGCAAATGCCATTGGACCTCATAAAAATTCCTCAAAACCCCTCCAAAAGCCTATGAGCCCGCTGATAGACTAAACCAGCTCCTGTGACCTGGCTACCTCCAACCCTGGAAACCACACCATAACGTAAACCAAAAAAAGGAACATGACAAATCCTCCCCCCCAATATTACTTTCCCTCAAGCAATCCAAACCTGTGGACCGATCTGGTGGCCCAAAGCAACTGAGACCCAATGCCTGAATCCCATACAAACCATTGGGTGATGATATGCCTATGTATCAATCCACCATGAATGGACACCTCAATGCCCAAATCCCATACCAATCTCCGATTGAACCTATCATCAACAAATCCTCCTAGATCCCAATGCCACCAAGAACAAGTATCAATGCTCCAAGGCTCATGTTGTGCTATAGCTTCGACTATGAATGTTGCTCCATCAACCGTGTACCAACTCATCACCTCTCTCCAATCCAACCTCTTATATAGACCAAGCTCAACCCCACTATCTTGATGTTGTGATGGAATGTTGATGGATGACCAACCTATGCTCTGCTGCCAACTGGCCCATGTAGTGTCCCCTATCTCTAAGGGCCCCTGTTGTACCACACTCCTGAGTAAGAATGACACTCCATCAATAGGATACCAACTCATGATGTCCTGCCAATCCATCTTGTGGGAAGGATTGGATGCATAGACACCTGTATATAGAACAAGGAGAGCTAAAAGATGCTTTAGCAAAAACATGACATGAAAGACCCAAAGCACTTAGATTACAAATTATTTTGATTTAAACACTAAACACTTAAACGAACTTGCCAATCATGTAAATATTCAAAAATATTCTATCGAAAGACCTACAGTTATCACAGTTCCACAACAAAAAAATGTTGATCGAAAATTACTTGAAAATTTTCCAAACTTAAAACATTCGATAAATATCCAATAATTCAAGTAAATAGATGCAAACTTCAAGTTAATTTCCTTCTTCAGAGTAATACATGATTTCAATTAAAATTCAAAACCCAATGCCAATGAACCTTCGCTGAAGCACATAAATAATGAGGACCCGAGCACTTAAATTTCAACAATTAATTACCATTAAAACAGTGAAATTTAAATGCTAAACGCTTTTTCAAATAATTTTGGAAGTATATAATTTTCTAAATAACTCAAATCCAGAAAAATTATTTACTCCTATAGTCAAATGTTAATTTTGGGCACCTAGGTCCAAACTCCATGTTGCACAGCTCATATGACGACGATCATATTTTTGTTGGATTCCTCTTTCGGAGAGGTGCAAGATTGATCTAAACATCATCTTGATTGGATGAGCGGAACATTGATTTTGAATTTATTTTCCACATGTGCAAGGTCGGACAGATATATCCCACATGCCTAAGAGATGTGTCACACACCCTCATTGATGAATATAAATTGGAAAGACTTGGAGGTCATTTTCTCATCATCTCATCACACATTCTCTCATTGTGATCTGATTGGTTCGATAGGCTTTGGAGGCATTTTCCCTCACACATGTAGAGTGAAGTTGTTGTTTTCTACGTTGATATGTTCAGGGCCTTCTATTTTCTGCGTTGATCTATTTAGAGCTTTTCTGCTACAGCGTTGACCAGCGTTGACCGTGGTTAACCCTTGGTCGTTTGACCTCAATCTTCTGCAGAAATTCCAATTTTAGGTCATACAGCTGGGCACTAAAATCGAGGAATTATGGGTTGTTTGACCGAAGCCCTAGTTTGTTGTGTTGACTTTTCTGACACTGCCTACCTTGACTTTTCTACATTGTCACTGGTTTGACTTGCGTTGACTTGTGATGAGCTGTCTTTGAGGGTTGTGGGTGTGACACATGAAAGTGTTGGTTGACCGAGAAAGACTTTGTTGGTTGAAGCATCCTACTAACTGTTGTAATGCCACAATATCTCATATCTTTGCTGGACAAAAGGAATTGTAAATCTGATCTATATTTGGCTTGTCTTCTATTGATCTATTATTGTGTTCTATCAACATTTTACTTTCAATTTTATGTGATTGTTATTTTGTATTGGGTCTAAGAAAGATTGAAGTAAAAGTGCATCAAGCATAGAACACCATGGTTATCTAAATTTAACATGGTTTCAAAGCTGAGGTGACAACAAAGTCCAAGAGTCCAAGTTGGTGTTAGAAGCTATCTCTGAAGGAAGAAATCCTATCAAGGACAAATGGCCTACTCAACCTACAAGGGTTTCAAGGCTGATGATAAATTGACTGATAAGTCTGATTATCATGCATAGAAGATGTCCTTGGATTTGGTGCAACAAGATCAAGATGTCATGGACTATGTACAAGGGAATATTCAAGAGCCTCCATCAAATGCAGCTGCTGCCACGAAGACGAAGTATAGAAAAGGGTAAATCAAAGCAAAGATGATTATCCGGGATTCTATTCATAAGCACTTGGTTGCTTACATTTATGAGTTGAAGATATCTAAGGAGATGTATGATAAGCTGGTGAGCATGTTCAGGGCTAGCAATGCTAATCAAATCCTCTTCTTCAAGAACCAATTGAAGAATATCAAGAAGGGTAAGGATGAATCTATTCAATCCTATTTTATGAGGCTCACTGAAATCAGGAATAACCTCCTAGCTATTGGGGAAGCAATATCTAATCAAGTGATGGTCCTTATTGCACTTGGAGGTCTCCCTAGTGATTGGCATGTATTCAATACCAATATTCTCAATAATAGTGTGATTCCTGATTTTGATGAGATATTGATGAGATGCACTCAAGAGGAAACAAGAATGATGGAGTATGCCTCTAATGGGAATGGAAATGACCCTATTGCCTTCGCCACTCATGCAAACAAGAAGAACCATGGTGGCCCGAGAAATCAAAACCATGGTAGAGCGAGGCCCAAAGGAAGGAAGGGAAGATGTTACACTTGTAACAAGACTGGTCACTATGCAAGAGAGTGCCCTAAAAGAAGGGGCTCTCCCAGGGATGATGACAACAACAACTCGAGAAGGAATGGTAGGAACAACAGGTTCCAAGGAAAAAGGAAGGCTCCCTCTAATCGTAATGGAAATGGGCAACCTTTCAAGAGGACATGAAATTCCAGGTACGATGAGCCTAATGTTGTTGATAATAAGAGAAATGATTTTATTCTTGTATCTCCCTCTCTGCTGCATCTCCACCCGACACCTTGGATGTCTGGTTAATTGATAGTGGTGCTTCAAGGCACCTCACTGGTTATAAAGAATCCCTTTTGATTTGGTTGAGAAGGATACTAATTTGGAAATTATCCTTGGAGATAATGCCACCTATCCCATGAAAGGAACAGGGACTATGACCCTCCATTTATCTCAAGGTCAAGTCATCAGATTACAAGATGTGTTGTATGTACCTAATTTGAAGAAGAACCTCGAGTCCATTTCGGCAATGGAAGACAAAGGGTTCAAGGTGGCATTCGTTGATCGAAAGGTACTTATCTGGAAAAAGAACTTCAATGAAGCTCTTTCTATTGGTTTTAGAGTTGATACACTCTACTAGGTTGGAGGAAGTCCATTGGGGGCTATGACATGTGATACAACTCTTCAAACAGAGTTATGGCACTGGACGTTTTCACACCTTCATTACAAAGCCCTTCCCGAAGCAAGGAAGGTGGTGACAGGGATGCCCAAATTGGGAGATGATCATGAAGGTATATGTCAGGGTTGTGCCGAAGGGAAGCATACAAAGGGACCATTCCCCTCAAGTGTCACAAAGACAACTGATATCTTGCAATTGATACATTCTGACTTATCTAGTATGCTGTCTGTGACATCCTTGGGATGATGTTCCTATTACATGACTTTTACAGATGACTTCTCCCGCAAGACCTGGATATATTTTTTGAAGAAGAAGGATGAAGCATTCAAATGGTTTTGTACCTTTAAGGACTTGGTGGAAAATCAAACCGAGAAGAAAATCAAAGTTTTGAGGACCGACAATGGGACCGAGTATGAGTCAAATGAGTTTAATGACTTTTGTAGAGAAGCTGACATTAAGAGGGAGACCACAACCGTGTACACTCCTGAGAAAAATGGTGTTCGTGAAAGAAAAAACAGGACCATTGTAGAAGTTTCCCGCGCCATGCTATGTGACCAAGGTCTTCCGAAGTTTCTATGGGGAGAAGCTGCAAACACTACTGTGTATGTTCAAAACAGATGCTCGCATTCCGCTCTAGACTCCAAAACTCTCGAAGAAGTTTTCTCTAGTAAGAAACCTGATGTTTCTCAACTTTAGAGTTTTTGGTTGTCCTGTTTACTTTCATGTGCCGAAAAAAAAGAGAAGCAAGTTGGATGCTTCTGGAAAGAAGGGAATGTTTGTGGGCTATAGTGAAACTTTGAAGCAATATAGAATCTATGTGTCTGGTCAAATAGAAGTGGAGATATGCCACGATGTCACATTCGATGAAGATGTTGCCCTCAAGAAAGTAAGAAATCTTCCTCGCTCCGAGGAAGACAAAGAAGATGAAGAAGCAGGGAAGTTGGAAGAGTCGAAGGATGACCTGATGCCCGATGTTGAAGGACCTATGGATCCCATTGATCCACCTCCTTCAAATAAGAGAAGACCCTCATGGCTTAGGGATACTCTCGAAGATGCCGAGAGACATATTGCCCCAAGGGGGACATTCCGTGAAAGCAAGAAGCCGAAGAGATAGCAAGGGTATCTAGCAGCCATGAGTATGATAATACAATCTGAGCCTGGAACATTTGAAGAAGCCGTAAAGCATCAAGTTTGGAAGGATGCTATGCACGAAGAATATGAGTTCATTATGAACAAAAATGTCTGGGAAGTGTTCCCAAGACCGGAGGACAAATCTGTTGTCACCTCGAAATGGCTCTATAAGATAAAGCATGGATCTGATGGAAGTGTTGAAAAGTACAAGGCAAGATTCGTTGCCTGAGGCTTCTCTCAAAAAGAAGGCATAGATTATGATGATATATTTGCACCTGTGGCCTACTATACCACCATCCGATCTGTTATTGCCCTTGCCGCTACGCAAGGATGGAGTCTACATCAAATGGATGTGAAAACCGCTTTTCTGCATGGATCTATAAAGGAAGAGGTGTATGTAGAGCAAACTCTGGGGTTCGAAGTCCGAGATAGAGACACCCATGTATGCAGGTTGAAGAAAGCCATCTATGGGTTGAAGCAGGCCCCCATGGCTTGGTACGAGAGGATAGATGGCTACTTGATGAAGTTGGGCTTCACTCGAAGTAATGCTGATCCGAACCTTTATTTTAAGGTTGATAGAAAAAGGCCTTTCATTTTGGTTCTCCGTGTGGACGATCTCTTCCTGACAAGTGTTGACCCTCTCATTCATCAGTGTAAGAGGGAACTAGCTTCCGAGTTTGAGATGAAATACCTAGGACTGATGCACTACTTGGCTTGGAGGTCTGGCAGAGGCCAGGCGAGATTTTCCTTTCTCAAGGAAAATATGTCATGAAGCTGCTAGAGAGATTTGGTATGGTGGACTATAAGTCTATATCGACACCGATGGAACTCAACTTTAAGAAGTTGAGTGGAAGTTGTTGGGCCCATGCTAGCAAATCCTACCGAGTATCGACAACTCGTAGGGGCCCTGATGTTCTTAGTGAACTCCAGTCCGGACGTATGTTTTGCAGTGAACACTTTGAGTCAACATATGGTTAAACCTCATCACATTCACTGGATTGATGCCAAGAATCTGTTAAGATATCTTCGGGGCACAATCAACCATGGGCTGAGATACACTGTCGAGAGTTTGAGACTCCATGGATATATTGATGTCGATTGAGCTGGCAGTGTGGTGGATCGCAAGAGCACATCTGGATGTTGCTTCACCTTGGGTTCTGCTTCGATATCTTGGATGAGCAGGAAGCAGAAGTCGGTGGCTTTGAGCACCGCTGAGGCCGAATACATTGCAGTGAGTATGGCCTATTGTGAAGTTGTTTGGTTGCGAAAGCTCTTCAGTGAGTTGTTTGGGCATGTGCTAGATACCATCATTATCCTTTGTGATAACCAGAGGGGGATTCATCTTTCTGAGAATCCTGTGTTCCACTATCGATCCAAGCATATTGATATCAGGTACCACTTTATCCAGGATATGGTACAGCGAGGCATCGTAAGGATCGATCATATAGGAACTGATGAGTAGGTCACGTATATTCTCACGAAGCCCCTGGGGAAGGTCAAGTTCCTAACCTTTCGTGAGAAGCTTGGAATCGTGGAAAGACCCTATTCTAAGGGTCCTGCTTGAGTTGGACTATGAGCTTTGGGAGCTTTAGGGGGCTTGGGGATAGCTTCTTGGAGCTATAAGCACATACGGGGCTAGGCTTGTTGAACCTTGTTGTGCTTTTGCCCCACTGTTATGATATTGAGTTGGTTCGCCTCTCTCTGATTTGTGCCCTACACGCATCCTACCCATGGAGTTTTGGACTCATGGGAAGTACCTCTCATTTGTCCAATGAGGTGGGAAATGTGGATAGAGACCAATAACAAGATCGATGGATGCATCAGAGATTGTCATACTCTCTATGTCTAGGATGGCACGTGTCCAACACCTTGATCTAGGATCAAGTATGGTGACGTTTTTACCTCTAAACTGACTTCGGGTTAGTAGGAGACTCTTTTGAGTCCAAGAGGTTTTTACCTCTAAGCTGACTTCGGGTCAGCTGTGTGTGATGTCTTTGTGACTCACCTTTTGTTCTGAAATAAAGAGCCAGCAAAGCAAGTTACGGCGAGACGACGCACGATGTTTGGTTTGGTACATGATGGATGGCACTTGTGGACAGATGAAGTTCTCCCTAGTTGAGAGGGAGTGTTAATTTTGGGCAACTAGGTCCAAACTCCATGTTGCACTACTCATATGATGATCATCATATTTTTGTTGGATTCCTCTTTCGGAGAGGTGCAAGATTGATCTAAACATCATCTTGATCGGATGAGCATAACATTGATTTTGAATTTATTTTCCACATGTGCAAGGTTGGCTAGATTTATCCCACATTCCTAAGAGATGTGCCACACACCCTCATTGATGAATATAAATTGGAGAGACTTGGAGGTCATTTTCTCATCATTTCATCTCGCATTCTCTCATTGTGATCTGATTGGTTCGATAGCCTTTCGAGGCCTTTTTCCCTCACACGTGTGGAGCAAAGCTGTTGTTTTTAGCGTTGATCTGTTTAGGGCTTTATGTTTTCTGCGATGATCTGTTTAGGGTTTTTCTGCTGCAGTATTGACCGTGGTCAACCCTTGGTCGTTTGACCTCAATCTTCTATAGAAATTTCGATTTTAGGAGGTCGTACAGCTGGGCACTCAAATCGAGGAATTCCAGGTTGTTTGACCGAAGCCCTAGTTTGTTGCGTTGACTTTTCTGAAGCTACCTGCGTTGACTCTTTTGCATTGTCCCTAGTTTGACTTGCATTGACTCTTCTGCGTTGTCCCTGGTTTGACTTGCGTTGACTTGTGATAAGCTGTCTTTGAGGGTTGTGGGTGTGACACATGAAAGTGTTGGCTGACCGAGAAAGACTTTGTTGGTTAAAGCATCCTATTGACCGTCGTAACACCACAATATCTCATATCTTGCTGGACAAAAGGAACTGTAAATCTGATCTATATTTGGCTTGTCTTCTATTGATCTATTATTGTGTTCTATCAAAATTTTACTTTCAAGTTTATGTGATTGTTATTTTGTATTGGGCCTAAGAAAGATTGAAGTAAAAGTGCATCAAGCATAGAACACCATGGTTTTCTAAATTTAACATCAAACCTTAGAGATATATTAATAAAAAAATAAATTTTCCTTTGACTATAGAAAAATTTAGACTTCTTCCTCAATTAAAACTTTCCTTGTGGCTTAAAGCTTTAACACTTTAACAAGGGCCCAAAAATCCTTGTGTCATAAAAATATATACCTCAAAATTTGATTTGCAAAATTTTATGTCATACAAAAAAGAATTTAAAGAAGTTAAAAAATTCACTAATGTTAATAAGCTATTGTTAATTGTTTAAAAGTTAATAAAATTTTGTTTATTTTTTAATTTTTCAAAAGTTAATAAAAATTAAAACTAATGTGAACAAAGCAAATTTAAAAAAAAAAATTACAAGGTCGAATGGCCAAACTAACTAACATGTTAAGATAAATATAATGTGATTTGTTTTTGCTTGCGATTAGGTTTGGGTCAAAGGCAAAAAGAAAAGGAGTGGGAGGGTTGAGGAAGGCCGACAAGGGAGCAGAGTTGCGAGATAAACAGTGAGCAGCAGAGGAGGGAAGAGGCTGCGGAAATGAGGGACAGAAGGGATGGGAGTTCACGCAGATGAGAGACTGCGGAACAGATGAGAGCATGCAGCCAGGGCCGCTAGGAGTTGCACGAAGATGTTAAGGGAGCAGCAGGAAGCAAAAGTCACGATGATGAAGGAAGACGGAGAGAGCAGCAATTTGTGAGAATAGCAGCCAGAGACAGGGAGGAAGATGTCGAGGACGAGATGCAAGGGTCGAGGAATGAGAGGTTGCAGGGCAGCAGAGATGGAGTTAGCAGAAAACAAAAATGAGGAGAAGAGGAGGCACGGCGTGAGGGCAAAGAAGGTATAGCTCGGGCTCTGGAGCAGAAAAACGTAGCAGATAGGATGAGGGTTTGAAAATCTAAATCTAAAAAAAGAAATGAAATTTTTCTTGGCCAAAATTTTATATGAAAACCAAGAAAATTTTATGTGAAAAACCCAGATCATAAAAAAATTTCCTTGCAAGCAGAGGTTTTATGAGACAAGATCATTCCCTCCAGGGCCTAGATCTATCTCAGATCCTAAAAACTCCTTTGAAAACTCCCAAATCTATACCTACACACAAAAGCGATAAAAACCCAGAAACCACATACAAATATACAAAAATCGAAAATGAAAGCCACAGGTTAGAAAATAACATCTAAAAAATTATAAATATTTGTACAATTAGATTTATAGATCTATCAGATCTTGGAAGTATGAGTCCGACTCCACTCCCAGATCTAAAGATTTCAGACTCCTGCTAACCAGATCTAACTATTCAGCACAATATTTTGAAAATGAATAATTTTTTTAATTTTTAGGTACTAGCCCAAGAAATCCCTACAAGATATGCTTCGTTAGATAGTCTCGGAGCTTTAATCCAGAAAGCTCTCCAGATCATAAGTTTCGGGAATCGGCTGGTCCAACCGAGGACTTCCTCAAGCACCCAAAATCTTTGAATGAAAATGATATTCACACTTAGAATATAAGCCGTCAAAATAATAGAGGTATAAAATAACGATTAAACTTTCAAAGTTTGGAGATATCTGCCAATCAAATAAAATTTTAACGCAATCTTAAAATCCCAACAATTTAAGCAAGATACTTGTGCAATAAATTAATCTACGAGCGTTATTAACAAGTAGCTTATAAACAAGATCAGCAGAACGTTAAACACAAGTTACCATAAAATGTCGGAGAGGAACACTGGCATCAAGTAAGACCACAAATACTTTGCGTTCTATTATTCCCAAAAAAAGAGTTTACAAGAGCTTCAAAAGCTAGTACACAATTCAATGATCGGATCCTTTCGACTAATAAATGACTCCTACTTCATAGATTAATTCTCCAACGGTTAGTTGGCTTGATCCCCGTCAAAGTAATCTCGACCATTGAAAAACTTTTAATTATCTTTTAATTTCGTCTGTTGAAATTATTTTATTTTTGAAGAAATTCGAATTTTTCATTTAATTGAATTATAACCAACTCAAAATTAATTATTTTGAGTTCATTTCCTCAAAAAATTGACTTTGATTTTATTACCAAATTTCAAGGGTCCAAAATCTCTTGAAATTTTCAATATTTCCTTGGTTGGGGACCTCTAAAAATTAAATCTTCTAGAACCCACGAATTTTTTAATTTGGAAAATTAATTTTTCCTAGGACCTAAGATTAATTAAATTTTTGGCTTATAATTTTAATTTATTTTTTCCAGAAATTTTAAGTAATTGACTCGTGAGGAGATTAATAATTTTTCCAACCATCAAATAATTTAGCCATGGTGTCTAAATATGAGGGACCATGCACTAAAATATTTTTACATCAAGATATTACAATGCCGTAGTCTAACTAGCCAGAGGAATCACCCTGAAAATCATGAAAATTCCGATAATATTTTCAGAAAATCTGGCAGGAATTTTTCTAAATCCATGTTATAATTATCAAAGTTTAATATTTTGGGTGTCCTACAGGTTTTTGATGGTGCTGAATCCATTTCCAATGTCAAAATCAGGATTCAAACACTGTTTCTGCAAGATTTTTTAAATTTTTTTGGCCCGGATTCCGGCCAATTTTGACCGTCCGGGCAATTCCTCCGGCTCGTTAGACGACTCCTATTACAATTTAAGACATTAGGGGGGAACACCCGTTCGTTATAGACCCTCAAATATCTACCCAATTCTGCGACTTAAAATATGAACTAGTAGACCAAGTAATTTGTAATCAAATAATCTAACCAATTAGCTAGGATCACTGGCAAATTACTTTTACAAAGACTCAATATAAAACACTAGGACTTACCTACTATCTTGACGACAAAATCCACCCTAGCTTTGGGGCGAGGTTGGAGGGCAAAATTTTGTCGATCATTTGTGTCTAGAGACAGATGAATCATGAGACGAAAAACCTCCTAGGATAGAAATCATCACCAAAATAATAGGCTTACCTAGGTTGTTACATACATGATGATCTTACTAAGATCATTTACATTATAAACATGCAGAATGGGTTTACATCTTTAACAGATTGCCGACTAATGATGAAATCTGAATGACACAAACACTTGAACATGATAAGTCCCTTTTGCGAAAAAAGGGGTGTACTGCTATGGGGTCGTTGACACAGAGTGGTTAACATCTGGCTCTACTTGGGGACATGTTGCTTCACCGAAGGAATGTGAGAATCCAGAATCTGCATCCAAGCAACACACAAAATTACATAAGTAGCGTCCATCCAAATATCACCATATAAGATTAAACGCATGAAAATAGAAGCTCTTCTATCATTAATTATTCTACTAACATGAAATGTAAATCTACTCTTAACCACAAAAATGAAATGCTGAAATAACAAGGTGTAAGGTTAGAAATACAATACAAAGGATGCCCAATGGCATTAGGTGTCATCTCTGAAGAAGAACTTGAGCATTTGGCCATTTGCAAGTAAGTCAAGTGGTTCACTTTCCAAGGTGCTAAAGCAGAATAAGTTGGGTCCAGCAATGTCTCAGATAATGTAAGGTCCCAACCACAAATTGTCAAACTTTTTATGTTTTCCTGGTTTTCATTCTTTTGATCCCAAACTAATACCATGTCTCCAACCTGCAAAGATCTAGATCGATATGATTTATCAAAGTTTTTTCGAATGTTAGATTGACTTTTACACATACTATCAAAAGCTTTCCTACGAGTTTCATCCAACTCTACAAGTTGATCAATTATGTTTTGAACAACATATTTATTAGTGGAAAAATGTTGGAGGAGTTGGTAAGTTGGTAATTCAAGGTGCACTGGTAAAGTTACATCCAAACCATAAACTAATTCAAAGGGACTTTTTCCAGTAGCTTTCTTTTTCGTAATCCTATCTATCCAAAAAGCAAACTTGATTTTTTTGTCCCAAGGTCGCTTATTATCTCCTACTATCTTCTTAATAATGGTTATAAGATTTCTGTTACTTGATTCAACCAAGCCATTACCTTGAGGATAGTAATTAGATGATTGAGACAATACAATGTCATACTTAAACCAAAAATATGAAAATTTAGAAGAACTAAAGGCTTTGGTATTGTCGGTAGTGATCTTGGCAGGGACACCAAATATAGTAATGATTTGATTTTCAATAGAGTCCAGAATGACCTTTTCATTGGCATTCTTAGCAGGAATGGCTTCAACCCATTTTGTAAAATAATCAATAGCAGTCAAGATCCATGAGTAGCCATTGCTAGAATTTTCATGGAATTTCCCGATGAAATCCAGACCCCAATGCTGAAAAGGTGTCTCAACAACCACAGGTTGTAGGGGCAGGGCAGCTAGCTTTTGTTTCCCTATGAACAGTTGATAGTCTTGGCAACTTCTAACAAATTTATGCACATCAAAAAAAATTGAAGGCCAATAATAACCAGCGCTCAGAATTTTGTGGGCAGTAGTTCTAACAGCATAATGAACACCACAAAATCATGAATGAAACTCATAAAATATTTTTTTGTACTCAACTTCATCAACACACTTAAGTACTATGCCATCGGGATTTCTCCATCCAAGGACATCCTTCATGAGGTAATACTTAGTGGCTTTTTATTGAGAAATCTAGGGCATTAGCATTAAGTGATTTCTCTTCAATAGTGACTGTTTCTGAATGATTTTTACTACTTTAGATTAGGATCTTCTTCTTCTTAGTTTATTAGTATTCTTCTTCATCAAATAGTAACCAATGCATAAACATAAATAGACAAGAGACACAAAATGTAGGCTATGAGCCAAGGCCAAAACCTCTCTTTGAGAAGAAAACCTGCACAAATTCTTCTTATATAGATTCCAATTGACAAATACCAAGACCATGACCCTTGACCTATTTGGCCACACCGAGACCAAGATACCAGTCTTCTTGACAGTCAACCTTCTTCTTGACTCCTCTTCCACTTCGTTATTACTGAGATCTTATCAAGACTTCATTTATAGCTAGGCCTCCTCATTGCCATATTCCAGAGATTGTACTCCTGTAAGAGCACCAAGATTGTACAATTGTGATTGCACTGAGATCAGTGTGACACACCAAGATTATGCATTGTACCGAAATCTATGTGCCTTTATCCTTGATTGTGATAGCACCAAGGAGACATAGCACCCTTTCATGTAACTGTACCATCCTACTGCCACCGAGATCATGAGTGCATTCTCAACTTAAGAGATCGGAACTATGGTTGGCCCAAGACTGTGTCCTTTATAGTGAGAGGTATCCAAACTTATTACAGTGAGAGGTATCCAAATTGTCTCACTATTAACCCATCTGAAGACTTCAGAGATGTCTGAGCTCTGTGGACTGTATTTTGACACCGAAACTTCGGAGAAACTTGAGTTCTAGACTGTGGAAATGCAAGGTGCCTTGCCTCCAATATATATTAATTTGTCCATACTTAAAGCCGACCTGAGCATTTGAATGGGCGTGTCTCCTTATGTGAGCCAACATGAATTTTATATGTATCTTTGAGGCTGACCATGAAGAGGAGGATTGTGCTTATCTTTTGGAGGGCTTCTAGACAACTTATAGACTTAGATACATTTGACACATGCTCAAGAAGAGCTCTTCATACATGACATTAATTCTTTGACTTAAATGATAAATCCTAATGCTCTCAATGAGAGCCAACTAAAATAAAATCACTTGCTCATGAAACCCATGAAGCAAGGCTTGCAATAATAATTTTATTTTCTTCATTACATCATTTACATAAGTCACAATTACATGTCATTATGAAGATCAAACATAGATATAATTTTCTATGAAAATTTCAACTTGAAATTCAACTGCAATATCTGATATTATTTCTCCTACTTATTATTCAGAAATAAGTTATTTACAGAAAACTCTTCAGTAAATATTGAAATAAATTCAAATGCAGACTTCACTGAGCAAAATTATAAGGAAATACCAGCACAAGAATGACACAGATATTTTTGGACAATTGTCCCTGGAAAAACCCAATGCGGGAAAATCGATGTAGCAGATGAGGGTTTCTATTATTCTTCGGCAAAAATCTTCTTGTACAATTTAAAATTAGCAGTAATGAAGAGAAATTCTCTATGATAACACTGGAGAAATTTCGCACAAAATTTTCCGATGAGAAAAGACCCCGGAAGGACCCTCTTGGGCCTCCTGCGTCACCATTGCATTGGCTCTGCATGGGCACTGTGCAGAACTGCGTCACCCCTCTGCGTTGTTCCCTTCCTGCCTCTATGCAATCTCTTCCTTCTACTGCATCGCCTTCTCCTGCACCCCAGATTGATGTTGAACCCTCTCCTCCACCTGCATCTCTCTCTCTGGATCGATTTCCTCTTGCCAAACTTCAACCACTAAGAAAATCGATTTACTTGGACAATTGAGTATCTGCACTGGTGTATTTTCCAAATGACACTCAAGCCTTCCTTTATAGTATTCTCGTTGAGACATCAATAGCCGAGATTAGATCTCTAATCAACGGCTAAAATTATAACTTGACTTGGTCCATGTTCTCTAGAAGATTCACACTTTGTTTTATTAATACCCTTTAATTATTTAATTTCCTTAAGCTTAGACTTAGGGCCTCCATTAAAACAATTAATTATTTTAATAAAACATATTCCGAGTGGAATTTTCACAAATGATTTCTAGGTTCTTTGCAATACATGTGCCTAAGTCTCTCCACATATTTTGAGACTTAGAGCACTTTCGATGCTACGAAAAATCAACACTCCCTCTTAACGAAGAAAGTGCTCTAACAACATGCCTGTTGCATACTGTTCTAACCCTGAAGCATCCTCTGCGTTGTTGATGTCTGACAAGTTGTCCACCAACCACTGCGTTTTTGCTGCAATTGTAGTGTTGCCCATGACACTGCCACTGCTGCATCTGTACTACAGCTCCCTCTCAAGTGTTGCTTCATCCCTTTCTGCTACTAAAATGGATTTTCAATCATCCCCATCTTTTCCCTGAAGTGAAAAAACTTTGTTCTCCCTAGGGCCTTGGTGAGAATGTCTGCTACCTGATCTCATGTGGGAACATACTGCAACTGTACTGCCCCCCGTTGAACACAGTCTCTGATAAAATAACACTTGATGTCGATGTGCTTCGACCGATCATGAAAAACATGATTCTAAGAGAGCTTAATGCAACTCTGATTATCACATAGAATGTGTTGTGTAACCAACTCCAAAAATAGAAGAAAAGAGATATCACCGCCTTAGAAATAAGCCACTTTGAGGGGGCAACCTCCAATACATTACATAAATGAACAATTCTTGGATGATACAATTTACAAAACCTCCTTTCTATATATAGGAGTCCATGGGGCCATAATGTAATCTTAGCCGACCTAACAATAATAATTTAAGAGTACAATAATAACAAAATGGAGGTTACAAGGGTACAATAATAACAATAAGCGGGTTACAATAACAACAATAAAAGACTATACTAGTAATATAGGGACCTAACATGCCCCTCTCCTTCAAAAAAGTGTTGTCCTCAACGCTTGAGTAGCTTTGGGTGCTTCTGTATAAAATTCTCATCCTCCCATATAGAATCTTCAGTGGGTAAGTTCTTCCACTTGATGAGATACTCTGAAATTGATCGATTCCGTAGCTGTCGAGTTCTTGTTTCCGTGACTGCTTCAGGTTCCAATATGATTTTTCCTTCCTCATCAAGTTCTGGAAATATTGTTTGAACTGGAAGATTTTCACCTATAACCTTCTTTAAGCATGAAACATGGAAAACAGGATGCACTCGTGAAGAAGCAGGAAGCTCCAATTTGTATGCCATAGTACCAATCTTTTGCAACACCTTGTAAGGACCATAGTACTTTGGCGATAATTTATTATCCTTCTTAGCTTGCTTGAGGGGCATTTGTTTGTATGGTTGTAGCCGTAAAAATACCCAATCTCCTACATCAAAACTTCTCTCGCTGCGATGTTGATCTGCCTGTTGTTTCATTCGATTTTGTGCCAAATTCAGGTTATCCTTTAAGAGTTGGAGAACTTCTTGCTGATGCTCGATGTGATCTTCCACTGCTTGAACCTTCGAATTTTCCTTTAAAGATGATGTGATGGATGGTGGATGATATCCATAAAGTGCCATAAATGGGGTCATTTTTGCTGCAGTATGGAAGGAAGTGTTATACCACCATTCGGCGAGAGGTAACCACTTGACCCATTGTGTTTGTTTATCAGATACAAAACAACGAAGATATCCTTCCAAACATTTATTTACTATCTCGGTTTGACCATCAGATTGAGGATGATAAGATGAGCTATGAGCTAATTGAGTACCCAAACAAGAAAATAACTCCATCCAAAAATTTCCAGTAAAAATGGGATCTCTGTCGCTCACAATAACCCTTGGGCTTCCATATAGCTTTTGAATTATGTCCATAAATGTAGTAGCAACTGTACTTGCTTTAAATGGATGAGATAATGCACAAAGTGTGCATACTTGGTAAGTCTATCAACTACCACCATGATGACACTCTTTCCTTCGGACTTAGGTAAATCTGTGATAAAATCCATTGAAATCTCCTCCCAACGTTGACTTGGAATGGATAAAGGTTGTAGAAGTCCCGAGGTCTTAATTGTTTCCACTTTATTCTGCTGGCAAACCAAACAATCCGCCAAAAACTTTTGAATATCGAATTTAAGGCCATCCCAAAAAAATTATTTCTTCACCCTGTGGTATGTTTTTAAAAATCCTGAGTGTCCTCCTAAAGGAGAAGTGTGCAATTCCAGAAGAATCTTTTGTTTTAGTTGGTAATTCTTACAAAGATATAAGCGATCTTTGTACCATAAGGAATCATTTTTCCAACTAAATGTATCAGATGTACTAGGATCTTGCTGCAACTTTTGAATGAGTGTCCATACATCTTTTTCCTTCTTCCATTCATCTCTTGCTTGAGTTATCCAATCTGGTTGGATAATAGAAATGGCACAAAGCAATGCTTCCACCTCTTCATTCTTTCTTGAGAGTGCATCTGCAACAACATTAAGCTTTCCTTTTTGTAGATTATTTCAAAGTCATAACCCAACATCTTTGTGACCCATTTTTGCTACTCTTCTGAAGATAGTCTTTGTTCCAAAAAGTGTTTAAGACTATCATGATCAATTTTTACCTTGAAGTGTCTTCCCATTAGGTAAGTTCGCCATTTCTTTAGTGCATGCGGTATTGCTAACATTTCCTTCTCATAAATAGGTTTCTGTAAATACTTTCCTTAGATTGGATGACTTTCAAAAGCAATGGGTCTTCCTTCCTGCATTAAAACTGCACCAATTCCATTTCCTGAGGCATCACATTCCACAATAAAGGTTTTTGTGAAGTCTGGCGTAGCTAAGACCGGTGCTAGGCACATTGCCTCTTTAAGATATTCAAAGGCCTTAGTTGCTTCAGGAGTCCATGAAAATGCATCTTTCTTCAATAATGTTGTTAGAGGTGCTGCTATTCTCCCATAATTCTTAACAAACTTGCGATAATACCCTGTTAACCTGAGAAATCCTCGCAACTGCTTTATGGTTGTGGGGACTTTCCATTCCTTAATGACTTTAATTTTGTTAGGGTCTACCTTAACACCCTCGTGAGATACAATATGACCCAGATATTCCACCTCTTGTACTCAAAAGAAACATTTGGATGTTTTTGCATATAATTGTTTCTCCTGCAATAGTTTGAGCACCCTGTCAACATGTTGAACATGATCCTTCCAAGACCTGCTGTAGATTAGTATATCATCGAAAAATACTAGCACAAATTTTCTAAGGAAGGGTTTGAAAATGGAATTCATCAACCCTTGAAATGTAGAAGGTGCATTGGTAAGGCCAAAAGGCATGACCAAACATTCATAATGACCCTCATGAGTTCGAAATGCTGTTTTTGGAATATCTTCAGTCTTCATTCTAATTTGATGATATCCTGAACGAAGATCCAACTTGGTAAAATAAATTGCTCCATGTAATTCATCCAATAATTCATCGATCACAGGAATGGGAAATTTGTCTTTAATGGTGAGCTTATTGAGCTCCCTATAATCCGGACACATTCGCCATGATCCATCCTTCTTGTGTACCAATACTACAGGAGCAGAGAAAGAACTTTGACTGGGTTGAATTATACCCGCCTCTAACATTTCTGCAATCATACGCTCAATTTCGCTCTTTTGGAAGTAAGGATATCTATAAGGCTTGATGTTTGGAGGAACACTTCCTGGAATCAAATGAATAGCATGATCATGATCACGAATAGGTGGGAGTCCTTTGGGAGTTTCAAACACCTTGGAATGATTGTCCAATACTTGTTGGAGATCTACAGGAATAGATGATTTTGATGTTGGAACTTCTCGTGAGCATAATTGTGCAATTACGCCTCGTTGTTCTTTCTTTAGAAGCCTTGTCATGACATTAGAGCTTATTATCCTTCCTGGCTTCCCTGCAATACCTCGTAATTCAACTTCCTTTCCTTCTGAAAAAAATTTCAAGAAAGTTCTTGAAAATTAAAAGCTACCATCCCCAAAGATTGTAACCATTGTACTCCTAGTACAACATCAACACCTCCCATAGGAATGGAAAGCATTGGACTAGTCAATACATATTCCCCCATGGTTAGCTTGATATTATGGAATTTTCCCGAGCAATTTATAGTTCCTCCATTTGCAACCATCACTTGACATTCTGGTGCTGGGTATAGGAAACAATTTAATTCCTTGGCTACCTTACAATGAATAAAATTATGGGTGCTACTTGAATCAATCAACACTATTACCTTTTTCTTCTTGATCTGTCCTTCTATCTTGAGAGTTTGAGGAGTGGTAATTCCTGTCAGTGCATTACATGATATGGTCGGATTCATTTCTTCCTCTTCTATGGCTGGTTCCTGGTGTGTATCCTCTTCTTGTTCATTTTCTTCTTCTTCTTCACAGTCTATGTAAAATAATTTCTTTTCAGCACACTTATGACCTTTGGTGTATTTGTTATCACAACTGTAGCAAAGCCCTTTTGCTCTTTTTTCTTCCAATTGTTGTGGTGTCAACCTTGTAGGTTGTGGAAATCTAGGCGTAGCAACACTTCGTTCTTTATAGAATTGAGTGGTAGGCTTCCTTGTCGCCATAATTTTACATTGAACTTTTCTTGCCAACCGGAATGTCTTCTCCAATGAATCAGGTTCCATAACGCGAACTTCATGTTGTATGTTATCCTTTAAAGTGCCTATGAAGAGATCAATACTGTGTTCCTCTGGAATATCAGTTACCCTTATATTCAATTTTTGGAAGTCCTCAATGTGCTGCCCCACGAAACCCTTTTGTTTGAGATTTATCAATTGGCTAAAGAAGGTGTTGCTCTTTGTATCCTCATAATGTGCTATCATTTCCTCCGTAAAAATTGACCAAGTGACAATATTTTTACTGGAGCAAAGCCATTGATACCATACAAATGTATTTTGTTCTAAATGTAAAGTTGCAATGCGTACCTTTTTTGTGTTTTGCACGTTATGGAGATCAAAATATTGCTCCATCTATAGTATCCATGTTACAGGATCCTTTCCATAAAACTTCCTCATATCCATTTTTGGAATATGGTGGTTCTTCCAAACATTAGAGTTTATGAAATCATGATTAACATTTATTTTGTTCTCATCATGAGGTTCTTCTACTATCTTTTCACCATTAGGAAACATTTCTTGTATCAACTTTGTCAAACCTTCGATGTCTGCTTTTAGATCATTCTTCATGTTTTCCATGTTGTTTTCCATGTTGTCTTTCATGTCATCCATCTTAGCTTCCATGCCAGCTTCCATGCCATCCATCTTAGCTTCCACGCCTTTCTTCAAAACTTCCATTTCATTTTTTGTTGCTCTTTGCGAGAGTGAAATTTGTTGCACTTGCTCTTGTAATTTTGATAGATCATGTTGCAATTCTTCATCTTAATGAGTCATAGTAGAGCCTTCTGAAGGCTTAATGGGTGTTGAATTATTTTTACGGGGCATATTTTAGAACCCAATACTGATATCTATTCTACAATATGCCCTTGGAATCAATTCAAATTGATTCTTCAAACAAGACTTATGCAATTCGGAAAAAAAATACACACCTTTTTCTTGATTTTGAGGAGCTTCATATTGAAATTGGATTATCTCTGTGATTGCAGCACTTAAATATTTGAATTTTGGTACCGACGTATCCCTCTGAATTATCTTTCGAATGCCACAGGTCTGACCTGATTTGGATTCTCCAAGACAAAGTTGTGTCCAATCTCCAACAATGACCTAATTATGGACTGGTTCAGTAGAGTGAACTTGTACGACTTGCCACATGTCACTTTTTCGTCCTTCGGCTCTAAAATTGATAGCCAAGAAACTGCAATTCATTTACTTGCAACCACTTTTTACAGCACTCCAATCCGATGCTCAAAGAGAGAGTTATGAAGATTTTCCCACGATCACCTCTTTGAGATGAATATCTGGAGCTTGAAAAAGCACTACATTCCACAGATCATATCTCCAAAAATATTGCGAACCAAGATCTAAAAATTTTTGACGAGTTTCCTCAGGATGTTGGCTTCCCACCCTAAAAATTTCAGATTCTGAACCTTCGTAGAAAGAAAGTTATAGCGCAAATGCCACGATGACCTGTTTAGGAGCCTGAAAAAAGACCTAACTTCCACAGATCATATCTCCGAAAATATTGTGAACCAAACTCTGAAATTTTTTGACGATGTTCCTTAGGATTTCGGCTTCGCACCATAAAAATTTCAGCTTCTAAAGCTTCGTAGAAAAAAAGTTATAGCGAAAATACCACGATGACCTATTTGGAGCAGCGAAACCCTAGAATACAAAGCTCTGATACCAAATGTTGTGTAACCAGCTCCAAAAATAGAAGAAAAGAGATATCAACGCCTTAGAAATAAGCCACTTCGAGGGGGCAACCTCCAATACAATACATAAATGAACAAATATTGGATGATACAATTTACAAAACCTCCTTTCTATATATAGGAGTTCATGGGGCCATAATGTAATCCTAGCCGACCTACAAGGGTACAATAATAACAATAAGGGGGTTACACTAACAACAATAAGGGACTATACTAGTAATATAGGGACCTAACAGAATGTTGGTCGCCTCCATTTTCCTTCTGAATAAATTCACGAGCAATTTTCTAAGCCATATGGTCTCACACGAAGTTGTGCTATCTGCCATATATTCAGCTTCAGCTGAGCTTAGTGCTATGGACTTCTGCTTCCTACTGCACCAAGAGGTCATTCCTGATCCAATATTGAAACAATACCTTGTGGTACTTTTTCGATCTATCAAACTTCCTGTCCAATCCGCATTTGTGAATCCACGCAGTCTGATATCATCGCCTTGGGTGTATTTTAATCCATATCCGACTGTTCCTCGCACATATTGGAGAATGTGCTTAGCAGCTGCCCAGTGTGCCCTCTTTGGTTCTACAATGAACTGACTGAGGGAATTAACAGCTTAGCAAATGTTTGCCCTGGTGTTGACCAGATACATGAGAGACCCTATGAGTTGCCTGTAACAAGGTGGGATCCACTTCTTTATCTTCAGATGCATCTATTTTCTTCCAATTGGTAATCATTGGAGTAGCCATGGGTCTACAGTCCTGCATTCTCAATCTTTTTAGAATTTCCGTAGCATATCTTCCTTGCCCAAGAAAGATTTCTCCCTTCTATTATCAAACTTCCAATCCCAAAAAATAGTGCATCAGCCCCAAATCCTTGATGTCGAATTCTTCTACTAGATTCTTCTTGCAGTCTTTAATGAGCCTAGATGATCTTGTTAAAAACAAATCATTGACATACAAAACCAAAATCAGAGGCTCATTCTCTACTGTGAGATAGTAGAGATTGGGATCAGTGTCACTCTTGACAAATCCCATCTGCTGCAAGTACCCATCTATTCGGCCATAACCATGCTCTAGGAACATGTTTAAGCCAATAAAAGGCTTTCTTCAGCCTGCATACATGAGTTTCTTCTCACATGTTTCGAAGCCTTCTGGTTGTTCGATGTAAACCTCTTCTTCTATCAGCCCGTTCAAGAATGCAATCTTGACATCCATCTGATGAATCTCCCATTCCATCTGTGTTGCAAGGGATATAATGGATTTGATAGAGTTATATCTAGCTATAGGGGCACAGGTTTCTTCGTAGTCTATCCCTTCCTTCTGAGCATATCCCTTAGTCACGAACCTGGACTTGTACATCTGTACACTGCCATCTGCAGCATACTTGATCTTGTAGATCCACTTAGAACCTACAACTTGTTGAGATTTTGTGTATTTGGGGTAGCATCAGTTGTGCTCTAGGTCCCAAATTTTGAGGAAGGACTAGAGTTCACCTGATCTACAAGACCCAGAAATGGATTTGGGAAATTTCATCTGGTTTACGAGATATTAGATTAATTAATTATTTTAATGTATTTCCTAAGTTAAAACTTAGGAAAATAAAATAATTAAAGTGAATTTAATTAAACATGTGATGAAATTGTCTTAAGTCACACAGATCAAGCTTTCTTTTAATCTTAGCCATTGATTAAAGATTTAATCTTGGCCGTTTATTTGTCAACGAGAAAAGTATAAAGGAAAGGCTTGGGGTCATTTGTAAGACACACAGAGGCAAAGCACTGAAGCTTAGTTGAGATTCTAGGGCGGGGTTGCTAAGAATTCTCAAGTGTTTCAGTAGCAGAGAGGGGAATTTAGACCAAGGAAATGTCCTGATCCCGGGGTCTAGAATACACAAGAAGCAAAGAAGAGATCAGGAAAGACAACGCAGAAGAAGGCGGTAGCAGATGGCAGCAGCAACAGCAGTAAGGACAGTGTGATTTTCAGGAAACCCTTCAGGGGTTACGGAGAGACCCTTAGGGGCAGCGTAGTGACTGCGTCACCCAGTCTGGGGTAACGCAGTCCCTTCCAGTGACAGCGCTGAGCATTTGGAGGCCTTCAGAGGCTGACGCAGTGTCTTTCAGGGGCAGATCTGGGGTTTCTAGGCCTGGGTGGTGAATTAAATCTCGTTTGAGGGTGTGGATTAGTCAGTATTGTTGGTCTTAGATCAGCCAGGTGCTGCAGATCTAGAGTTTTCTCTGTAGGGTTTTCCAGATCTGGAACCCAGAGTTGTGTATTCAAAAATATTCTTAATAATAGAGCCCTCCAGCAGCCAGAGACCGATTTTCCCACATTGGGTTTTTCCAGGGACAGTTTGTCCAGAAATAACCGTGTCACTTTGTCTATGTGGGCATGTGCTTATTCTAGATCTGAATTGGTAGAGATCTGTTATGTGTTTTGCTTTGATGTTAACTTGAATTTATTCATTTGATAACTTGTATAAGTAGGAGAAGCTTAACTAGATTAACAGAAATAATTTTTGCATAAGAATTAAGATTCGGAAATTTCTACATGGTATCAGAGCAATTGCAGATCTAGAAGGGTCACCAACTGAAGAATCTAAAGGATCTAGCTACAGAAAGCAGCTGGAAAGGCAGCAGAAAAGAAGATCTAAAGGGACGGCGCAATTTTCAGGAGGAGATTCACGCAGAGGGAAGGGTGACGTTGTCCAGCACTGTGTCCTAGCAAGCCCACGCAATTACTGCGCAGAGGCAGCTCAGAAACAGCGCTAGTTGGATCCGAAGCCAGCTAGTGTGATTCACATCTGAATCTGTCAGATCCAGAAAAATCTGCAGAAATTCAGAAGCGCTGGTGGGGTTAAACTTCTGAAGTTTTCAGATTTTTAGCCTTAGCACAAGTGACAAAGTTTGGGAAGAGATCAGCTTCTCAGAGAGTTTCTTGCCAAAGGAAACTTGCAGTTTGGTCAGAGGATCAAAGAAGAAGTTGAATCATAGTTGATTTCGTAGATTTCCAAGGAGGGAAATCAAGTGTCAGAGGGAGCAGAGGGTTCCCAATTCGAAAAGGACCCTAGATTCAAGATCTCTAACATAGAGAAGAGGAGCTCCGACACATTCTGAGCAGATGGCTCCTCATGGACTGCGTGATCAGGATCGGCTAGAGGGCCTCTCAAACTTTTCGGTATGGAAAGCTAGGATCCTGATTGTCCTAGAGGCATATGGTCTAAGAGATCATGCAGAGCAAACCCTGGCCACACCGATAGATGTGGATCTCCTAAGGAAGCATAGAGAAGCTACTGGGCATGCCAAGCGGCTAATAATGAACAGTATCAAGGATCATATTGTGCCACACATAGCTGAGAAGAGGACAACTAATGAGATGTGGAAGGCCTTGACTTCCCTATATGAGGGAAAATCAGTCCAAAGAAAGATGTTGTTGGAGGCCCAAATGAGGTCATTCATGATGACCAAGGGAGAAGACATCGAGCATTTCCTCTTCAAATCGCAATTAATCAGGGATCAACTGACTGCAACAAGTGTAACCATAGATGATGCAGTGATAGTCAAGACTGCCCTCAATGCAGTCACGGATGAGTGGGAAACCTTTGTCCAAAGTATCATCGGCAGAACGGGCCTCCCAAATTGGGACAGCTTGTGGTTAATCCTGCGGCAAGAAGAACTATGAGTACGAAGGTTCACCAAGAAGCAACACAGCCCTGCGTTGAGCAAGGTTAAGAAGGAAGAGGAGGAAGATGCAGCCTTGGCATCGAAGAAGCAGCCGAAGAAGAAGAAGGATCTTTCTAAGATCAAGTGCTTCCAGTGTGGCGAAATGGGACATTTTTCCATCCATTGTCCAGAAAAGAAGAAGGACAAGGAAGCATCTTCTTCCAAAGCAGCGGTGGCAGATGATGGGTCAGAAGATGATGTAGCCATGAGTGCTCATGAACCACGGAGGTGGGCTGACATGGACATGTAGAGGAGCTACATGGAAGTAAGGCAGGATTCTTGAGCAGCTCATCTCTTGGATCACAAGCGAGCTACGGCAGCCTTAAGATAGTAGCGGAACAAGTGGAGCAGTGGGTGCATAGATCACAGATGAGGCAGACGTAGAGATAGATCTGGAGGCTGGGAGGAGCAGCGCAGAGCATAGCAGCAGCAGCGTAGAAGTAGTAGCAGCACAGAGGCTGACGTGACTTCAGCAGTGCAGAGCAGTGCTGATTACACAGTGCAGAGTTGCAGCGACGTAGAGAGCTTCAGAGGGAGAGTGCGGTGCAGCAACAGCGTGATAGATTTCAGCACAAGGAGTTGATGTGACTTCAGTAGTGCAGAGGGAGTCTAATTACACAGGCAGAGCTGTAGCTATGCATCGGTCTTTAGATGCCAGCATAGATATATAGCCTTTGGAGCTTCAGTGATGAGGATGCAGCCCATCTGACTTGTTTGTCAAAGATTGGGTAGGAGATTCAGTTGTTTCTCTCAACAATTGAAGTTGCAGTGCAGCAGATCAGCAGTGGCAATGCTATGAGTAGCACAGATGCAACATATTGAGAGGGAGTTGCAGTATAGTGGTTGCAGTGGCAGTGGCAGAGTCATGGGCAGCAGTACAGAATGGCAGCAATAGTGCAGAGTTGAGTGGTAGGAGGCCATGCTTCAACAGCACAGAACCAGTGCCCAAAATCATGTAATGCATAAGTGTGATGTATTGCTAGAGCACACCCTTGATGCTAAGAGGGAGTGTTGAGATTTTGTGTATTTGGGGTAGCATCAGTTGTGCTCTAGGTCCCAAATTTTGAGGAAAGACTAGAGTTCACCTGATCTACAAGACCCAGAAATGGATTTGGGAAATTTCATCTGGTTTAGGAGATATTAAATTAATTAATTATTTTAATGTATTTCCTAAGTTAAAACTTAGGAAAATAAAATAATTAATGTGAATTTAATTAAACATGTGATGAAATTGTCTTAAGTCACACGGATCAAGCTTTCTTTTAATCTTAGCCATTGATTAAAGATTTAATCTTGGCCGTTGATTTGTCAACGAAAAAAGTATAAAGGAAAGGTTTGGGGTCATTTGTAAGACACACAGAGGCAGAGCATTGAAGCTAAGCTAAGATTCTAGGGCGGGGTTGCTAAGAATTCTCAAGTGTTTCAGTTGCAGAGAGGGGAATTTAGACCAAGGGGATGATCTGATCCCAGGGTCTAGAATACACAAGAAGCAAAGAAGAGATTAGGAAAGACAGCGCAGCAGAAGGCAACAACAGCAGCAACAGCAGATGGCAGCAGCAGCAGTAGCAAACGGCAGTAGCAGCAACAAGGATAGCGTGATTTTTAGGAAACCCTTCAGGGGTTACGCAGAGGTAGTGACAGCGTCACCCAGTCTGGGGTAACGCAGTCTCTTCCAGTGACAGCGTTGAGCATTTGGAGGCCTTCAGAGGCTGGCGCAGTATCTTTCAGGGGTAGATCCGGGGTTTCTAGGCCTAGATCTGGCTGAGTTCTGTAAATCTCTTTTGAGGGTGTGGATCAATCAGCATTGTTGGTCTTAGATCAACCAGGTGTTGTAGATCTAGAGTTTTCTCTTTAGGGTTTTCCAGATCTAGAACCCAGAGTTGTGTATTCAAAAATATTCTTAATAATAGAGCAATTCAGCAGCCAGAGACTGGTTTTCCCACATTGGGTTTTCTGGGGATAGTTTGTCCATAAATAACTGTGTCACTTTGTCTATGTGTGCATGTGCTTATTCTAGATCTGAATTGGTAGAGATCTGTTATGTGTTTTGCTTTGATGTTAACTTGAATTTATTCAGTTGATAACTTGTATAAGTAGGAGAAGCTTAACCGGATTAACAGAAATAATTTTTGCATAAGAATTAAGATTCAGAAATTTCTACACAACTGATCTATCTTGCGGTCTAGGTACAACTTCCCAGACATCATTAGTCATGATAGAGTTGTACTCTTCTACCATAGCATCCACCCAAACTTGATGTTGTACAGCATCCTGAAAGTTAGAGGGTTCTTCAACCTGTGCTACCAATGCTTGGTATATGTCAGGTTGTCTACGCTGCCTTTTGCCGGTTCTAGGAGCCCTAACAAACTCCTCTACGTCCCTAAGCATCTGTCGTACTTCTTTGTTAATTCTGCCACTAGTGGTGGGTGGCTCAATCCTTTCTTCTTCCTGTTGTCCCAACTGTTGCGAGCTACCTAGATCTTCTTCTCCTAAAGAAATAATAGTATTGGTCATAGTGCTAAACCTTGATGGCTGTCCATCTGCTAGATCTTCTCCCTGTTGCCGTTGGACAAGAGGTTCATCCTCTGACTGCTCGTCGGTAGGCATTTGCTAGGATTTTCTAAAGGCTCGATCCTCCATAAATTTCACACCCATCCTTACTACAACTTTCCTATTACCTGGAATGTAGATTCTGTGTGCCTTTGATGTCTCGCTATATCCTACAAGATACCCTTTCTCAGCAGTTTGATCTAGTTTGCTTCGTTTCTCATCTGGAACGTGACAATATCCCACATTCCCAAAAACCCTGAAGTGACTTACCTTCCGCTTCATCCTTGTGAAGACACTCTAGGGCGTTGTCTTGCCCAATGCTCTATGAGGGGTCCTATTTTGGATACATATAGTTGTGTTGCATGCTTTTGCCACAGAAATCTGGGCAAATCCTGGTCATACAGTATTGCCTTTGTTGCCCCAACAATAGTCCTATTTTTTCGTTCTACAACTCCATTCTGCTCCGGATTATAAGGAGCGGTCCGTTCTCTTCTGATGCCCTCCCTTGCGCAGAAACTTGTGAATTCCTTATCAATATATTCCCCATCGTTATCTAAACGCAATACTTTGATTTTCTTCCCGATCGGGTTTTCTACCAAAGCTTTAAATTCTCTGAACCGATCAAAGACCTCATCCTTGGTCTTTAAGAAGTAAATCCAAGTCTTCTTGGAATGGTCATCAATGAAGGTGACAAAGTATTCACCTCCACCAAGAGGTCTAGTGGACATTGGTCCGCAGATATCTGAGTGTATTAGTCCCAATACACTTTTCGCCCTCTTGTTGCTTCTAGAATATGCTGCTTTAGCATACTTCCCTAGTATGCACCCTCTGCACACGTCATCATGCTTGGTGCTAAGCATTGGAACTCACATAACAATTTCTCTTAGCATTCCCAGAGCTCCATGGTGTAGATGCCCCCATTCGTCTATGCCATAGCTCATTCAGATTTGATTCGCCAGTTAAATTGCTGCCTACCAAAGCCATTGGAGACTCGAACTGCAACTTGTATAGTCTGTTGCTTCCAATTCCTATCTAAGCCTTCTTCTTCCAACTTGGACGCTTGACATACACTTTCCTTCCGATAAAGTATACATCATATCCCTTGTCCTGCAATTGAGATACTGAAAGTAAATTAATTCCCATACCTGGCACATGCAGCACATTTGTGGCTCAGAGACTGTCTCCTGCTTCTGTCTGAAATGCTACGGTCCATTTTCCTAAAATGGTACACTTTGTCTTGTTTCCCATAATAATTTGGAAGTCCATCCATTCTTCTTGATACGTAGAGAAATCATATGGGCTGAAGCCCCGCTCTCAATATACCAATTATCTGATGATGCAGAGCTAGATAAACATACACATTCTTTTCCAGCCTTAAGGCCAACTCTGAAATAACGTGATCTTCCATCTTTTTCGTGCTTTTCCTTTTCCCAACAACTTCTGCAGAAGGAATGTGTAACCCCCCAGGAGTACGGTTTGTTGCTAGAGCATCACCACGAGTTCCCTTTAGCGTAGACCCTTTTGCTTTCTTGCCCAACCTTGCTCTGATACCATGTGAAAATTTCAACTTGAAATTCTACTGCAATATCTTATATTATTTCCCCTACTTATTATTCAGAAATAAGTTATTTACAAAAATCTCTTCAGTAAATATTGAAATAAATTAAAATGCAAACTTCATTGAGCAAAATTATAAGGAAATACTAGCACAAGAATGACACAGAGATTTTTGGACAATTGTCCCCGAAAAAACCCAATGCGGGAAAACCAGTGCAGCAGTTGAGGGTTTCTATTATTCTTCAAAAAAACTCTTCTTGTACAATTTACAATTAGCAGTAATGAAGAGAAATTCTCTATGATAACACTGGAGAAATTTCTCACAAAATTTTCCGATGAGAAAAGACCTCGGAAGGACCCTCCTGGGCCTCCTGCATCGCCACTACGTGGGCACTGCGCAGAACTGTGTCACCCCTCTGTGTTGTTCCCTTCCTGCCTCTGCGTTGTCTCTTCCTTCTACTGTGTCACTTGCTCCTGCACCCCGAATTGATGTTGAACCCTCTTTGTGTCTCCTCCACCTGCAACTCTCCCTCTGGATCGATTTTCTCTTGCCGAACTTCAACCACTAAGAAAATCGATTTACTTGGGCAAATGAGTATCTACACTGGTGTATTTTCCAAATGACCCTCAAGACCTCCTATACAGTCTTCTTGTTGAGACATCAACGGCCAAGATTAGATCTCTAATCAATGGCTAAGATTATAACTTGACTTGATCCATGTTCTCTAGAAGATTCACTCTGTTTTAGTAATACCCTTTAATTATTTAATTTCCCTAAGTTTAGACTTAGGGTCTGCATTAAAATAATTAATTACTTTAATAAAACATATTCCGAGTGAAATTTTCACAAACGATTTATGGGTTCTCTCGAATACATGTGCCTAAGCCTCTCCACAAATTTTGAGACTTAGAGCACTTCCTATGCTACCAAAAATCAACATTTTCAACACTCCCTCTTAACTAGAGAGGTATTCATAATGGTACTGGGTCATTCTCAATCTGAAGAATTTCTCATAAGAAGAATCGAATTGGTAACTCATTTGTATAGCATAATATCAACCAGCATTGTCACATAATAAGGCGTTGACTAGCAACTCTATCTCTCCACAAGATCTGAGCTCAATGCTGGCGAGACCAATGATTTATAAACACCCTAATCATTGTCTCTCCTGAAACATACGCTACCAGGGTTCTCAGGGTGTGTTCCACTAGGACTATTCTTATCTTGGATTCCCAGTCCTTAAAGAATATCAGTCCTCTACGACTACTCTTATCTTGGATGCCCTATCTCATCTTCAAAGAGTATCGGATGCAAGATGATTACTCAATCCTCCATTTTGTCTTCCCAAGTGAAGACAAGAATGATGTGTTTATCTCTCCCTCTCAATTAGGGAGGACATATTCCAATAAAGGAATGTACTCATTCCTACACAAGGAATGTACCCAAGCTGCCTCTTGGCTTAGGAATTTCCAAATTTCTTCCAAGCAGAAACTTGTTTCCAGGCACCCTCTTAATCAAGGACCTACAGCAACTCTTCAGGTGGAGATAATGATACAACCAGTTGCTTTGAAGAACTCCTTCCTTCGATGTCATGAATTTCTCCTTTGGTATGGAGTCTTCATCTTTTGGGATTTCTTCATAGGGCACGAACCATCCATTTCTTTCATCCATGAGTCAGTCATGTCATTATTCCTTTCAACAGAGAGTGATCCATTAGTCTACATCTACCCTTGCTTCATGCCATGTTGCTATCTTCATGCCATATTTTCGGAAGGATCTTACATCCTAGCCGGATTTTCTAGTGACTGAATGAGGTAAAACGCACAATCTTTTTGCCAATATTTCTCTCTCTGAAACTGAATAACCCTTGTGGTATTCATAGATGTATTTAGAAATTACTACTGCTTAATAAAATAAAACCCTCAGATTTGTTGCACCGATTTTCCCAAATTGGGTTTTTCCGGGGACTTTCATCCAAAAATAATGGTGTCCTATGTGTACTTTTCTTTCCTCAATTTCCTTGTTTCAAAATCATAAGTATTTAAGTGTACGCTGCTTCAGTAATTTGCTTCAAGATTTCATGAAGAAATCTTAAATAATTATGTAATGTAAGTTACAAATAGGAGAAGTAAATTCAGCGAGTTGCAGTAGGATTCTGGAGATCATTTAGATCTAGGAATTTTCACATGATATCAGAGCGTTTGATGTGAAACAGGAAGAGCAGATCTAGCACTGAAGCACAGGCTGAATTGTTGCAACAGCAGATCGAATCCCTAGAGGGATTGTGCAGTTCTAGCCAGAAGGGCTGAATTTTCGAGGTGGTCTCTCTCTGAGTGAGTCGACAAAGAGGTAAGACTTCTGGATTGAGATCTTGTCGACACAGAGGAAGCAGCGTAGAGCCTTCTCGCAGAGCCAAAGGGACGCAATTTTTTTGCAAGCAGTTGCTGGGCAGAGAAGTGTCAGACGAAGAAGAAGAGCACATAGTGAGGGAATTCTTCCTCAATGAGTTCCTTGCTGAGGAATTCAGTTTTTCTCATTTGTTGTGCAGCAAAGGAGCAACAAACTTGCCAACTCCATCAGGGAGTACATAAGCCAGCCTAGAAGCTACGTACTAGGGAGAAAGAGGGAGCAGTTCGACAGTTTTCGGCTGAGATAGCAGCTCACGGACTTAGAGATCAGGTTCGGTTGGAGGGATCCTCCATCTACATGATCTAGAAGGAAAGAATCAGATTCCTTTTAGACGAGTATGATATCAAGGCATTCGTAGACAACGTGGTTGTTGTACCTACAGATCTGGATCAGAATAAAAAGTACAAGTCCAATATAGAAAAGGCCAAGACACTAAAACTTGATGGTGTCAATGATCATATAGTCTCTCATATAGCTAGCAAGGACACAGCTAGGCAGATATGGGAGGCCTTGCCTGTGTTGTACAAAGGAACTTCTGAGCAGCAGAAGACGTACTTGGAGCAGAAGCTCTAGATGATCCAGATGCAGAAGGGGGAGCACATTGTTCCATTCCTAATGAGACTTCGGGATATCCGTGATCAGTTGGTGGTCGTGGGATCTACCCCAACTGCTACAACTATGGTGAGATTGGCCCTTAACGTAGTCACCAAGGAGTGGCAAGTTTTTGTCCAAAGTATCTTGGGCAGGTCAACACTACAGAGTTGGGAGGCGATGTGGGTAGCTCTTTAAGAGGAGGAGCTGAGAAGAGATATGGTCAAGTGTAAACTCGACGGTAGCAACGAGAGTAGAACGAAGAATCCAGAGGAGGAGGAGAATACAGCCCTCGCATCGAAGGGGCAGCAAGGGCAACCGAAACGCAAGAAGGACGTCTCCAAGCTGAAGTGTTTCAGATGTGGGCGGATGGGCCACTATGCAACACAGTGTCCCTTGAAGAAAAATGACAAGGATGAGAAGCACGATCCAAAGGTTGCAGCCGCAAAGATCGATGAGGATGAGTATACCATGAGTGCCCATGCATCTCCAGGAGGGAGATGGGGTGACATGGAACTGTAGTTCACCTTGAACTTCAGTTCAGCAAGATCTTTGAGGAACCCACCTCATGGATCATCACTTTGCTATGGGAGCCCATCATCAGTAGTAGCGAGATGGAGGAGTTTTTAGTGGGAACCAACGAGTGATGGAGCGACAGATGCAGCAGTTAGCAGCGCACAGCAAAGAGGCAGCAACGCGTAGAGGCATAGTGTAGTAGCTTCAACATCGCAACGGCTTCAAAGGACAGTGTGGGACTAGCAGAAGTCAGATCTTCAGCACCACGGTGCATCCACTAAACGCTTGTTCAATTTTTGGGTGGTTTTAGTTGCTTCCCTAAGCAACTGAGTTGCAGTGCAGATGTAGTGTTAGCAATGGCAATGCTAGCAGCATAGTAGATGTAGCACGTGAGAGGGAGTTGTAGTACGGAGGTAGCATTCGCAGTGGTAGTGTCAAGGGCAGCAGTACAGTTATAGCAGCAGCACAGTGCTAGGTGGACAGCTTGTCAAACATCAACAATGCAGAGGATGCTTCAGGTTCAGATCAATGTGCAGTAGGCATGTTGTTAGAGCACTTTTCTCACTAAGAGGGAGTGTTGATTTTTGGTAGCATCGAAAGTGCTTTAAGTCTCAAAATTTGCGGAGAGGCTTAGGCACGTGTATTCCAAAGAACCCAGAAATCGTTTGTGAAAATTCCACACATAATGTGTTTTAATAAACTAATAAATTATTTTAATGTGACCCTAAGTTTAAACTTAGGAAAATTAAATAATTAAAGGGTATTAATAAATCAGAATGTGAATCTTCTAGAGAACATGGATCAAGTCAAGTTATAATCTTAGGCGTTGATTGGAGAACTAATCTCGATCTTTGAAGTCTCAACGAGAAGGCTATAAAGGAAGGCTTGAGGGTCATTTGGAAATACAAACCGAGTGAATCTAGAGATCGAAATTTCTGAAGTGAGCAGCGCTCAAGACAAGAAATCGATCTAAGTGATTCTAGCACAGAGAGGGGCAGATATAGCTTCCGGAGAGTGATTTTCTCAGCCGGAGAATCATCAGCAGAGAGACGCAGAGAGAGATCCAACAGAGCCAGTGCAGAGCCAGAGAGGCTGACACAGAGCCACACAGAGGTTGCGCAAAGGCTAAGAGGGTTTCTGATATTTTGTTGTCGGATTAGTTTCAGAAGCCAGGAATCGGGGTGTGAGACCGAGAGGCTGAGATCTGAGATTCTAGGAGACAGATTGATCTATTGCTTGGGTGACGCAGTGCCAAGAGGAGGTGACGCAGTGCCTATGTAGTCACTGCACAGAGGCAGGGCAAGGACCTCCAAGGGCATCTCATCCAGTGTCCGAATCAGCTGAATTTTCGAGTGATTGAGTGAGGTAAAACTCACAATCTTTCTTCCAGTATTTCTCTCTCTGAAACTGAATAACCCTTGTGGTATTCAGAGATGTATTCAGAAATTGCTATTGCTTAATAAAATAAGACCCTCAAATCTGCTGCTCTGAATTTCCCGCATTGGATTTTTCCAGGGACTTTCGACCGAAAATAACGGTGTCTTGTGTGTATACTTTTCTTTGCTCAATTTCCTTGTTTCAGAATCATAAGTAATTAAGTGTAGGTTGCTTCAGTAATTTGCTTCAATATTTCATGAAGAAATCTGAAATAATTCTGCAATGTAAGTTACAAATAGGAGAAGTAAATTCAGTTGGTTGCAACAGGATTCTACAAATCATTTAGATCTAGAAACTTTCACACTTAAATCAAAATTACCTTTGCGATGGTCTTTCATCATGACATCTTCATGTAGGTATCAGCATCCTGCATACATGTTGACACATCTCCCAAAGATATCCATTGTCAAGGGTCTCCATCTTTTTCAGACTTTTATCAGAGTCTTCATATCTTTCCAAAAGATTTTCTAGTCAAATATTCTTGATCTTTTGGATGTTGATTGCCTTTACCATGGTTTCATATCTTACGATCTCTTCTACCTTTCTTCACACATTTCATTCCCAGGAGTTTCCAATCAGAGTTCCTCAATTGTAGTCAACCACCTCATACTTCATATGAGGACATATTATATTGATTTCATCTAGTGTGACCTATGTCTTCCTGCATCCTGTCCTTTGATTATGCTTCTCAAGAGAGAAGTAGTGATCCATGTTACCTGCAACCATACGACATGACATTATAATATTAAATGCAAGCATAAATACCTCATTTACCTTTAGGTCATCTAGGCTTCTTTCAGCAACTTCCTTGATTGAGAAGATCTGCAATCCCTTGATGTGCTTCATCTCCTATGTCATCATACCATCATCCATGAACTTCACGAGTTGGAGTTCCTGATGAAACACTTGCGTCTTCTCTAGATTGGTGAACCCTTCTGATGAGGATTTCGTCAGAGAATCTTCTAGGATCTTGCATATCCCCATCCGGTAAATGTTTCCTTTTTGACTTGATGTATGATGAGCCTTGTCTTGGATGAATTTTTTTGTTCCTTCAATATCCAATGAGGTTCCCAAGAGCTATATCCTTGATGGATTTTTTCCGTCTGTCTTTCATGATTCCCTATGGTGATATCACGAGATCTTGTTTCTAATGCTTTCATGATGCCACAATGCATCTTATTATAGCCATATCCTATAAAATAATTTAGGAGCTATGACAAGACCTTTTGTGAGGGAGACTATCTTAATCATAGTAAAGATCTCTTAGTCCCTCTTTCCTTGGACTTCTTTTCTTCAGCTTCCTCCATCTCTCTAGTGATATGAGCTTCCTTTCAGTAATGTTCATAACTTTTCCATAGCATTGAATCTTAGCTATGCTCTTCTTTCTTTTCTAAACTTCCCCTTCCTTCCTACAAATGTTTTGAGTCCTTTAACCTTCAACACTTTTTCCCTCAAATTGTCGTCTTTTATCTAGCATAGAAACCACAAGTTGTTGAACGAGGTAACTTTCTTATCCAATGGACATTTGTTACCTTTTTCATCAGTTAGTGCATTTAGAACAATGATGATTATCTTCTTATCATCTCTTCCATATCTCACAGTTGAGATCTTATGAAGATATCCTTCATTCTTTGATACCTTCAATTTGTGTAGATCAGGTCTAAGTGATATGACCTTCTTTATCGCATCTTCAGAGAATATTTTTTCCAGCTTATCATATATCTCTTTGATGTCTCCAATCCTGCTATATAGGGATGCAGGGACCTTTGACCGATTTCATAAGAATCCTTTGAGCCCTTTGATCCCTTTCCATGTATTCAGATAATGCTTGACCTTCGAAGACCTTTCCATAGATATGATCAATGACTTCACTTTCTTCGAGGAATATATCTATCCTTCTTTTCCCATGCAAGGAATTTCAGTAACTAGCTTATAGATCTCCTTGCAAAACAAAGTTATTTTTACAAAATTTGATTATAGAATGAAAAATACTTACTTGACAAGTGAAGATGAAATCTTCAGCTTGATCACTTTGATATATTAGTGCTCCATTTAGGATGATCTTCTTCCAAATGAAAAAGGCCTTTCATCAATAAAGGAGATTCCTCCTTTTATGATGACAACACCTTTTAATCCAGCACACTGCTTCCTTGGATGATCTTCTTTAAGGACAAGGAGAGGATCCTTGCTTTAATGAAAGGTAATACTTTGATTTCTTTTGGAAGTAAATGAGTGCAGATCTGAAATGCTTCATTTGGATGTTCATACTTAGGGCTATCTAGTATCGTAGATCTCTTCATCTTGATGAGGGTCTTTTGCTAAAGACTATAGTACATTGATTTGATTGATGATCCCAAAACTTCCTCTTGAGGTAGACTTTCTTCTTCAATGTAGATCCTTCACTTTACTTTGATGCCTTCCAGGAAACTTGATCCTTCAGTGTCCCTTTGATTAGATTCCCTTCCTTTGACTTTAGCACCATAGCTCTGATTCCATGTTGAGAAATCTAGGGCATTAGCATTAAGTGATTTGTCTTCATTAGTGACTGTTTGTGAATGCTTTTTACTACTTTAGATTAGGATCTTCTTCTTCTTAGTTTATTAGTATTCTTCTTCATCAAACAGTAACCAATGCATAAACATAAATAGACACAGCATGTAGGCTATGATCTAGAGCCAAAACCTCTCACTCTTTGAGAGGTAAACCTGCACAAATTCTTCTTATAGAGATTCCAATTGACAAATACCAAGACCATGACCCTTGACCTATTTATCCCCTCCAAGACCAAGACACCAGTCCTCTTAACAGACAACCTTCTTCTTGCCCTAGCAAAATTGAAATTGCCTCTAAAGGCTATTGTGTTGCTTCTGCGTCAGCCTCTCTGTGGCTCTTTTGCCTCTCTACAAATGCACTCACCGGATCTGGAATCCTTCCTCCAGCTTCACTGTCTCTGCCCCTCTTCCTCACTGCTTCAATCTCACTAGCTCTCTCTTCGGCAATTGACTATTGCTACTCTGGAAATCAATCTTCTCATGAAATTGAACCTCACTAGTGTACTCTCCAAGTGCCCATCGACTTCTTCTTATAATCCTCTGTTGAAACTTCAACGACCAAGATTAAATCTTAATCGATGGCTAGGATTAACTTGAAGTCGATTTGTGAGTTTCTAGATCATTCACACCATGACTTAATTAATTCTGATTAATTAACCATATTCCCTAAGGTTAGACTTAGGAAATATTTAAAAATTGGCTAATAATCTAATTAAGTCACTTCTAGGTGGAATTTTCATAAACGATTTATGGATTTTGGAGATCTCATGTATTCTAGCCTCTCCACAATTTTTTGTGGCTAGAACACATTCGATGCTACAAATACTAACACTCCCTCTTAGCGATGAATGTGTTCTAGTGTTGCACCTGCTGCCACAACACCCTGTCTCTGCACCATATCCTGTCATGTTGCTGATGTCTGGCCATACTACCCACCAACCACTGCACAATTTTGATATGAGTTGTATATGTGTTGTTGTTGACCCTGTTGAACTGCTGCCAACACTGCATCTGCATTGCAACTCCCTCTCATCTGTTGTTGTTGCAACTGAGAAGCATCCGAAATGTTGAACCAACTGTGTTCAATATGATGCATCTGTCACCCGAGGCCTGACTGCTACTAGCCTCTGCACTGTCTACTGAAGACTCTGCACTATCGCTGACTCTGCACTGTCTACTGAAGACTCTGCACTATCGCTGACTCTGCACTGTCTACTGAAGACTCTGCACTATCACTGACTCTGCACTATCTATTGAAGACTCTGCACTATCGCTGACTCTGCACTGTGCCAACTGCACTGCCCTTCCCAACATCTGACTGCTACTAATCTGCAACTGTCACTCTGGCATCTGACTGCACCAACTGCCACTAGTCCATCCTGCTACTGAATATTGTGGACCCCCATAGCTGGGTACTAATCCAAGAGGTGAACTCCTCAATGATCCTGCCCATCTGTAGCTATCTAGGGCTACAAAACCAAGTCGCCCCACCTCACTCCTGGAGGCATATCAGAGAGGAAAGTCTATTGATCTCTGCAGAAGCTGCCTATTGGTCCTACTTCTCCTCTTTGTACTTCTTCCTGAGAGGACACTAGGTACTGTAGTGGCCTAGCTCACCACACCTGAAGCATTTGACCTTCAACGTGTCCTTCTTCTTCCTCCCCTGTTCTCCTTGTCCTTGACTGGGACCGTTAGATGAAAGGGCCAAATTCTCTTCCTCCTTCACCTGCTTCGATCCACTGCCGCTGCCAATGATGGAGCTCTTCAAAAGAGCTCGTCTCATCTCCTCCTGCTGCAAGTCAGCCCACGTCCTGTCCCATCCAGGTAACATGTCTCTGCCGAATATACTTTGGACGAAGACCTACCAATCCTCTGAGACGCTATTGAACACCAACCGCACAAGCTCTGAAGCTTGAGGCGTTGCCCCAACAGCCGACAACTGATCCCAGACTTCCTGAATCTTGGTGAGGAAGGGGTCTATGCTTTCCCCTTTTTTCATTCGAATACATCCCAGCTTCTCCTCGAGGTACATCTTTCGTTGCTCGAAAGTACCCTATTACAACGTGGCGAGAGCATCCCACATCTGCTTGGTAGTATCTTTGCCAGCTATATGCGAGAGTACATGATCTTGGACTCCATCTATGATCAACTGCTTCACTTGTGTCGTCTCCTTTATGTACTCTTTCAGCTGATCTGCATACGTGGGAACCACCACCACATTATCGATATATGCCTTCAGGCCAAATTCATCTAGAAGGAAAGAGATCCTTGCCTTCTAGATGACATAGTTGGAAGCACCATCGAACCTGTCTTGATCTCTCAGCCCTGCAGTGGCCATCTCTGATAAAATGTCGAAAACTCCCTCTTCCCATGTGCTCAGTTGTTGCTCTACTATTCGCACTCCCTCCTGGAATGTGTGGCTCTGCTAGCTGCTACCGCCAATCTGCAACTGGAAATTAGAACTTCTGAGACTAGAAGTTCCTTGAGACAACTACTGCAAAACCCTCTACGTCCAACTAGAGATCTGCTCAACAGAAAATACTGAGCTACTCCCTCTTCCTCTGGAATCACTCGATCTGGAAAACTCGAATTTTGGTGCCTCTCAGAAAAATCGATTTTCATCAAGCAACTCGGCCTCTTGGCAAAGTGACTTCGCTACCCCTGGGAATTTCGAGCTGCTGCCCACGCTGAACAGCAAAATTCCTTAGTTTCGCCTCTAATCTCTCTGGATGATCAAATGCGCTCTGATACCATGTGAAAATTTCACTACTGGAATCCTATTGCAACTGATATTATTTATCCTAATTGTTAATTAAATTTAACAATTTATCTGCAGTTTTCTACGGCAAATACTGAAATAAATACTCTACAACCTTCACAAACAAAAATTGTGGAAGAATAAATGTTAGAAAAAATGCTAGCACACACACATAAAAGAAACAATTATTTTTGGACAAATGTCCCCGGAAAAACCCAACTTGGGAAAACCAGTGCAGCAGATGAGGGTTTTATTATTAAGCAGCAGTGAAATAATCTGAGTACAACTGGATGTCGAAACTGGTAATCCTATAGAGAAATACTGGCAAGAAAATCTAGTGAGGAATTTCCTCACTCCACAAGCAAATCCAAGCGCGCAGTCACTTCTGCACTCAGATCGAACCAACTTCTCCTCAAGTCATCTGGTCTGCTGTTGTCTGGGAAAATATCTCTCCTGGCCTCCGGAACCACTGTCCAGCTTTGGCACTGAAATTCGTCTTTCCCCAACAGAATCGAAACTGCCTCTAGAGGCTATTATGCTGCCTATGTGTTAGCCTCTTTGTGGCTCTTCTACCTCTTTGCGAATGCACTCACCGGATCTGGAATCCTTCCTCTGGCTCCACTGTCTCTGCCCCTCTTCCTCACTGCTTCAATCTCACTAGCTCTCTCTCTGGCAACTAACTGTTGCTACTATGGAAATCGATCTGCTCATGAAATCGAACCTCACTAGTGTATTCTCCAAGTGCCCATCGACTTATTCTTATAATTCTCCATTCAGACTTCAAAGTTCAAGATTAAATCTTAATCGATGGTTAGGATTAACTTGAAGTCGATCCGTGTGAGTTTCTATATCATTCACACTTTGACTTAATTAATTCTGATTAATTAACCATATTCTCTAAGTTTATACTTAGGAAATATTTAAAAACTGGCTAATAATTTAATTAAGTCACTTCTAGGAAGAATTTCCATAAACTAACATAAAGGGGGTGACATGTCCATGGTATATCCATCAAGTGGTGGTGGCATGTGATATAATGATGCAATGGAGTGGGGATCAAGGGAAGGCTCCAAGCCCCATGTTATGGTACAAGAGTAGCAATAATAAGGGAAGCCCACACTTGGGTATATGAATGTAGGAGGGAGCAATCATGATACATGAGTTAAATTGGCCTTTGCTTTTCCGCCCTTCTTCATATGCCTTTTGCCTTTCATTGATTTTTTTTCATAACTACTCAGGGTTGCAGGGGATGAGAGAATGATATGTAGAGTATAGCAATGGATACCCGCTTAAGGTGGGGCAGTTCATCGACAACTAGGAGTTGGGACAATCATCGGTTTCTTATTGATGGAGGGGTTCACGTAGGGCCCATAGGAACCAAGGTGATGGCCATAGATAAGGGGTAGAGCTCATGTTTGGTTTTTTTCCACATGCTAAATTTGTATGTCATGGACATCTTTTCCATTTTATGGTACATTTTTCTATTGAGAGTAGCCAAATTATGCTTTTTCCTTTTGTTTTAGCTGCATCAACCTCTGGGGCATCGTTCCAAGTCCAACCCAAGGTGTGGGCAAGGGGAAGGGGAGGCTAACTCCTTGTGGACCCATTGGACAAATGTGAACCCAGATGGGAATAATGATGAATGGGGTTGTAATGAGCGAAAGGGGAGTGATGTATATGGTATTGGAAAGCAAGACCACGCAACCAAAATCAGGGTTTCCCATGTAGTGCCAACCCTAAAGCTTAGTAGCCAATAAAGGAGATCTCACGTGACTAGGATACAAGGTTAACCATCTAATTGGGCAGAGGAGCCAAGAGTATAGACCTAGTCCACTTTTTCTACCAAATCCCCCCTAATCCATGCCCACAAGTGTCCATGATAAGTAAACAAAAATACCCAACTACATAATGAACATTGAAAATCCATACCTTCGAGTTTGGAAGGCCCACCTTGAAACATACGATCATAACAGATGGGCGAGAGACCACATGGTTGGCTCAGGTGGCGAAGAAAATGGCACATCGATCTAACTGGTGGCTGAAAGGGGTTGTTGGCTGCAGGCTGAGGACCATCTAGGGAAAAAAAAATCTCCTATGGATGTGGTGGGTAACAGGCCTAAGGCTCCTGGCAAGTGAAGCATAGCTTCCTCCTCCGGAGGTCCCTCCTAGTCTCTTCATCCAACCTCCCATCTACTGGTGCCTCACACTGTGGTGGAGGCCTAGTGTCTCTGCCCCTCTGCTGGAATACAGGTCTGGTGGGTACCTGCTCTCTAGTTCTGGGAAGCGCATCCTGCAAATCTCGGGCTCTTCCTACTGCATCCTACAAAGTGGTGGGCTAGTTGGATCTCACCAAGCCCCTTAGTGGCTCTACTAACCCCTCCAGAAACAAGAAGATTCTCCTGGCCTCTAATAAATCTGGCATCATCATTGATATCCTCAGAAACTTAGAGATATATGTCTCGACACTACCAGTCTGCTTGAGATGCATCAACTCTCTGAAGTGCTCCTCAGTGTCTCTCCTCTCAAAACGCTCCAACACCCTCTGTGTGAACTCCTCGTATGCAGTAATACCCGCATGCCCCAAAGTAGCCAATCCATGGAACCACCAATCATGAGCCTCTCCCTCCAAGTATAAAGTGGCAATCTTGATTGCCTCCATCTTTGTCATTTGGTTAAGCTAGAATTAGACATCCAGCTTCTCCACCCACGCCCTGGCTGAGCTCTTAGAAGAGTCGTCAAAACTTGGAAGGAATAACCTTCCCACTATGCAATGGAAATCAATGCCATGCGCATAAGCTCCCCCACTCGGCCCTTTGTTCTTGTTGTTATTCTTGAGCTGGCAGAAATCTTTGAAGGTGATAACATCTCTAAAATCATCCCCATATGACGGGTACTCCAAGAAGTAGTCTCCCATGGGCATATCCTCCTACCCCTGCTGCCCTCTAGTACCAGATGCTGGAAATGTAGGGATAATCAACCTCGGTGGTGCATTATAGATGTGGGTCATATTGTGTGGGTTTGTGGCCTGATGGTTCAAGTGTCCCTGGTGGTGTGAGGTGTCTGAACCCTCTCCCAAATGGATGTCTCCTTGGTTTCCCTTACCCCTGTTATTACTGCTACTCGGTTGTCTCAACTCATCAATACCCTTGGCCAAATCTTTGATAGCCTTCAAGAGGCTATGGGAAAATCCCTCCTCGTTCCTATCTTTGTCATTAGGATTATCCTCCATGTCTGGTCTCTCAACCTTATGCTCAAGGGTTTCTGGTTCAGGGGTAATTTGTAGCTCTCTTTCCCTACTTTTGTACCTCCATCTCCTGTAAGTGATATTCTGCTTGTCCTCTGGTATCATAGAATGGTGGGTTTCCCACAGGCTGAGCCAAGATTATGGCTCTGGTACCACTGTAATATTCTGACTATGAAAATATAAGGATAAACCACAACATGCATGCCATGCAACTCAAAATAATCCCAAACTGGAGTACAAAAGATAGCAGAATATGAATTGAACCATTTTATTAACAAAATATGATAGTACAATGGATAAAATGAGGAACCTGGGCTTGCTACTGCAAGCTGGTCAAAAACCCAGGTGTAGAATGGCTGCCAAAGTGCAAGTACAAGCTCCCTCTGAATGCATGTGTTGGCCCAATAAATCTGCTCCTACTAGCTGAGTAAAAATAATTGTGCAATGCTCCAAACTACTCCAAAATAGTTGAAACTTCGGCAAACCCCCTATCTCAACCTGCTCCACCAAACATAGAAAGGATTTGGCCACCCGAATGGACTCACGAAAACCTACAAAATGGTGCAAGTTGCCCAAAGAGAGTGGTTGCACGCAGTGCATGGAATAATGCTAGCAAGCCCTCCAAACTCAAATCAGCCTCAAAAGCTTATCCTCCTAGCTCCCACGAACTGCCCACGAAATGCCTTTGTGCAGGCTTGCGCGGGCCCTGAAAATGTGCTAAAATCACTGCAAAATCCCCACATAAATAAGCCTGGCTAGTACCCCAAATCTCCAGCAAATAATAATCCAAATCTCTCCCTGGAAGCTCGGCAAAATGTTATGAATATTTTATTAATTATTAGTTAGATATAGTTATAGTAGGTTTATTAACTGAAAGGGCATGATCCAAAGATCATGCCTCTTCACCAAGGGACACCTTGAGGCTATATTTAAAGCCTAGGCGCTCCCTCATTGTAACCATCTCATCTTTTCATCATTAATAATATATATTTATCAGTTTTACCAGAGTTTTTACACTCCATTGGTATCGGAGCCATCGCTCTTGGATCTGTGTGATCATCAAGTTAAAAAAAAAAAAAAATTGAAAGAAATTTCAGAAATTTTTTTTTAAACAAGCCGAAGGTTCAGCATTCAATCCACACGTTGGGATATTCTCTGCGTGTTCTAAGTGCTAAGAACTCTCCGCTGCCATTTGTATCGATTCCCCCTTCCATTGGTTTACAGTGGATGGTGACCTCATTTGAAGACAAACAATTTGGACAAGTCTGAGACAGGAATATTTCTTTGGTTTGGTGCGGATTCTAGGAGCAACCTAGCCGCAGATCTGAGACAGACCACAAAAAAAATTGTGTGGACAGAACAGGCAAACTCCCTTACCGCCATCCATTCCCCACTGACGCTGCCGGCGTTGTGGCGTTCTTAGTTGTCGCCTGCCCTGTCTGCCGCGTGTTCCCCACCACAACTGCCCGTTCCGATTGCAAACGACACCGCTTTTCATATGATTTAACCAAATCGATTTTTTTAATTCAGATAGGGCAGCTTCTGTGGAGACATACTCGTGCTATCTTAACATCGGACATTTGGAAGCTCACTGTATTAAATCTCCGCCGCTGCAGACAAGGTTGTGACTCCAGACTATTTTTAAAACGATTTTTAAAATTCGGAACAGGTCTTTGACCAGTCTTCACCATCGACGTCGACTCACCACCAAACAAAAAACCGGCAACAGGTGGCCGGTTAACAACTCGATTTGCTTAAAAAAAAATCGTGGAAACATTTCTGAACAGTGTTATATAAAACGGCGTGTCTTTTTAAATTGGAACGATATTATAAATCAATCGGTTTATTAAACTGAAGGCTCGTGTTTTTTTTAATCGGAACTGAAGGTGTGTTATAAATCAGTCGGTTGGTTTTTTTGAAACGGTGTGTTAAATCGGAACGACATTTTTTTTTAATTATATAAAATATATATTATATAGTTAAATTAATAATTATATATATATATATATATTTTGTAATTATATATATAACAATTATATAATTAAATTATATATATTATATAATTTTTAATTAAAAATTATATATATATAATAATTATATAGTTTAAAAAAAAAAAAAAAATATTATTTATTAATTAATTAATTAAATAATAATTAATTAATTAATTCAAAAAAAAATTAATTAATTAATTAAATAAATTAATTAATTAATTTTAAAAGAAAAAAGAGGAGAAACTGGCAGAAAGATATTCCCCGCCTCATACACGCTCGATGTCTTCGTCAATGTCGATGGCGGAATTCCAGAAGAAATTAGGAGATCTTGAGAAGCAAAATGTTATGAATATTTTATTAATTATTAGTTAGATATAGTTATAGTAGGTTTATTAACTGAAAGGGCATGATCCAAAGATCATGCCTCTTCACCAAGGGACACCTTGAGGCTATATTTAAAGCCTAGGCGCTCCCTCATTGTAACCATCTCATCTTTTCATCATTAATAATATATATTTATCAGTTTTACCAGAGTTTTTTACACAAAAGATCTCCACAGCAAGCTCCCCCAAGAAGTGTGAATTCCCTTACTGCACCCAATCTGTTGAAGAAACTCCATGAAAACACCTCAATAACCTCCCTAAACAACTCCCCAATGTAGTGTAGATGACCTCCTAGGGCTGGCACTCGAAGTGCACCGAAGGTAGGGTGAGATTTTCGCATGGAAACCTCGTGTGCTAAGCAGCACCATGTAGTCTTGGCTAAACAGCTCAAGAGAACAATAGAGACAATGTAAGATGATCAAAGTCCCAAATGGAGGCTCTCTCCTCATACTTATACTTGGTCCCACCTTCCTTCTCTCTCCTCCAATTCACTTTGCCTCCTTTTTCTTCTCCTCCCACAAATGCATACTAGCTTAAGGGGTGTGAATTCCCCTTTGGGTGGCCCCCATTTCTTACTAGCATTTTAATCTTTCCCTTTTTCTAATGTTTGACTTTGCTTTCTCCCACAAAATGAAGAGATTCTCCCTTTTCCACCCACTTATCCTAAGTTGAGCCAAAAATTAATATTACTTGGACAAAATTGGTGTAGCTGCTAGGTGAATTTAAGTAGAGGGGACATCACAAGCATTTTTAAAGCTCCAAGGAGCATCCCAAGAGCATTCTAGGAGTAACCTGAGAGCATTCTAGTAGTGCTTCTCCCTAAACGCTCCCCACAAAAGTAGGGAGCACTCTTAAATAACTGGGCACACCCCTAAATTTGCTCCTAGGAGGGAACATTCCAGAATTGCGCTGCTAAGGGCACTTCTAGAATGCTCCCTCTCAAAGTGCACTTTAGGAGTGAAGTGCATGTGGGGTTGGGGGAGGCATGTGGGGTTGGGGGAGGCATGTGGGGTTGTTGGAGGGGTTCCTCCCCTTCATCCTTGATTCAAACATGCCCAGAAAAATCTTTAAAAATTCCCATTAATTTCATTTATACCATCTTGAATTTCTGCCAGTGCTTACACATTAATGAAACAAATGCATCTTGATACCGAGAACAGGTTGTGTACTAGATTGAGCCAATGTAATGATTGAAGAATATGATAGGGCCACAAAGAAGTTGGAAGGAAAAACCAAGAATGACAGCTCTGTATCCACATGAATTTCAGATGGTTTCTTGGGGAATCACAATAAAATCTGACACTCTTTCAAGCATATTTATTTATCACTCCCTTGAGAAAACAAAGCAGAGCGAAAACAGGGAATTTCAGCATCATCGACAAGCAGTTCAGATTGTTCGTAGGGGAAACCACAAATAGAGTTTAGCAAACAGAAGTCAACACTATTTCCAGCATGTTTCCTTCTCTCGCTATGGAAACCAGACATAGAAACTAAATTTGGGAATTTTAACAACAGATACAGTAAATATTGAGATGCCTCAATGATGGCTTCTTATGTCAAATGCAGCAATGCAGAGATAACATGCAGGTTTTATAATAAATTCTGAACAAGGATAATCCTACTGCATGCCACGTAAACAATACAATGTGTCTTGTACATGCAGTGGTTACTAATACAACTATTAACTCCATTAAAGCATCACATACAAGACAAACAACCATCAAGGAATGATAGCATCCATCAATGGGGCTCCATCAACTCAGCAGTAAAAAACGATATGGAGGTCCAACTCTCACTTCAACCAACATTAGAACAGATAAAGCATGGCCTAGACTGATTTGAAGAATAAAGTGGAGACTATGTGCCTTTAAGGATTGAACTCTAAAATATAGTATCATTAGCTTGTAGCTTGAAGATGCACAGTAGATACCTTGGACCAAAAAAAGGTTTACCCGTACCTTCTAAAAAAGAAATCCATTTGTTTCTTTCTACCTGAGAGTATACCTACTGCTAAGAAGAAAATACTTATTCGGAACTCTTCCACTTGATGTTCCTGACAAACTAACTTACTCAATCACAACCTTAATGCATGTCAAATAAAATTAGATTTCGCTAAGCACAAGCAAGAAGGTAAAATGGAAAGAGAGTGAAGGTTATGAAACCCCACAATACAAACGCCTCAGCTGCTTAACTTACAGCAAATGACAAACATGAAGCTGTAGTAGCTAGCGATAGACCTTTCCTGGTGAGCTGCAGTGGACCCAACTTCATAAGAACATATGAATAAGCCCCCGGAGCTGGTGGTAGGTTTGGCAGATGCAGCATATGTGCTGGAGGTGTACGCGTCTGAACTAAGGGTGGGACTCCATCTGTACTCAAGGCTAACATGACAAATAAAATGCCTGAAAGTAGAGACATTCTGGTAAGTTGATCCTGTCATAAGAATAGGTGATAGTCAGGAATCTTCATATATAGGTGGTGAAATTGCTCAAATTGAAGAACAAGTCATGCAAATTCCCAAGTATATCTAATCTCAAATATCTTCGCAGTTGAAATAAGTTATCAATATGAATAAACCATCATGAAAAAGAGTAACAATTAGTGTGAAGAATATGACTTGAATCGTGACAGCCCAAAAGAATTATACTTGATCACTGTTTAATCTTTATATCAGAGCATTGCTTAATAGTTGTGGCCCTCTGACATACCTTGCAGTAGACACAGAATGCCATGGACATTCATAAACAAAGGCACAAGGTTGCACATTCCAAGAGGACAGAAAAACATACATAATAACTGTAAAGATACAAGAGATTTGATATGCAGTCAAGAAGAATGTCATATTTATGGTACATAAAAGACATGACTATCCTAAACTACATGACTATATAATAATTATTGATATAAATAGTATAAATTATGAATATTACATGCCCTCCCATCTCAGGAGGCTTTTTCATTGAAGCACAAGGAAAAAAGATAAAAAGATAACCATAGCTTGGTGCCATATTCATGCATTGTAGAAGCATCAGTCCATCCAAGGTTGGTTTTCCTCTGAAATATCTGTTGATAAGATTTTTTAATGACATTTCTCTTTTTATTGGTCCAAGCATGTCTTCAGGGAGAAATCACATATAAGTGTTGTCTTTGTACAAAGTAATGTGGATATTGACAAGTTGACTGATTACAGTGACTACTTCATGATAAGGATGACAATAGGGTTTTATTAAAAAATTATTTTTCTTGATTTCAACTGTAGGGCTCCTCTGGTTAACTTTAAGCCCTGTACTAATATCTCCACCAAATACTTCTATTGATTTATGAAGTGATAAAATTCTTAAGTAGTGAAAAAATCATTTTTAAATTCAACCAAGTCTGTAGACATTTCTTTATTAACAAACTGCTTTTTGAATTTTGAAATTGATATTTCCTTCCAGTTTAGATGTTTGACTTTGGTAAGCAAGGTTTGCTTGTGGTTTTTCAGATGGAAAGTTTATTTATCTTTTCTTAACAAAACTTTATCAAAATTTTGCAACTTTTTTCTTTTGATCTTACTCCTGTTGCAATTTCCAATTGTTTTGAATCACAATATCTGGCTGCTTGTGCCATAGTTTTAAAAGTCGGACCAGTTCTACTCAAAACCAATCTAACCAGCTAAAAGCTGATAGGAGACCGATTCAATTCATCCTTCAACTCAGCTTAGGGGCCTGTTTTGTACCAAACTAGTATCAAACTGGTACAAAACCAATTCAAACCACTCCAAACTGGCATGAAGTTTGAAGTTCGAACCTTTCACCTGAAGCACTAAGAGGTCTATTAATGCCTATATTTACATACCTTGAAACTATGGTGGGATTGTAATCTAACACCTGGAATGTGATATAACATTGGAGATAATTTTTCCCCTATGCTGAAGTGTGCTTTTCCTTTTTCCTGTTTTGGGGGTTGAGACATGCAAATGACTTGTAATACAAAATCTTTCCAGGGCACTTTCCAACCATTCCAAGTGAATTTCAACTTTGGAACCATATTCAACTGAAAAGTTCCCCTTTCATATCACGTGCTTGTAAGATGTAACCAAGATATATTGGCTCTTGAGGTAATTATTTAGAAGAACTCATGTTTGAATTTTTTCCTGCAAATATGGTAAATGAAAGAAATTTCCCTATAATATTTTTGTACGTGTATCACTGTAGACATTAGAAAATGCAATTATTCAAGGATTCAAGATTATGTCTCACCAGCATTTTGCTTACAAACTCCATAAAGGAACTTTTAAGACATTACCATGAAACAGGATAAAGAAAAACTTCTAGAAAGCTTCGCTTTAAAAAATGTTAAACTATGCAATGCAGTGAAAACGTTGTAGGCTTTTGACTTATTACTCCCATAGAAGAATTGTGGGTTGTGGCTTTATAGGATGGATGTTGTGCAGCATTCTGGGATATCTGATGCTAACAAAAGCCCCAGAGATGTTCTAGAACTAGAATTCCATGCCATTACATTGGCACCTGCAATAATGGAGCTTCGGTTCATTTAGCTTTAACTAGTTTGAATTCTTGAAGTGCTAATCATTGGTATGCTTCTTATGCCTCTAATGGTTTGGAATATTAAATATAGTTTTTTCATTAAAACTTCAGTATTTTCTGTTTTTTTTGAAAGCCAAGTCATTCAAATCAAACTGTCTGAGTCAAAACTCGAGTTAATAGGTGGCCGAGTCGAAGTCCGAGTCCAAGTTTTAAAACTATGACTGGTGCACCATCTATATCTACTGGGGAGGTATCTTCTGTACATGATTTTGTTGAAAATTCATATAACATTATATTATTTTATTATGTCAAAGTGACAAACATTTCATTGTCATGTTTAAAGAAATAGTAAACAACATTTCATCCATGTTGAACCCAAAAATATAACAACATTATCCCACATAGACACAACTTTAAAATGTGATTTTAAAACATAATCGAGGGTGATGAGCCACTGGTCTCCCAGAACTACGTTACTGTCCGGAATATCAACCACAAAGAAGTGATTTGTCATGGTGTATGTCCCCATGGTTACTGACAATGCCAGGACATAACGCATGCACTGCATGGTCCTAGCTCCTGGAACCTGTTGAGAATTTGGAGGGCTAGAGATTAATACAAATTCTCTACTTTGATAATTACTTGTGAGCTTGCTTGAATTACTTATGTCTTTTTTTCTTTAGCTTAGTTAGTCTTTCATCAAGTCAATTATCAAAATGCACAAGACACAAAATTAGGCTGCTAGAGCAAGGGCAAAACCTCTCCCTCTTGGAGAGGAAAACCCACAAAGAATTCTTCTTATAAATCTTCAAATGACAAGTACCATGACCTAGACTCAGACCCTTGACCTAGATATGCTTTCAAAACCTTGTCATAGCTTCTTCAACCTTGATTCTTCTCTTCACCAATTTGCTCAATTCTGCAGCGATACTAGAGACCTTGATCTTCACCTTACATACGCTTGTAGTTGAATTGCTTGAATTGTAGAAAGGTAAATCATAGATTTACCTTCCTCACTATACTGCCTTCTCCTTATGATCATTGTCTCAACTTCAGCAAATTCTTTCTTCAGATCAGTTGCCCTTAACAATGATATATCTGCAACTTATCCTTGCCTTATAGGAGCTTAGGTAACTTAGATAAGTCCGCACTTTTAACCCTGAACCAATATTCTGAAGTCTTCACTTTAAACTCAGAAATATCTACACTGTATCCTTCCTGCACCAATCCACAATCTTGCTGCACCAATCCGCAATCTTGTACCTTGTTGTACCTATCCGCAATTTGTACCTTCGCAATCTGTACCTTCATGTACTTCTCCGCAATCTCCTTCCTGTACCTCTGTTTCAAATGTATATTCGCACTTCACTTGCTTCCAAAGTGACCGCATGACTTGAGTATATATATAGGGCACAGTCCTTTAAATAGGCCGACCATACAGTTGTGTTAGGCCGACTTGTCCATGGTGAATTAGGCCGACTAGAGTAAGTTTATTCCAGCATTGATGGGACATTTCTTCACTGCATTTAAAGCTCGTTTTCCATCGTTATTTGAGGGCAGTTGTGAGCTTCTTCCACAAGGTCTTGGAGCATATATTCCTAGACTAGATACTTCATGTATGAGACACTTAATTCTATTTATTCCTAGAAGACAAAATCCTAGTAGACATCAAGAAGAAGTCTATCTAGATAATAAAATCTTGCTCATGAAACCCATGAAGCAAGTACACCAAAATACATTTTATTATCTTTGTCTTCTTCTTTACATAAATACATAATTACATAGTCAACATGAAGACCGACCTAGTTACACTTTTCAACGCTCCCTCTTAACTAGGGAGGTATTCATACAGGTACATGGTCACTTTCAAACTGAAGAATCTCATAAGAAAAATTGGATTGGTAATCACATCTGTATAACATCATATCAACCAACATTGTCCTAGTGCAAGGTCTTGACTAACAGCCCCATCTCTCAACGAGACAATGCACTACAATGCTGGCGAGACACATGACTAATAGGCACCATAGTCATTGTCTCTCCAAGGTACATACCCCACCTAGGTGTTCCCAGAGTATGACCTTCTTGGACTACTCTTCTCTTGGGTAGCCAGCCCTCAAAGAATATTGGTCCACGACTACTCTTATCTTGAATTCCCTATCTCATTCTCAAAGAGTATCGAATGCCAGATCATTACCCTATCCTCCATTCTGTCTTCCAGGTGAAGACTGGAATGATGTGTCTATCCATTCTCTTCACATGGCCTTCACTAAGACTTGCGGTTGTTAGTCCTAGTCTAGTGCATGACACATGTAATAGAGAATTACATACGTCTCTCCCTCTTAATACTGGAGGGACATACTACAAGTTTCTTCCAAGTAAGAAATTACCACCAGGCTCCCTCTCAACCAGGGTTCTACAGCAGCAATTCAGCTACTCATGAAGAATTCCTTCCCTTTATGTCATGGATTTCAATATTGAGGAATCTTCAACTTTTGGCTTCATAGGGCACAGATCATCCATCACTTTCAGTCACGAGTCATGTCCACTATCAGAAAGTGATTCATCAATCTTTCTCATCTAGTCCATCATTATGCCATGTTGTTTTCCTTCAAATCATCTTCAAGGATCATGTATCCTTTCTCATGATTAGCAGCCCTGCCCAAATTTATCCAAATAAACATATACATATGAACCTTTTAAAACAAAAGGTTACCTCAGTGATGATCTTTCACCATGACATCTTCTTGTAGGCATTGGCATCCTCTATTCAGATTGACACATCTCCTAATGATATGTTTTGTCAATGGTCTTCTTCTTTATCAGACTTCTGTCAGACTCTACATATCCTCCCAGGAGATCTCCTAGTCACATCTTCTTGGCCCTTAGATGATATTTCCTCTTGACATGGTTGCATTTCATGATCTCTTCCTCTGTGCACATTTCTTCATTCCCAGGATTTTACAAATTTTCCAATTTCTCGTTCATATACAACCACCTCGTATTCCATGAGGACATATTATGTTGATTTCATCTGTCAGTGCACCGAGAGATCCTTCTTCATAGATCATACTTCTAAATATGGAAGTTTATTACCTGCAACCATATGACATGACTTCACAGCGTCCAGCATCAGCATACATATATACATAACTCATACCTATTTCCCTTGAGTCATCCTGTAGCAATTTCTCTAGAATGAAGAGCTTCATTCCTTTGGCCTGCTACATCCCAGAATTTTGTCTCCATGATGACCCTTGATCTTGATGACTGCTTTACTTTAGTAATGTTATCAGAGGAGTTTTCCAGAAGTTGTTTCACCAAGAGCTCCTTCCATGCTTCTATCGTGATGCTTATTAATGTAATTGCTTCCTATCATACTATTTTACAACCAATCAGAAATCACTTAAAGACAAAGATGATCTCAATCATAATAGAGATCTCTCGCTTCCTCTTTCTTAGATTTCTTAGCATCAAGTTCTTCCCTTTCATTAGTGGCATGGGCTTCTTCCTTTTTCCTCTTGTCCTTTCCAGATTTAGGACAATCTCTTTTATAATGCCCAAGTTCATTACATCCAAAGCATCGTACATTGTCCATATTCCTTCTTTTATTCTGAGGGCCAAATTTTTTGAATCTTCCTTTCTTCCTAAATGAGGCTGCAAAGGCATGATTCTCTTCACTTGGTCCTATATCAGCTTTGGCCTTTACTCTTGTTTCCTCTATTTTACATAGAGACCATAAATCATGGAATGGGGTGGCTTCTTTCTTCTCATATAAACTAGAAGTGAAGTTTTCCCATTCCTCTGGTAGAGCATTCAGCACCACTGTAGTCATCTCAGTGTCAGACATTACTTCTCCCAGTTCCTGCAGTTGATCTCTTATTCCAGAAATCCTCATAAAATATGGAGTGATTCCTTCTTCCCTTGATAATTTCATTTTGTATAGTTCTTGTCTTAGAGAGATTGCTTCTCCTACAGTACTCACAGAGAATAGCTCCACCAGTTTCTCATATATTTGTTTTGCAGTCTTTAGTTTTGATACATAGGGAATGAGAGAGTCCTTAATGGATTCTATGAGAATCCTCTGGGCTCTAATTTCTCCCTTCATGTACTTGGCATGAGCTGGAGCATCTTCTTTTGGGGGTTGAACTGTAGATCCTTCAATATAGTCCATAACCTCGTCTTCAATTAAATTCAAATATGTCCTCTTCTGTAATATTCCCAATTAGCTTTGCTAATTGGAATATTTCATTTTTGTTTAATTTTGCCGCTTTAGCTAGAAATAATAAATCAAGTGAGAAATAAGAGGGGTCACCTCACTCTAGTCACCTCACTTTATAAAATAAAGTGTTTTCCTAGTTGATTAACGTTATAACTTAAAGAGGGGGCCTTGGGGGTCCACACGTATATGAGGGGAGGCCTCACGCTGACCCAAGGGTAACTGCAAGGTGAAGAACGCAGTTAAGGTTTTGGAGGGAGTTTAGCATTATAAAAGGAGGGGTTTCCACTTCATTTGGTATGCATTATTCTATATTGATATTGAGAGCTAGACTTCTGTCTGCTTCAGCACGTTGGTTGTTTAGTCAGTCTGCAGCACTGTTTAGTGCAACCGAGTGTCTCCGGTCGGAGATCTCACCCTTAGCCTCGGGGGACTTCGAGTGCCTGCCCTGGTAAGGTTATTTCTGGTTTCACCCTTAGCTTCGGGGGACTTCGAGTGCCCGCCCTAGTAAGGTTATTTTCTGAGTAACACCCTTCAGGTCAGTGGGAATTGATAGCATTTTCAGGTGGAGATTTGGAGAGGGAGAAGCCCTCTTGTGGCTGCGCAGATCTGAGAAGGAGGGACGCTGTTCCAGGAGGGAGAGGACGCTGATCAGCCTTGGAGAGTGAGGACGCTGTTCCAGGGAGGACGCAGTCCAGATCTGAGCAGGAAAAACGCTGTTCCAGGAGGAGGAAGGACGCAGATCAGTCTTGGAGTGAGGACGCTGTTCCATCAGGAAAAGGAGGACGCAGATCTGAAGGCACATTGATAGATCCAGCCTTGAAGATTGTAGATCTGAGCAGATATTTGCAGATCTGGTTCTGTAGGTTGCAGATCTGGAGAGATAGCATTAGATCCAGCTTGGGAGATTGCAGATCTGAGGAGATATTGGCAGATCCAGCCTAGATCTGAAGAGATAACATCAGATCCAGCCTAGGGGGTTGCAGATCTAAAGAGATATTGTCAGATCTAGCATAGATCTGAGGTGATAGCAGTAGATCTGATATAGGAGGACGCATATCTGGATTGTAGGCTTCAGATCCAGCAGATCTGAGCATATGGGACGCTGATCCATCTGGGAGGACGCTGATCTGATGAGCAGGGTCATGTGAGCAGGGCTAGACAACATTTTTGGCCTTGAGGAGCTGAGCTTTTCATCTGGAGGGTTTGGTGACCAGCACCACATCTGTTTCAGCGCTGTCACTAGCAGGGACAGCGTTTTCATTGGTGAGGGTTTGGAGTATTGATATCAGCTTTCTTTTGGTCTTCAGCTCATAGTTCCAGTGCAATCCAGCTTCAGTCTTCAGAGCAGTCTTCAGCCAGCTAGGACGCTGACCTTGTTGCAGCCATTATTTGTCTGAGAGAGCCTCCACTTGCCTAGGGCAAGGATAGGTGCATCTATTCTGATTTTCTTGTACTCCTCTCTATGTACTTTTAGATTAATAAAATGGCTTAGTTTTCTGGTGTTCTATGTGTATTTGTTCCATGATCTGGTTCAGCATTGTATTTTCTATATCTGTCTGGCATATTTCTGTGTGTTACTGGTTATTTCCCCTTTGGGGATATTACAGTGGTATCAAAGCATAATTCTGGCTTAGCCTGTGGTCTATGACATCAGAAGAGAGATCATACAGAGCAATAGCAGTTGCAATACCAGAAACGCAGTTGGAAAAAGGGCCAAAATAAAAAGGGTCAAATTTTGAAGTTTGGAATTAGAAGAAACGTTTTCTGGGTTTTTCTGGGTTTTGGGCAAGGATCACCTTCCCAAATTCCTGGAATCTTCTGAGTAGTTTTCAATGGGTAAATCGGATGTCGAAGTTAAGCAGCAGTATGGTTTTGCAGCAGCCGTGCAGTTTCTGAGGAGCCTGTGAGGGACACAGAGCAGTGGGACCCGATGGCAGACGTAGACAGGAAACTGGATGCAATCCTCCATCACATGCAGGATGTGTCACAGAGGCTCGCAGCCGTAGAGGTCAGACAGAGAAAACCCCCTCGGGTTTTCCAGATCGGTGAGAGATCTGGTATGTCTCGCCACGTACCAGTGCACGATGCTATTCCCATTATGACGACTCAGGTACCCGTGAGATCCACTATGCCCACATTCTTGCCAGAAGACACAGGGACAGGAGTGCGGAGAGGTGCACAGAGGGGTAATCCAGCACCCACACGTCCTACCATGCCTACCTTCCTGGTAGAGGACAAGGGGTCGACAGCACTGAGAGAGTTGAGTCCAGCTCGATCGGCAGCCGTTTTTGCAGAATGGCAGTCCATGGGGGAAAACTTCAAAACAGTTTGTCCTTTCGAAAGTTACGTTGAGCTCAGACTGGATGGAGTAATAAGGTACAGTGGTAACAGTGGATTTTCTAGCACGCAGAGTTCTAAGTTACAGCAGACCACTGGGAGGTCACCTTTTCCCATGCATGAGGGACTCACTAATCCCTGTGAGTCAAAGCCCAAAAAGACTGGAACAGTAAAAAGGAAGGTTTCATTCTCATCCCTTTCCGTATTCAGGGGAAACTCATCCACCATAGAGGAAGTCAGGAAGATTGAAGAGAAAGAAGAAGAAGTACCATGCGCTTCCGATTCTCATCAAGAAGAGATCACATCACCTCGTGAGGAGGCTTGTGATAACGTTGTCACACTCATGGAGGAGCAGCCACACGCATTGACAGTTGGGGCAGCCAACACTTTTGAGGACAGGACTCTTGTAGACCAAGGGTCAAATATCATTGCTATTGTAGAGCAGCCTGGTTGCACTGTGCTGTGCAATGTGGAAACACTCGAGGAGGAATCAAACCATCATTCTCATGAGCCATTGTTGGACTGTACATCACATCGGAGGTTGGGGTTTGAAGCCTTGAAGATTGACAGTAGACATCTTGGAGTAAGAAATCTTGTTACCCTTCAAGATGACACTTTCTCAATGAGCTCCTCTCAGCTCAAAGAGAAACTTCTACTTTCAGATCCAAGACCTCATTGGTTTTGGAAGACTATGGATGAGAGGAAGGTCTCAAAGATAGATCTCACGATAGATGCACTTCAACACACTGTGGAACACAATGATTTGGTTCCCTTCTCACAAGAACAGATAGAAGAAGGAAGACATCTTCGGATGGATAACATCTCTCATGCTTGTGTTGGACATCCCTTAAGCCATACACATCATGATGGGAGGTTTTTGCCTACCACCTATTTGATTCTTGATAGGGTCTCATTGATCCTTGAGAAGTTTACATTTCAAAACCCTACGAAGTGCAAATTCAGAAATTTGATTTTGGGGGATGGTAACCCTCATTGGAGGAGTACCAGGATGTGGAGAAGAAGAAGGCATCCACAAGTGATTGAGTGGATGTGGTTGATGAGCAAGGAGCTAGGAGGCTATTTGCAGATCTATGACACCAGGCAGCAGGAGGCTTGGCTGCGCTGGTTACTCTTGAAAGAGTTTGGCCATCACTTGGCAAACACTCTTCCTAAGAGTAGGAGGATGAGGAAAAGATGGATGGATACTTGCATCATTGAGCAGCATAGAGTATGGATGCATGGTGTTGATGTGTTACTCATATCATTCATTGTGTCTTCATCACATGAGTTGTTTGATGGAGGTATGGAGAGGCAACACAATGTCTTGTTGCTTGGATTGTTCCTAGGAGAGCAAGGGCAGATTTGCTCTCACACTTTGTATGATGTTGCAGGAAGAGGGGATGGCACTATCTCCTTGGTCTTTGATGATGACGGGGAAGCACTTCCATCTTGGAAGGTATTCCATATTTATTGCAGCATTATTAGAGGAACCTTTGACAAGGAGCATGTCAAAGAACAGAGTCTTGTATTGACAGGAGCTTATTTGCATGAGCTCACAGCGTTGTCACCTTGGAGCAGAACATTATGGATGAAGTGTGCGCAGCAGAGATATGGTGGATCTATAACCCATAGGTCCCGGGATCACTTCATATTTGTTGCACAAAGAGGAGGTAATGATGATAGAGACATCTATGGCATGTTCTTCTTGACTTGGGTTTCCAAGCATGAGGAGGATTATCTTCTTGCAGCACATGGTTCATTCTTCTTCATAGCATGCCAAAACACTATGGAGGACTCATTTATGGATCCATGTACCATCTTACTTCCAGCATATGGTGAGGATTTTGTCTATACATTCATTGATTTGCACACTCTTGCCATTCCTATGCAATGCATTGCTTCACAAGAGGGCAAGCTTGTCACATTGCTCCATGAGTTGTATTGGGCCAATCTACATGATGGAGGCAGTCATCTCTTTTGTGGCCTTGGGCAAATGTTTTATCATCACATGTATGTTCATTTGCAGCACTATATCATGTATCATATGAAGACATGCATGGGTAACATAAACATTTTGCCTTGTACTCTTATCAAGCAGCAACTTGTAAAACTGCGCTGTACTTGTTGGGGAAGCTGTTGGTACCTCTTTTCATCACATGTGACCTTCAGCGTTTCCTTCATTTTTCTGCTAATCTTGTCTCCATTTGCTGATATAGATCAGATTTGTATGGGAGGCTTGATTATGAGGGAGACACATGAGCTGGATGTGTCCGTGAGTGGGAAAAATTCTCACAAATTCTGCACTACATGTTCTAATGGGAGCATGGGAGGAGGCATGGCCACCACTACCATATATGCGTTCTCTTTTGATGTGGGCCATGAGATTGATATTCATCCATTGTACAGCCATGGGCAAGTGTTTGGACCTATGTTGTTATCATATTCAGCCATTTACTATCCATTAGTAGATGTGATGGATCTTGTACATTGCTTGCAATGTGATTTTCTGAGGTTGCAGTGGATGAGACTGCGCTGTATCCTTGTGAGGGATTGTTTGCATTATGTATCCTCATGTAACACCTTCAGCAAACATCTCATTAGGATGATCCATGAAGCACATGTCCTATTCTTCATGGATGAATTGTTTTGGGCCAGCTTGTTCTTCACTTTGCCATTGGTGGGCAATGATTTTGCAGCCCAAGATCAGCATACACTCTACACTTGTCATGAGTGGAGAGAAGGACAACATGGGGTAAGCTATGATGCTTGCCAAGATCAGACTTTCAGCCCACCTTCATTACCAGAGCTTGAGGTGGAAGGAGATTCTCAGGAGTTGCCTTGTCGGGAGGTGGCTCATTTTGTTTGGATGATTGCTTGGGAATGGAGGATCCACATGAGAGAGATGTTCCTCACTTCATGCCTTGAGTGGAGAGAGATGATGAGCTGGTACACAGTCGATGGGACAACTTACACATTCATAGATGCAGAGCAGCAGCAGTCATGGTCTTTAGTCATAGCCAGAGGCAGTGAGCGGACCAAGTCATGGGACTTGTGCGATTATTGGCTACAGTGGCGATGGGATCCGGGAGGACTATTGAGTGGCTGGTACCATGAGAGGCCAGTTTGGGATCCTGGCATTGAGATATCCCTTCATATCAGGGTGATGCAGGAGACAGAGAGATTTCAGTGGGACCCAGGCACATTTTGCAGTATCGGCGGGGAGCATCAGCTAGAGAGTAGGCTTGTTCAAGCATTGCTTGAGAACAAGCAATTTTTGCCGGATGAGGATGCCACTTGGGAAAGCGAGCAGACTTTACAGCATCCATCACTTCAGTTGCTTGAGGACAAGCAACGTTTTGCCGGGGGAGACTGTAATATTCCCAATTAGCCTTGCTAATTGGAATATTTCATTTTTTGTTTAATTTTGCCGCTTTAGTTGGAAATAATAAATAAAGTGAGAAATAAGAGGGGTCACCTCACTTTAGTCACCTCACTTTATAAAATAAAGTGTTTTCCTAGTTGATTAACGTTGTAACTTAAAGAGGGGGCCTTGGGGGTCCACACGTATATGATGGGAGGCCTCACGCTGACCCAAGGGTAACTGCAAGGTGAAGGACGCAGTTAAGGTTTTGGAGGGAGTTTAGCATTATAAAAGGAGGGGTTTCCACTTCATTTGGTATGCATTATTCTATATTGATATTGAGAGCTAGACTTCTGTCTGCTTAGCACGCCGGTTGTTTAGTTGGTCTGCAGCACTGTTTAGTGCAACCGAGTGTCTCCGGTCGGAGATCTCACCCTTAGCCTCGGGGGACTTCGAGTGCCTGCCCTGGTAAGGTTATTTCTGGTTTCACCCTTAGCTTCGAGGGACTTCGAGTGCCCGCCCTAGTAAGGTTATTTTCTGAGTAACACCCTTCAGTTCAGTGGGAATTGACAGCATTTTCAGGTGGAGATTTGGAGAGGAAGAAGCCCTCTTGTGGGTCGCGTTGCATCCGAGCAAAGGAAACGCCTGCTCCAGGAGGGAGAAAGGACGCCGATCGCGCCTTGGAGAGTGAGGACGCTGTTCCAGGGAGGACGCAGTCCAGATCTGAGCAGGGAAAACGCTGTTCCAGGAGGAGGAAGGACGCAGATCAGTCTGGGAGTGAGGACGTTGTTCCAGCAGGAAGAGGAGGACGCAGATCTGAAGGCACATTGATAGATCCAGCCGTGGAGATTGTAGATCTGAGCAGATATTTGCAGATCTGGTTCTGTAGGTAGCAGATCTGGGGAGATAGCATTAGATCCAGCTTGGGAGATTACAGATCTGAGGAGATATTGGCAGATCCAGCCTAGATCTGAAGAGATAACATCAGATCCAGCCTTGCAGGTTGCAGATCTGAAGAGATATTGTCAGATCTAGCATAGATCTAAGGAGAGAGCAGTAGATCTGATATAGGAGGACGCAGATCTGGAGGGACAGGACGCAGATCTGGATTGTAGGCTTCAGATCCAGCAGATCTGAGCATATAGGACGCTGATCCATCTGGGAGGACGCTGATCTGATGAGCAGGGTCATGTGAGCAGGGCTTGACAGCATTTTCCAGGGTCTTTGGCCTTGAGGAGCTGAGCTTTTCATCTGGAGGGTTTTGTGACCAGCACTACATCTGTTTCAGCGCTGTCACTAGCAGAGACAGCGTTTTCATTGGTGAGGGTTTGGAGTATTGATATCAGCTATATTTTAGTCTTCAGCTCATAGTTCCAGTGCGATCAGCTTGATCTTGAAACGATCTTAAACCAGCTAAGTGTGTGCTCCTTATTTAAACCCTTATTTATCTAGAAGGCCTCCACTTACCTAGGGCAGGATAGGTGCATTTATTACGATTTTCTTATGCTCCTCTCTTTGTACTGATTAATAAAATGGCTCAGTTTTCTGGCATTCTATGTGTATTTGTTCCATGATCTGGTTCAGCATTGTATTTTCTATATCTGTCTGGCATATTTCTGTGTATTACTGGTTATTTCCCTTTGGGGATATTACATCTTCTTCCATGCACTAAAGTTTGATGACCCAACCAGCTTGTTGCTTTCTTTACAATAAAGCATCTTGACAGATTTAAGTAGGGTCATAGATAATTACTTGAGTAGAGTGGCTTGCAGCTTCCTTGATGATGTTTGAAGATGAAGTCAAGAGCTTCTTCTAAGATAGAAATCTTCAATGTAGAAGTACTTGAATCCTTGATGATAAAGGATACCTTCAGAAGTTGAAGTCCTTCTTCTAACAATGTTTTGAATGTGAATCTTTGATGACAAAGATTACTTTCTTGAATGAGTTGATCCTTTGAATGAGATAGGAGATCTTTCTGAAGTAGCTAGAGAGTCTTCCTTGCAAACTGATTTGACTTTTCAACCCAAACTTTGATCTTCACTTTCTGGAATGCCTTCTTTGACAAGCAGCCCTTGAGTTTAGCACCTTAGCTCTGATACCATGTTGAGGATTTGGAGGGCTAGATATTAATAAAAATTCTCTACTTTGATAATTACTTGTGAGCTTGCTTGAATTACTTATGTCTTTCTTTCTTTAGCTTAGTTAGTCTTTCGTCAAGTCAATTATCAAAATGCACAAGACACAAAATTAGGCTCCTAGAGCCAGGGCAAAACCTCTCCCTCTTGGAGAGAAAAGCCCGCAAAGAATTCTTCTTATAGATCTTCAAATGACAAGTACCATGACCTAGACTCAGACCCTTGACCTAGATATGCTTTCAAGACCTTGTCATAGCTTCTTCAACCTTGATTCTTCTCTTCACCAATTTGCTCAGTTCTGCATCGGTACTAGAGACCTTGATCTTCACCTTACATATGCTTGTAGTTGAATTGCTTGAATTGTAGGAAGGTAAATCATAGATTTACCTTCCTCACTATTACTGCCTTTCTACTTATGATCACTGTCTCAACTTCAGCAAATTCTTTCTTTAGATCAATTGCCCTTAACAAAGATATATCTGCAACTTATCCTTGCTTTATAGGAGCTTAGATAACTTAGATAAGTTCGTACTTTTAACCCTTAACCAATTTTCTGAAGTCTGCACTTTAAACTCAAAAATATCTGCACTGTATCCTTCCTGCACCAATCCACAATCTTACTGCACCAATCCGCAATCCTATACCTTGTTGTACCTATCCGCAATTTGTACCTTCGCAATTTGTACCTTCTTGTACTTCTCCGCAATCTCCTTCTTGTACCTCTATTTCAAATGTATATCCGCACTCCACTTGCTTCCAAAGTGACCGCATGACTTGAGTATATATATAGGGCACAATCCTTTTAATAGGCCGACCATACAGCTGTGTGTTAGGTCGACTTGTCCATGGCGAATTAGGCCGACTAGAGTAATTTTATTCCAACGTTGATGGGGCATTTCTTCACTGCAATTAAAGCTTGCCTTCCATCGTTATTTGAGCGCAGTTGTGACCTTCTTCCACAAGGTCTTGGAGCATATATTCCTAGACTAGATCCTTCATGTATGAGACACTTAATTCTATTTATTCCTAGAAGACAAAAACCTAATAGACATCAAGAGGAAGTCTATCTACATAATAAAATCTTGCTCATGAAACCCATGAAGCAAGTACACCAAAATACATTTTATTATCTTTGTCTTCTTCTTTACATAGATACATAATTACATAGTCAACATGAAGACCGACCTAGTTACACTTTTCAACAGAACCAACACAGAGGACCTGTTAGTGTCAGAATATGCATTCTTCCATTGGTGATCAAAATCACTCATTTCATTATCATTTTAGGTGTCTTACTCTAAAATTTTTATATCATTCCATTAGGTCATGCTAAAAATTCTTTCACCGATGGTAGCTTTCCTCGATAAAACTTCACTCTCCTTCAAAGAACCATATTTGTTGACTCGCTCCCATGTCCCCTTGAGGATAATAATACCAATGAAAATGCTCATTTCACCATGTCTTGTCTCAGTTAAAGTCAGTCATGGAGATGAGGTCCTAAAAGTCTCATTAGGTCATTAGGGTTTTGTCTTTCAAGGTCCATAATGCATTACTCCATCCAAATAAAGTCAGCAAGCATATGAGAGTGACTCAAAAACATTTTATCTTCCTTTATAGAAGATCATCACTTTGTAACTATTCTATTTTTCAAGTTGTAATTATTTCAATGATTTTTATATCAAAATGTTATTTTGATATAAAATCAAATATGTAATTTATTTTTCATTTTTCAAATGTAATTTTATGTTTTTATATGTAATAATTTATTCCCTAGCTGTCAATTAAATCACTCTTGCCCAACTGAAGCAAAGAAAGTCAAGTTCCATTAGCTAAATCAAGCTGCAAAGCAAAAAAGTCAGAAAGTCAAAGAGTATCAGTGTCAAAGTTTGAGAAGAAAAAGTGAACATAAGGAAAGTGGGTAATTCAAATTATAAGTCAAATCCACTAGATTATAAAGCCATTCAAAACCTCAAAACAAAGTTCATTTGTTTCATTCATCGTTCAGCAATCCTCAACAAAGAAGAAAATTCGCACTTTCAGCGAGCAACCAAGCAAATTTTCAGGTCGTTGCATGTTTGAGACAGTCGTTGCGTGTTTGAGAGGGGTTGATGCACGTTTGCCTGAATTTCTCAGACCATTTTACAACTGACGTTGCGCGTTTGGAAGTGGTCACTGCGCGTTTGCAAGGGTCGCTGCATGTTTGCTCAGGACGCTACGCGTTCACCCAAAAAGTTCAAAAACTCTCTTACAACCTCCCACTACATCAGTTAATGCCAAATCACTGCACAGGTTTTCTTCAAAGCTCCATTTATCAGTGAGTAAACCCTAGCATCATCTCATTGATATATTTTGTGCTTTATAATCATTCGAAGCTTTTCCTAAAGAAAAAACCCTAGTTTTCATTTCAAAACTAATCCCTAAACTGTTATATATTTCCCTTCCCATTCCCATATATATTTTTCATATCCCCATTCCCAAAAGCAATACCATTCCTAATAACTCTAAATCCTAGGGTTTTCACTAACCTAGGTTCCCTTCACATTCCCATTCCCTCCAATTTCCAAAACACTTCCTTTCACTTCACATTTCCTCCATTTCATTCCATTACCCTAGGGTTTCTACCTCAATTATGGCTAAAGAGGAGAATAGAAGTACTAGTGAGGAACAAAGACTGAAGAAAAAGCCATATAAAAAGGGAGGGAAAGTCATCAGACATGAACCAGCAACCACTAGAGAGCTTATGGCATCTCCCCTCACCATGGCATGCTTTAAACATGTAGGTTGTTTTAAATTTTGTGAGAAAGTGCAAAAGATCCAGTATCATCCTATTTTGACAAGACTGTTCATTTCTAATATTCATGATAGACAGGTCACTCTTGCCGAGGTTAATTTCACTATGTCCACTAATATCATTGCATCTGCTACAGGGATCCCAAATGTAGGAGAAAGATGGTTTAAACAAGGAAACCTCAATCATTATTACTATGAGCCATATCTTAAACCAAAGTACAAGGATGACAAAAAGACAATTTTTCCTTTCTCTCATCTCCTTGACAGATATGTCCCCTTGATGAAAATCATCATGAAATACTTCACCTGTGAGGGAAGGTTTTCCAGCCTCTATTCCTATCATATCCGGCTCCTCATGCACTTCACTAGAGTCAGAATGCTTCACATACCCTATTATTTTTTTCGTAGCATTAACAAAATGGCATTTATTGCCCAAAAGAAAGATTATGATCATCAAATGCAGAGTCTTTTCCACCACTCTCATCAAAATAATAGTTATGCATCAACTTGATCAATTGAACATCCCATGGGACACCTTCATATCCAATGAGATTTTTACTACCCCACATATCAGCATGGCCAGAATGCCCCTTCATCATCTCATCCTCCTGCATCTATTCCTCCATCTCAGTCTACTGTTCATACATCATTACCAAGTCAGCTTCATTCACCTCATTCACCTCATATTGAGCCTTCTTCTTCACCTTTCTATAACCATACATCATCATCACATCATGATTCAAAGTCAACAAGCAGTGAGGAAGATATTGTGGCAAAATGGGCTAGTTTGGCTGAGGTTGAGCCATTGCCCAAAACTTACCAGAGAGGCTATAGGCATGTGTTTGCTTCACTTGGAGTGAAAGGGGCCATGCCTTCTTCATCAACACAGCAGGTAGATAAAGGTAAGGAAAAGTGGTAATAGATCCAAACATTAATGATGAGGAGGGCAATCATGAGACAGAGCAAGAATTTCAGTTGATTGAATTAAGTAAAGAAGATGAAGGCAAAATCACTAATGCAGTAATTAAAGGCAAAGAGGCAAAGATTAGTGAACTTCAGACTAATCTTGACAGGGCCAAATATGTGATTGACTCCCTTGAGAAAGAAAATCAGCAGTTGAAGACCAAGCAAGTCATCAATGAGGTGAAGTGTATCAAAGCACAAAAAGAGGCAGAAACGGCTAAAGCCTTGCCTGAGGAAACATTGGAAAGGTTTGGTGAACTTGATGATGAGGAGGATCAGCCTCCAAGACAGACACCACAGACTAGAGGGCTGAAAAGAGCTCTAGCCCTAGAGAGACAAAGGGAAGCTGAGCTAGCAGACCAGGTTACCTTAAATGAAAAGCCTGCCCTAGAGATCAATGAAGACAAAGAAGCATGGCTTGAAAGGGTCAACCAACACTTGGAGCAGCTCTTGGCCAAGGCTCAAAAGGACAATGACATTCAGATAAAGATGGCAAAACATTATGCCATGAGGAACAAAATTGCAAGGGCGAAGCTCAAACGAGCCCATGCAAAAATTCAAGCTTTGACCAAGCAAGAGAAGAAAGAGAAGTTGGACATACTTGCAGAGGTGTCACTTCATGATTCAAACATCAAATGATCAAATACCCTCTCAAGTTTGACAAATTTTGGCAAAATTTTGCATTTTTTAAAAATTTTGTGTTTTTGAGTATTTTTGCACACCAAAAATTTTCCAAACGCGCAGCGACCTGGAAGCTACGCTCTTGTTTAGAACCTCCAAATGACAAATGGCCACTACCAGCAGGTTTGTATTGATGAGGACATCAACCCTAGAAAGGTTTAGAGTTTTTGGAGGAGAACTGATCCATCAAAAGTTCAAAAAACCATCAAAATTTCATGTTTCTGCCTCCAAATCTATATGGTCCCTGCGCGTTTACCAGTCTTGGGAGAACAAGTTTTTGACAGGGAAAATGAGCACCATTTTGAAAACTGGAGGTGGTTTTGGAAAATAGACTCAATGGGCTTTTCAATGAGCTATCATGGAGCTGATTTGGACACCGGGAAGGCACTCAAAATCAGCCTTGAACAGAGGTCAATTTTTCTGCCTGGACGTTGCGTGTTTCACAAGAAAAATGTATTTTTCAGTCTTCAGAAATTTTTGAAGTTTCACTCCAGATTGACTTTTACTTTAGAAAATGAGGAATTTACTTATGTAAATGGTCAAATGAATGTAAATGTCATGTTTTTACTTTTACCTAGGGTAAATACATTAGATAAGTCAACCAGTTGAGGCATAATGAATCAGTTCATTAGAGATAGGAATGAGTCACTTTTCTCATCCTACACTCTAGCTATCAGTTCAGCTTTTTATGTAATATCTCCCTCATCTCATGGATTCTACCCCTATGGATGAGTGGAGGTGGTTTTGAGGTCTATTTAGTTCAAATTTTCACAGGAGTCAAAGGTTGGAATCAATTTGAATGCTAGTGTATTGATCAAGAAACAATTTGGCCAGGAAATTAATGAAGAATTGTAGCTATTTCATTGGGATTCATGTGGTATGAATGTTTGGCATAGTTTTTTCTCTGTGATCATTTGTATGAATGTTTTGTAAGCTCATACACATTTCATGTCTATTATATGATAAATTTCAAGTTGATAGGCAGAATACATGTTTTTCATGCTCTGTTTTGGGAAATTTTTCATAATCTGTCCATTTTCTTCAGTTTAGGAAGAATACAGCTCTTATGCTCTTCCTAGCTCCTCATCAGTGTTAAACAATCTTACCAAATCACTTTTAAGTGTTGAGCCTTCTACCTACCTTGCCCCATCGAATGGACTGCAATTCCATTTCATTTGCCCTGATCTAGTCTCCTTGACCTAATCCTCATTCAGTGAGCCCAACCCCAATTAAAACAAATCAAACCCTTCTGCACTTCCTAGCTAGCCTAAAACCTTTTTCATCCAGCCCTCTTGGCTATGATTTTTGTGGAGAGAGACCTCTCTGACTTAGTAGGGCTAGATACCAAGTCAAAAGCCTAGTTGGTGGTTACCTCTATTGGGATTCCTTCCTCAACCTTCGGAATCTGGCGGAGTGATAACATTCTGGCGCCGTTGCCGGGGAGGCGAAAAGACAAATCTTCCCTAGGAAAGAACGACAAATTTTAGATCTGATTGTTGATGGTGAACAACGATCAGGCACAAGAAGGTTGTGCATCATTCACCTAGCGACTCCACTCTTCAAGAACTGGTAGTCTAAAGAACTTCTTCGTGACTCGCGGTTGTCAAAATGGATATGATTGCTCGAAGGTATGCTCCTATGAATTGAGCTCATATTCTTGGTTTTCCGAACCGTATTCCTCGTATAGATTGGCAATTAGGACCAAGGTTACTTGGGAGCGCGAGCGCGAGCACCATTTTTAGAAGCTTCCGGTCCGGAGCGTTTATATATATATATATATATATATATATATATATATATATATATATATATATTTTATTTTGATCCATATATGTCAACAAAAACATGTAGAATGATGAATTAGACATAAAAAACATAAAAACATAGATTGAATCATATAACATCAATCATCTAGAAGTTATAATCTTCATCAACCACGCCCACAAGTTGGAAGCATACAACACATTGACTCTTGAGTCTCGCGAATCATCAATCTGAAGGTTTCAAGCTTTCAAAATTCAATATATAACATTTATCATCATTGATTTCAAATTTCAATATCTAACATTTATCATCATTGATTCATTGATTTCAAAATTCAATATACATTTATCATCATTGATATATAACATTTATCGTCATTGATTCATTGATTTCAAATTTCAATATATAACATTTATCATCGTTGATATATATCATTTATCATCATTGATTCATTGATTTCAAAATTCAATATACAGAATTTATCATCATTGATATATAACATTTATCATCATTGATTCATTGATCGCCATATAACTTTCATGAAGCATCATATTCATAATTCATAATGACTTGTAAACTTATAAATGCCAACTTCAAAGTTTCACCTTTCAAATTCAAACTTCAAACTTAAATTGTCATTAAATATATGAAAGAGTCAAGTTTCAACTATTCAACTGTCAACAACAAATAGAAAAGACTAGTAAACAACAAATCTATTTTATCTACTGGCTGGCCCCTTGCCACGCCCACGAGAAATGTCTAATTTGTGTGAGCCACGAGGAAATGGTGGTCTTCTAGTACTCTCAGGAGTACCACGACCATGACTAGAAGGTGGAGGCTGGATCTGCAAAGGAACAATAGTGTGATATCGAGAACTGGCACTGGCACCCGCACCCGCACTGCTACCAGTAGATGGTGGGACTGGCCCTGTGTGTGGTAGTGCTGTTGATGCTTCATCATCATCCCTAAAAAGTTCTGATTCCAATTCTTCCATATGTAACATGTCGTCCTCCAAATTATCATCCTCTGGGTTGTTGTCCCAGACTCTGTATGATTGATGCTCATTTGCCCGATCACAGTAATGGCTCAACAACCTCAAGTTGTAATGCACATAAACCAAGCTTTCAGCTTGGTTTTCATTCAACCTGTTTCTTCTCACATTGTGTATGAAGCTGTAGGTGCTCCAACACCTCTCTGCAGAAGAAGTGTTCACAACCTATGAGACAACTTTTTTAGCCAACTTTGGCAAAAGTCCCATGCCGCCATATGCTTCCCACCATGTGAGAGCATCAAATCTGTCCCTGTCTTCCATTGCATGGAAAGAACCAAAGTTAGCAGTGCAACTGAAGTATTTGCCTAATTCAAGGCACAATCTAGCACACTCCTCCTTGTCAGGTACCAACTTGTCTAATGCCTTCATGTACCCCTCTTGTACCTCTAGATCTGTGTGAGGTTTCATCCTAATCCCACCTCCAGGTGCAGGTTGGCCCAACCAAGATGGAGAGTAATATCTTGGCGTAAGGATATATGCCAAGGCATGTAGTGGAACATTGAGTTTATTCCACCGTGCACACACACAGTCATGAATCATAGCATACAAGTTGGGATCATTATCCTTAACAATATCTTTTATTTGCCCCAACATGCTGTCCATCTGCTCATAAACCTCCCCAATCACTGGTTTATCAGTATTTGCAAACCGAATCATGTGATAAATGGGCTTGGTAAAATTCAAAATTTCCCTCACACGTGCCCAAAACAGAGGGTCCAGGGCGGTCTCCTCCACATGTTCGAAACCTTGCCTGTCAACTATTGCCGCTGCCCTGTCCTTTAATAGCTGCCAATGTGGGCTTGATACCATTGTAGTCAATGACTCTCTTACCTTCAAAAGGCGCCTGAAGGTGAGGTAATAGCTAGCAAATCTAGTTTTTGCTATCTTCAACAACTCCAATTTGGAGTGAGTACAGAAAAACCCATGGGTATTGTTATGATTTGTAATAAATTTTATCATTTTTTTACCTCTCTTGTACAAATCACCAAGCCATTTGAATTGAGGTTGTTTGTTTTTGATGATATCATGCATCAAAAGGTTCATTGTGTGAACCAAACACCCAGACCAAAAAATGTTGGGGTATTTATCCTCAATAATTGCCCCTGCTGCCTTACAGTTAGCAGCATTATCAGTGATGACCTGTATGACAATATATGGCCCAGTCTTTTCAATTATATCAAGTAATGGTTCTACAATGTTAATGACAGTTTTGAATTTGTCTGAATAATCATATGCTGCCAGGAAGATTTCAACACTAACTGACACAGCCAAAACACTTATCAATGGCTTTCCTTTTACATTGGTCCATCCATCAGAGACAATGGACACCCCATGCTCATTCCACGAACTTGTCATTCTAGCCAGAGAATGGTTTATTTTAGCTTTTTCATGATCAAGACCCACGGTTCTGGCCTTGTCATACCCAGGGCTTTTGTATCTTTTGGGGGCATTATTAATGGCAGAAACCATTTCATGCCAATAAGGTGAGCAAAGAACATTGAATGGCACCCCACATGCATATAGAAACCGGTAAACTTTTGAATCCACATCATTCCTACACCCTTCGTCCAGGAAATTGGATATGGTTCTACACCTTAATCCAGGTGTGCCACTGCCTCCGAAACCACTGACATGGGTGGAAGTTGAACCTGTTTGTCCATGACGTCTTGGGCCTGAATAAGAATCAATAAAACCCCTAGATCTTTTAGATGATCTCTATAGGGCAGCCTCCTCTTCCTTCCTATATTTCTCTCTCTATGTTGCTGGCACACTAGTACAAATTTTGATTCCAATAGTTTTTTTTCTCCATCCCCTGGCATTTTCCCACAAAGGTGCCTTCTCGCACGGGTGTATGAACCATGGTATTGTTTATTGCAATGGGGGCAAATAAATTTAGTGGTTCCACCAACTTTCCCTCCTTCCTGTTTCTGAACATATTTCCACAAAGGTGTCTGAGTTTGGTCTTGTCTAGTTGGGGAATCTATGTCCTCATGTTCTCCACTCCCCACTTCCTCCTCAACATAATCCTCCTCCTCTTCAGGATTTTCTTCAAATCCACCATAACCCTCCTCTTCATCCTCCACTTCTCTGATTTGCCTCTTCCTTCTACTCTTCTCCAACACCATTATCACAAAGAAAGGAACCAACATGAGGAAAATCCCTAGCCATATAGCCATGATGGAAACAAGTTTCAAGTTTCAAGTTTCTAGCCTGCAAAACAAATGGAAAAATGCCAAATGGGAATAGGAAATGAAACATAGGAAAAAAAACAATTCATTTTTTCAGTTTTAAACCCAATAAAATGCAACATTCAAGAAAAAATCAAGTTTTCATTTTTAAACAACCTACAAATTCATCCTAGAAAATACAAAATTGGATTAGAAGGCCTACCTCTTTCTTGCAATCCTCTTGTTGCCTTGCAGCTTGCTCCTTGCTCTCCTTGTCATTTCTGCAGCTCAGCTCTCCAGTTCTCTCCTCAAGCTCTTCTTGCTCTCTCTCACTCACTCAACAAACAATAAAAACAAAATGACCCCCCCCCCCTTATAAACAAAACGAATTTTTCATTGAAAAAAAATTTCGCCCGGCAGGAAGCAAGGAGATTAGCTAATAGATATTGTTTTCTTTCGTGAAGAAGATAGGGCTGTCATGTTTAACAATCTTGAAGAATGTTTTTTGTTCGAAGACGATTTAGAATATGAATTTGAGTATGAGCCTAAGAGAGACAGTTTGCCAGAGACAGAATCAGAGTTGCTCATGCTTCAGGAATTTGTAGCCAACACTCAGATAGCAAAAAGTCACATTTCCCTATGCTCTCCTATGGATGAACAAACAAGTGTTATGTCAGATCAGAATGAAGAGTGTGCTTCTGTTTTTGTTGGATCTCGAGACAAGGTAACATTTCAAATTTTTGAAGATCCCTTTACTGATCTGCTACAGTTAGCAGGGAAGATGTATTTTCTTATTTTCATGGACTAGAAGCACATGTTCAGTAGACACTTGGAGTCACCTAGCTTTTTTTTTCTGCCTGCTCAAGGAAAGTGAGAGCAGAATTCAAGCAAGTAACCATCTACTCGATTGGTTACACTGGAAGGATCACTTCACATGATTGTAAATATGTCTTCAGCATCCAAGTGGTTGTCATCAACATTTGAAGCCCTCAAGTCTCGATGATATGCTGCCATCAATAAGAATAAGTTCAGTTTTGAGTCAGTTTCAGTCAAGTTTAGTCAAATTTGAGTCAGTTTCGTTCAAGTTTGTGTCATTGAATTGTCAAATAGTCAGTCCTAGTTCAGCTGATCCACTACACTGTTATTAGCCCCCGGCTCGGTCCCGGAAACCCCAATTAGTAGGTCATCGGCGTACCTCACGTAATGGATATCCGGATATCTCGATATAAAGTGAGAAAGCTCAACATCGAATTGATGCATATAGATGCTCATTAGGACCGGAGATAAGGAACTACCTTGAGGAATTTCAGTTTCAATTATTTTTTGACTGTATTAGCCCAATGGAAGAAGCACTGATTTGCACAACTCAGAGATCTGCGGTTCTTAACACCTCTGTCAGAGTTGCCATCCCCAATAAAGCAAATGTTAGTGTCAAAATATGCATTCTTTCATCAGTGATCAAAATCACTCATTTCATTATCGTTTTAGGTGTCTCACTCTGAAATTTTTATATCATTCCATTAGGTCGTGCTAAAAATTTTCACTGATGGTAGCTTTCCTCAATAAAACTTCACTCTCCTTCAGAGAACCATATTTGATGACTCACTCCCATGTCCCCTTGAGCATAATAATAGCTATGAAAATGTGTTGAAATTTGGTTACCGGAGGACAGGTGGTTCCTTAAGGCTTTGATCTTTGGCCTAGGGAAAAGTGTCCAAAAAGAATTTAATTTTTCTCCTAAAGTGACTTTATAAAGTTATAAAGTCAAATTTAATTTAAAAGTGACTTTAAGTGATAAAGTCACTAAGTCTAATTTTAAAGTGACTTTAATAAAGTCAATGTGAAATTAGAAAGTGAAAAGTGACTTTGGAAATAAATGACTAAGTGGGTCTTTATTAAAGTGGGGTGAATTAAAAAATAGAAAGTGAGATTTAAATGAGCATTTAATCTCAGCCCCAGATCTAAAGCTATCTCAGCCATTGGATTTAGGGATTCCCCAAAGTCACTTAGGGTTAGGTTAAAGGAGAAAAATGAGGGAAAAGGTCATTCATTCTTTCATGAGCAAATTGAGAGAGGAGAAAAAGCAAGGAGAAATTTGAGCAAAGGAGGAGAAGGAAGGCAAATAGCTTCAGAGACTTCAAAGAAATCCGTACAAGAACAAAGAGGCATGGTTACCAAGGCAATTGGGCGGGGGAGGAGGGGCACATTTTTTGAGGAAGGAGGCATGCGCTTTCAAGGAATCCTGCACGTAGTTTTGCAGATAGTTTTGGCAGATTCTCGGGGCACGAAAATCAAGGAGACAGATTGTTGTTTGGTGGCACAAGATTTCGAGGAAATCCGTACAATAGCCGCAGGCAGTTGTGCCTTCAAGAGACTGCTTTTTGAGGCAGAGGCACGGCAATTTGAGAGGTTGCTGAGGACCAGAAACCCGAGATAATCGTACAATTGTGACAACTGGGCACAAATATCGAGAAAGACATTCAGCATTTAATGCTGTAAAAAATTCTGTTTCGATTGTTTACTATTCGGCACATTTTCCAAGGCGGGGTATAAGCACGGAAATCAAGATAAGTACATTATTAAGTTGCTGGAATTTTTGTTGTAAATTTTGTCTCACTGTAAAAGCATATTCAAAAATAAAGAGAAGCTTTCGAACTGGTTTTCCCCAAGAGTTGTAGGGGGTTTTTCCAGGATCATGTTGACCAAAAATCAGCGTGTCAAAATTCTGTGTGTGGTTGATTTATTTTTCTGAGTTTTTATTTCTGCATTTCAGCACTGTGAAATTTCCAAAATTTGTGTTTTCAGAAAATATTTATTTTTTCCAACTTGTTGAATGTATGGCTATGGGAATGGGCATTTAACTTTATGGAATAAATAAGGAAAAATTGAAAACCGGGGTAAGTTATCAAATTTCTTTCAGCAAAAATGCTCATTTCACCATGTCTTGTCTCAGTTAAAGTCAATCATGGAGATCAGGTCTTAAAAGTCTCATTAGGTCATTAGGGTTTTGCTTTTCAACGTCCATAATGGATTACTCCATCCAAATAAAGTCAACAAGCATATGAGAGTGACTCAAAGACATTTTATCTTCCTTTACAGAAGATCATCACTTTGTAACTATTCTATTTTTCAAGTTGTAATTATTTCAATGATTTTTATATCAAAATGTTATTTTGATATAAAATAAAAAATGTAATTTATTTTTCATTTTTCAAATGTAATTTTATGTTTTTATATGTAATAAGTTATTCCCTAGCTACCATTTCAATCACTCTTACCAAACTGAAGCAAAGAAAGTCAAGCTCCATTAGCTAAATCAACCTGCAAAGCAAAAAAGTCAGAAAGGTCAAAGAGTATCAATGTCAAAATTTGAGAAGAAAAAGTGAACAATAGGAAAGTGGGTAATTAAAATTATAAATCGAATCCACTAGATTATAAAGCCATTCAAAACCTCAAAAAAATTCCATTTGTTTCATTCATCCTTCAGAAATCCTCAAACAAAGGAGAAAATTCGCATTTTCAGAGAGCAACCAAGAAAATTTTTAGGTTGTTGCGCGTTTGAGGGAGACACTGCGCGTTTGGCTGAAATTCTCAGACCATTTGGAAGGGGTCGCTGCACGTTTGGAAGGGGTCGTTGCACGTTTGGAAGGGGTCGCTGCACGTTTTGCAATAGACGCTGCACGTTTGGAAGGAGTCGCTGCACGTTTGCAAGGGTCGCTGCGCGTTTGCTCAGGACGTTGTGTGTTCGCCCAGAAAGTTCAAAAAATCTCTTACAACATCCCACTCCCCATTTAATGCCAAATATCTGCACAGGTTTTCTTCAAATCTCAATTTATCACTGAGTAAACCCTAGCCATCATCTCATTGTTATATTTTGTGCTTTATAATCATTTGAAGCTCTTCCTAAATAAGAAACCCTCGTTCCCATTTCAAATCTAATCCCTAAACTGTTATATATTTCCCTTCCCATTCCCATATATATTTTTCATATCCCTATTTCCTAAAGCAATACCATTCCTAATAACTCTAAATCCTAGGGTTTTCACTAACCTAGGTTCCCTTCACATTCCCATTCCCTCCATTTTCCAAAACACTTCCTTTCACTTCACATTTCCTCCATTTCATTCTATCACCCTAGGGTTTCTACATCAATTGGTTGAAGAAGAGAACAAAAGTAGTAGTGAGTAACAAAGACCGAAGAAAAAGCCATATAAAAGGGAGGGAAATTCATTAGACATGAACCAACAACCACTATAGAGCTTATGGCATCTCTCCTCACTGTTTCATGCTTTAAGAATGTAGGTTGTTTTGAATTTTGTGAAAAAGTGCAAAAGATCCAGTATCATCCTATGTTGACAAGATTGTTCATTTCTAATCTTCATGATAGACAGGTCACTCTTGCCGGGGTTAATTTCACTATGTCCACTAATATCATTGCAGTTGCTACAGGGATCCCAAATGTAGGAGAAGATGGTTTAAACAAGGAAACCTCAATCATTATTACTATGAGCCATATCTTAAACCAAGGTACAAGGATGACAAAAAGAAAAAATTTCCTTTCTCTCATCTCCTTGACAAATATGTTCCCATGATGAAAATCATCATGAAATACTTCACTTGTGAGGGAGGGTTTTCTAGACTCTATTCCTCTCATATCCAGCTCCTCATGCACTTCACTAGAGTCAGGATGCTTCACATACCCTATTATCTCTCCCGTAGCATTGACAAAATGGCATTTATTGCCCAAAAGAAAGATTATGATCATCAAATGCAAAGTAGTTTCCACCACTCCCTCATCAAAATGATAGTTATGCATCAGCTTGATCAATTGAACATTCCATGGGACACCTTCATATCCAATGAGATTTTTACTACCCCACCTAGTCAGCATGGCCAGAATACCCCTTCATCATCTCATCCTCATGCATCTATTCCTCCATCTCAGCCTACTGTTCATACATGATTACCAAGTCAGCTTCATTCACCTCATATTGAGCCTTCTTCTTCACCTTTCCATAACCATACATCATCATCACATCATGATTCAAAGTCAACAAGCAGTGAGGAAGATATTGACGCAAAATGGGCTAGTTTCGCTGAGGTGAGCCATTGCCCAAAACTTACCAGAGAGCTAAGAAACCAGATTCGTTGGGTGGGGCCCACGAGTCCCGAATCCGTCGTATCGGATACGATACTTGCGGATTCATACCCAATTCACAGGATTCGATCGTGTCTGTACAGGACATGTCAAATCCCGATCGTGTCCTATACGGACATGATCGAATCCCGTACAACTGGATTCGACCAGCGAAGAAGTGCGATGTTGAGTTATAAAAGTATGATTCTCTCATTATTTTTCACAGTTATTTGTTTTTTAAGTGAGCAAGGAGCAAGGGTTAGCAAGGAGAAAGGGAGTTTTTTCAAAGAGATTGGAGCATCCGATAAGTGCAATGTCCCTCTATGTTTTTGAATTTAGTTTGTTGTTAGTGTTTGCATGTGCATATGTTTTATATATTTGGTCATTTTTGTTTATTTTTTACAGTATTCATGGCTCAATCAAGGGCAGCAAGACAAGGGCAAAGAAAGGGGAAGAATGTCCCCATTAGAGATACCCCTCCTGTCCCTGTTTCATCAAGGTGTAATATTCCCAATTAGCAACAGTTAATTGGAAATATTAATTTTTGACTACTTTACTCTAATAAAGTTAAGTTAGAAATAAAGTGGGTGAAGAGGGACACTTAACTCACATTTGGGATAAAAGCATTTCCTAAAGTCGCTTGGAGACATGATTATTTAGCAGCGTGGGGCCTAGAGGACGAAGTGGCAGCATGGAGGAGATGTCAGCGTGGGCAGCGTGGGCCCAAGTCAGCGCAGAGCTAGATGGACAACGTGGCTCAAGGAGACAGTGCAGTTGGTGGTGGGGCCTAGGTGAGAGCAAGGCTCTCCAAACATAAAAAGGGAGAGAGGCTCCTCATTTGGATTCATTCGATTATGCATCTATGTTATTTTTTTTTTGACATTGAGCACACTTTTGCTATTGAGCAAAGTCTGCAAGTGTTGTTCAGCATATTGGGTGTCTCCATGCGGAGATCCCAACCTCAGCCCCGGGGGACTTCGAGTGCCTGCTTGAGTGAGGTCTTCTATCCTTGATTTACCGGAGAGAGTTGGAGTAGCCACAGTCGGGGTTATTCACTTGCAGAGGCAGCGCAGTCAATGAGAGGGAGGATGCAGTCTTTGGAGGAGGAGATTCTGGATTGAGGGCTTATCAGGGGATTCAACCCGAGAGAGTTGGAAAGGGGTCAGCCCTTCCCTATTCCATCATTTTGGTAGAGTTGGAGGCCATCTTTTGCAGCAGATCATTCAGGGCCAGCGTTTATCATTGGGACAGCGTGGTACCTCAAGGGAGGTCATTTTCGGAGGTCATCCATTTTCGAAAAGCTCTCTGGGCTTTTCTGGGTATTGGGTGGAGAGGTCATTCCCAAAGTTTCACAATTTTCCGAGGTGGGGAGCAGCCCCAAAGAGTCAGTTCATTCTAGCAGTAGCAGCAGCACCAGCAGCTTGGAGATTACGCAGTCATTGAGGGAGCAGCCATTCCACGATATATTTTGAGAGTATTTCTACGCTTGCCTAGTGCAAGCTAAGGTGCCATCATTCTAATCACCTTTGTATTCATTTTATCTTTCAGTACTTAATAAAATGGCTCAGCATTCTCCATATTGTGTCTTGTTCATGTGATGTCTCTCTAGTTGTTGTAGTTTCTTGTTTATGTGCTTTATATTGTTGTTTATTTATATTCGGAATATTACACAGGGTCTGCAAGTATTCCATCTATTGGAAGTGGGGCTGCAACAGCAGCTTCAAATGTGCAGGGAAAACAAACTCATGACCCCAAATACCCATTGTAGAAATATGTGACAAGGGAGGCAGGGCCAGGCAGCAAGGCAAAGGGAGGAGGCAATTGTTCATGGAAATGCAATTTTTGCAACTCCCATTTCACTTGCACATATTTCCGTGTGAAAGCTCATTTGTTGGCTTTGCCAGATTGTGTCATTGCAGCTTATTTAGCAATTGAATCGGCACAGAGGAAGGAATTGGAGAAAGAGCAATTTGTTGGTGCGGCAACTGTGGCATCAAAATCAAAACAAAACAAGAATGATGACCCCCTTCCATTCTTAAGGAAAAACAGCAACAAGTTCCCTTTTGAGAGTTTTAGTAGGGGACAATCAACAAAGAGAAAGGCAACTGCAGTTGGTCCAATGGACAAGATTTTTCAAAAGGAGAAGAGGGAAGAGCTTGATCTCACCATTGCATTTTTTTTCTATCAGAACTTCATATCCTTTATTGTTGCACGGTCACCTCTATTTATTGAGATGTGTCAAGCTCTTAGTCATGGGGATCCATCCGGGTATGTGCCTCCTGGGTCGAAGAAGCTTAGTACCACATTATTGACGAAGGCAAAGAAAGAGGTGGACAAAATGCTTGAGCCTATTAAATCAGCATGGCCAACATATGGGGTTAGCATTGTTTCTGATGGATGGACAGATCCAGCACGCCACCCACTCATCAACTTCATGGTGTCATCCTTGAATGGTCCAGTTTTCTTGAAATCAATGGATGCACTTGGACAATACAAGGATGCACAATATATGGGTGAGTTATTTATTAAAATTATTGAAGATGTAGGTGTCGATTCTTGTGTGCAAATCATTACAAATAATGCACCTGTTTGCAAGGCTGCTGGCATGATTGTGGAAGCAAAATATCCACAAATATTTTGGACACCTTGCATTGTCCATTCATTGAACTTGGCACTGAAATCTATTGCCTCTGATGTGCTTTGGATTGGAGCCATTATTGAGGATGCACGGCATATCCACAACTTTGTACAAAACCATACAAATGCCCTCACTATCTACAAGGAGTACACCAATCTATCATTGTTGAAGATTGTGGATACACGGTTTGCCTCTTCATTCATCATGTTGAATAGGTTGAGGGAGGTCAAGACCGCTCTTGGGGCCATGGTTATTTCAAAGTTTTGGTCAATTTGGAGAAAGACGGATCAAGCAGCCTCAAAGAAAGTGAAGGACACAGTGTTGGATGATATCTAATGGGAGAAGGTAGATCTAGTTATTCAGATCATGGAGCCTATCATTTCCTTGCTTCGATTTGCAGATACAGACCAAAACATCCTAGGAGAGGTTTATGAGGAATGGGATTCCATGATTGAGTCTGTGAGGACCATTGTTTTACAGAGTCAGTGCCCAGAGTATGAGACATCACCAGAGGCCTTCTTCACCAGCATACAGGATATTCTTGTCAGTAGATGGGACAAGAATTGCACACCTTTACATTGTTTGGCTCACTCCTTGAACCCAAAATACTACAGCCATGAGTGGCTGAATGGTGGACCTTCCCACAGATTCCCTCCTCACATGGATGGTGAAATCTCACAGGGGAGGAAAGATGCATTTAGGAGGATTTTTCAAGAGAGGGCATCCCTTGATGAGGTAGAGGATGCCTTTGCAGATTTTTCCACTGGCACTGGGCGATTTGCAGGCTATGATGTGATTCGAGACAGGGGGCTAAGAAGCCCTATTCTTGGTGGGCAACTCATGGGGCAACAATCCCTCCTCTACAGCAGTTAGACATGAGGCTCCTCTCTCAGGTGACTTCATCCTCTTGTTGTGAGAGGAATTGGAGCACATATGGGAATTTGTATAGTCTAAAGAAGAGCAAGCTTGAGCAGTCCAGGGCAGAGACAATGGTGTATGTGCACACCAACCTTCGTCTCATCTACAGGCAGAGGGAGGATTGGTTGAAAGGAAAGACAAAGATGTGGAATGTCTTTCCTGATGATATGGGTCTGGACAGCAGTGTTGAGTTGGCATTGGCCAACTTGGATCTCAAAGCGTCAGTGCTAGAGCCTGTCACATTTGATGATGTTGATACAGCAGAGGTGTCATCCTCCACACCAACAAATGCAGAGATGACAGAGGAGGAGGATGCAGCAGAGGAGAGCAGTAGTGAGCATGATGATCAGGATGAGGACAATGATGTTCATTATGTGTTGGAAATATTGTCATTGATGGCAAAGGAAAAGACAGGAGAACCACCTAAACTATCACAGAGAAGAACCAGCAACAAGGCAAAGGAGCAGATCATGCAATTATGCAGTAAGAAAGACAAAGGAGCACAAAGGAACAGCAGCAAACAGAGGCAGCAGATAAAGCAGGAAGCAGAGGCAGCAAAGAAAGCAAAAAAAAAAAAAACAGAGAGGCAGCAAAGGCAACAAGGCAGATAAGAAACAGAGGCAGCAAAAGAAAGGCAACAGAAATAGCAAAAGAGAGGCAGAAAGGAGCAGCATTATACAAGATGCGATGCGATCGCATATCGCAATTGGCAAGTGAAGCAGAGGCAATGGAGTTGCAATGCGATGTGATCGCATATCGCAATTGGCAAGTGAACCAGAGGCAGTGGAGTTGCAATGCGATGTTTGAATTTGCGATGCGATAGGCTTGCGATGCAATGTGATATTTGTATGTGCGATGCAATACAATCGCATATCACAATCGGCGAAAGAAGCAGAGAGGCAGAGTAATGAAGCGGAGATGCAATGCGATGCGATGATATAAGTACATGGGTCCTACAGGCCAAGTGTATATTATAATATTCCGAAGGTTGGGTACAAAAGAGTTTCATTTAAGTAATGTATTGCTGAAACATTTACAAAGGAGTTAACGCTATTCCTAAGGTTCAGTTAAACAAACAAAGGAAGTATGGTGGGACCCGACAATGAACAGGAACGGTGGTTTCAAAACCCAAAACAACTGGTCTCGCGCGACCTCAAGACCGGTAAGTAGAATTGCTCAAAAAAACACGATATGGGTCTCTACTTGACACGTAATATAGAGGTGGTTTTCAAAAACCACGAATATCGCGTAATTTTTGAAGATTAAACCCCGTGCAATTAAATTACGCGATATGGCATGATATCCGTCGGATCAAGATCATGAAGATCTAACGGTGGTCGCATCACATGAAAGGCGGAATCTTAATGTTAAGGCCTAAAGCGGAAGGTTTGAAGATCGACGGCAGAGATCGTATCGGAGATAGAAGATCAACGGTGGAGATCTCATCGTATCGGCGATTTCTAATCGCATCGGCGGAATGGAAAAACAAAGTAGCGATAGTTTGAAAGTTGCGATTGCGATTGAGCAATTTAATCGCAACCGTCCATTCCCAATTAACGGCAGTCGTTGGATCTTTCGCATCGGCGCAGCGAAAGTGCAAGTGAACAATTTGTTGAATATTGCGATTACGATGGTGCGATCCAATCGCAACCGTTGGATCACGGTCGATAGCAACCGTTGGATCATAAAGTAGGTCGGAGTGGGGTCCACAGTGACCCATCACATCGGCAGAGATTCAAACACGAAAATACAAGATTTTCCTTTGTTAAAGTGCTTCAACGGATAAAAGAGAAATATAACGTATGACTTTGAAATGCCGAAATATTGCATGGTGGGACCTTCACTAATCGCATCGGTGAAAATCAAATGACCAAAGGCACAAGAGGACTTCTGAATGTTGCGATTGCGATTGGAAAGTTAAATGAGGCGGAGTGTCTTTGTAATGTGGGCTCCATATAAAAGAAAAAGATTAATATATGACTGCATCGAGATTTTAGACCAAAACTGAAGAATGAATAAAAAGTAAAGCAGCAAGTATATATGAAACAATATATACATATATCTATGCAGTGTGGGGCCATCGCATCGGCGTGAAGACAGAGCAGTGGAACATGTTATTGAAGTTTGCGATTGCGATTAATTGCATCGGAACAATCGCAAAGGGTGTAATCGCAATCGAAATTCATCGGAGGAGGCTCATGGCATCGGGGAATAGAAAGAGTTCGGCAAGTGGGCCCGGAAGGCTATTTTCTATGGTAAAAATGTCTTTGTTATATGCCGAGAGTTAATTGAGGTTTTTATAGAAGAACATTGTAAATGCGTTGAAGTAAATTTTGAACCATATGAAGAACTTCTACAATGTAAAATACTGTGATTTTTGATAAAGTTGCCAGAGTTGGAACAGAATTTGGGAAATGCATTTTACATACATGGAAAACAGAGGTATGCAGAACAGTTACATACAGCTGCAGAAAAGACAAAACCAGCAAGCCAAGGGCCGGAAAAAGGGCTGAGTGAAATTGATATATGTAATTGAAAATGTGAATGTAAATATTTTAATTGATTTTATATTGCTTGTGATGCATTGGCAAGTCTCCGGTAGGAAAACAAAACTCCAGTGTAAAACTGAAATTTGTATAAATTGCTATATTTTTCTGAATGAGCTGGACAAAGAAATGAGAAGGCAGAAGGCAAAGAGTCATGGCTATTCACTTCGAATTCATGTAGAATGCAAACAGCCATGAAGTTATTTTGTATAAAACAGGTAATATCCTTGTGTAGAAGGTTACGAAAACACAGAGAGAGGAAAAGAGAGTGTGTTGCAGAATTGAAGAGAGTTGAAGATTGTGAGAAAGCTGCAGAATGGAACAGAGCAGAAGAATAGAAGAAAGTTGCGAGAGGTTAGAGAATGCAGAAATGAAGCAGTGAGGCAGAGAAGAAGGAGGAGCTGATAGAGAATCTGAGAAAATGCAGAGATGATGCAGGGCAGATATGAAGGCTGGTGCACAGCAGTGAAGATGGTACAGAACAGAGCTGATATCCAGGTAAATCAGCGAGTGTTTTTATGAAAGAGTGAGGAAGTTGGAGCTTCCCTATCAAGTTGTAGCTTGATAGATGTCAGTTGTAGTTGAATAAGGTAGGAGCCTCCTGTAGGTTGTAGCCTGTAGAAAATAGAGGAAGTTGGAGCTTCCCTATCAAGTTGTAGCTTGATAGATGTCAGTTGTAGCTGACTGAGGTAGGAGCCTCCTATAGGTTGTAGCCTGCAGAAAATAGAGGAAGTTGGTGCTTGGAGTGTAAAAACTCTGGTAAACTTGATAAATATATATTATTAATGATGATAAATAAGAGATGATTACAATGAGGGATCGCCTAGGCTTTAAATATAGCCTCAAGGTGTCCTTTGGCGAAGAGGCATGATCTTTGATCATGCCCTTTCAGTTAATAACCTAAGATAACTAAATCTAATTAATAAATAATAAAATATACATAACATTGCCCCTCTCTTAAAGATGCTTTGTCCTCAAAGCATACGTAATGATGGACAATGTTGACGAATGTCTGGTTTTCTCAAGCGATGAGCTCTTGCTTCCCACATTTTAAAAAGATCATGAAGCATCTTCTCGAGCTCCATCTGTTGATGATGTGGACAGTGAAAAGATCTGATATCGACAGAGTTGGATATTGTCTTGACTTCTATTGGATGTTTGACTTTCCTATTGGAAGACACTTTTATGGGTAGATCTTGGAATACTTTTTCATGTTTCCCAACTATTCCTTGTTCTTCTGGTGATTTTTTGTGATTCCTTTTTAGATTCAGAGGTAAGTTACCAACAATTATTGTTTGATGCAACTTCTTCTCATCACCAAACGCTTCGTTCTTAACCACCATATGTGCTTCATCACCGAAGGCCTCAACAGCTTCCGGTGTTATATCAGTGGCTTCGGATGTGTTGGTTGCTTCACATGTTTCGTTCAATTCTGGGGATGGAACATTTTGTTGTTTATAAACATCTGTATCTTCATGGTGATGTGGAAAATCAGTTTTTTCCTGATGCTTGTCTGAGTTCCCTGAATCTGCGGAATTGTTTTGTTGATTTTGTTCCATGTTAGGAGATATTGGGGATTGTGTTTGACTCAACTTATCTATTTTATCATTTAGCTTGTTGAAGAGTTCTGTCATATTGTTCATTGCTTCTGTGGTCTCGTGATGATTTAGCCACATTTGTCTTTCTATTCGATTTGTTGTATCATGGATTTTTTTGATGTCGTTGGAGTGCCCTGAAACTGTACCTTCCAGATTGACTAATCTTTTTTCCGAATTCTTCGGAATTGTTATTGATTTGCTTCTCAAGATCTCCCAATTTCTTCTGGAATTCCGCCATCGACATTGAGGATGACATCGAGCGTGTATGAGGTGGGGAATATCTTTCTGCCAGATTCTCTCCTATTTTTTCTTTAAAATTAATTAATTAATATTTAATTAATTAATTTTTTTTTTGAATTAATTAATTAATTAATATTTAATTAATTAATTAATTAATAATATTTTTTTTTGAATTAATTAATTAATTAATTAATTAATTAATATTTAATTAATTAATTAATTAATAATAATAAAAATTTTAAAACTATATAATTATTATATATATATATAATTTTTAATTAAAAATTATATAATATATATAATTTAATTATATAATTGTTATATATATATATATATAATTATTAAATGAGAATTATATATATATAAATGAATTATGTAATTATAATATATATATATATATAATTATTAATCGAACTATATATTATATATTTTATATAATTAAAAAAAAAAAATCGTTCCGTGATAATTGTTTGTGCCCGTTCGGTTTGCAACGACACATCGTTTGACCCTACGACCATTCACGATGTTTGACGTGGATAACAACACTGTGTTACTGCGGCAGTGTCACGACTATGACGGCGGACAACGGAACAAGTTGTATGGGACGGAGTGCAGAAAACGGCGGACGGGTAAAGGCAGAATGACGTGCAGGGTTGTACAGTCGGGGAAGTGTATAGCGTGTGGAAAACATATGGCAGTGATAACATATAGTAGTGAACCGTATATACAGTTCGGATTCTATTCGCATACACAGATCTGAATTTTGGCAGAAATCCGAGCTCCTATAGGCTAGTTATTACATATGTCCAAGCTCTAAATCACAAGTTATTTCACAGGACTGTTCTTCTGTCTTTAAGTCTGAATTCTTTAACACTGAATATACCAAAACAATAAAACTTCTCCAGAAGTTGATAAGCACAGTTCTGAGGCAAAGATTTAAGCTCCCAAGTTTGAGTGATAGTCTTCACTGTTCCGAGCTCCACAACAAAATGCTCTCAATTTGTTGTTTCCCACAGGCAGCTGTAGTGATGATCTAGGTCCGAGCCAAAGTAATCAACAAGATCTGTAATCTGATCTTAAGACTAAGGTGAGGTCAGATCTTAAGGCTGAAAATTTTCAACTTAATGCAACACCGAACCCACTGTCCTCAGTTTGGTGGATGAATGCAGTCTCAAGTCCGAGCTACAAGACTGAAAATCTGAGCACCACACTTACTAACAGGTCACTGAAATTTCGGGCTTCTACAATAGGTAACTTATCACAGCTCCGAGGTGTATACAGTATTAGCCAGCAGTCCGAGTTTTTTTTCAGTCGGTCATCCTGCTGTCTGAGATCCGAAGTCTGCAACAGGCCGAAATTGCAGGTGTCTGTGAGAGTTGCAGAATCTGAGGGTTGCAGGTCTGCAATTTAGGTGCAGCAGCAACAGATCCGAGAGACTTATTTCATCAAGATTTTTTTATCCAAACAGAAATTTAGAATTATCCTTAAGCTTCCTCTCCTCGACCTTTTGTTTTGCTTCTGTGCCTTGTATGTATATTCTTCACCGAGATTTTTTGGACCACAATCTCGCACTTTTTCAGACTTCTGGCGTCTTCAATTGCAAAATTTAAAATTCTGAAATGACTGCTAAACAGTTCGGAAAGTAATTCTGCACTTGTTTTAAAAAAAATCTGCAATTCTGGAATTCTGTAATTCCTGGGTGATCACACAGATCCCGAAGAGCGATGGCTCTGATACCAATGGAGTGTAAAAACTCTGGTAAACTTGAATAAGTATATATTATTAATGATGATAGATAAGAGATGATTACAATGAGGGATCGCCTAGGCTTTAAATATAGCCTCAAGGTGTCCCTTGGCGAAGAGGCATGATCTTTGATCATGCCCTTTCAGTTAATAACCTAAGATAACTAAATCTAATTAATAAATAATAAAATATACATAATGTTGCTTCCATATCAAGTTGTAGCTTGATAGAAGTCATTGTGGCCGTCGAGGTAGGAGCCTCCCGTAGGTTGGAGCCTCGCAGAAAAATCGTGGTGAGAGGGAGTTGAGCTTGCGGAGCTTGCCTTTGCATCACAACAATAATAAGATGTGGTTTTCTCCCTTATGGGTTTCCACTTATATCTGTTGTCTATGTGCATGATGTTTATGTGTTGATATGGTGTATCTAATCTGCTTAATACTTGGTGCTCACACATTTAGATTGTTATTACATTATCTTAATACTTGCTGCTCACATATTAAGTTTGCTCTCATGTTAAGTTGTTCATGAAATGAAGGTGTAAATAAGTTTTAAAGGAAAGTTTTAAAAGACCATGAATGTGTTAAATTGATTCACCCCCCCCCCTCAGTTTAACTAAGGGTTCAACAATTGGTATCGAAGCTGGTTTCTTTGGTGTAAGCCTAATAGCTTGAAGGAGATCTGGTTGAGTCATGGACTATCAAAATGTACCTGTGTTAAGTACAACAAACTTTCCTAAATGGAGAGATAAGGTTAAAACAGAGTTAATGGCTTATGAACCTGAGGTATGGAAACTTGTATGTGATGGTTACTGCACAGACTCTCCCTCGGTGCAAGAACAATAGAGGAATTCCAAGGCAACATGTGTAATATATAACAATCTTCATAACAAGGATCTTGATTTAATAATGGACCTAACCTCTGCAAAAGAAATATGGGATAGATTGCATTTCATGCATGAAGTAGACACTAGTGGCTGCATTGTCAAGAAGGAGAAGGAATTAAGAAGAAGAAAAATTCATGTCAAAAGGAAAATGTTCAATCAAATGAGGTACCTGCTAGTGTGAATGGAAGTAAGTTCCATGAAGAAATTACATGCGAGGAAAAAGGCAAACTTGACACAGCCTTGATTGAAATAGAAAGATTGAAGAATGAAAACAAAGATCTTAAGACATTGGTGCAAATATGTGATGAGAAAGAATATGTAGATAAGAAAGAAATTGTTGGCCTGAAGACACAACTTGAAGAAGCAAGGAAAGTAGAAGACACTCTGTTGCAACAAATGAGAGAGAAAAGCATAGAATGTGAGAAATTGGAAGAAGAAGTAGAGTGCCTGAGAAAGAAATTAGAAAAAGCCCAAAGAAAATTTCTAATGAATACTCCTCAAATGAAAAGCTCTGGACAGTTGGACCAAATCCTAAATGTTCAAAGATCTCCTCTCATAAAGACTAGGATAGGCTATGAAGGAGAAACCAGTAAGTCCAAGGTAGAAGATCATAGGAAGATCATCTTTGTGAAAGTTGTAAAGGATAATGAAGCAGCTCAGAAGATTCTTGCAGAAGTAGAAGCCAGCAAGAACAGGATTTGTGAAGAAACAAACAAAAACAAGCAGCAACATGGAAGGACAGAGAATGAGAGGATGAAACAGTCAGCTGAAAAAGGCTCTCACACTCCTGAATATGAATTGAATAAATTTGGAAGATGTCAAAGAAGGTTCTTTCCTCCTATGAAAAATATCACATGTTTTTCTTGTCATAAACCAGGACATATTGCAGCACATTGTAAGACAAGGCATATCAACTTCAACCTGCAAAAGATGCAGCAAATGAGAAGACTACCTCAAGCAAACATATGGAAAGGACAACCACTCACCAGGTACACAAATCATTTCCATGGCTACTATTATGCATGCAATAATTTTGGACATAAATCTGTTGAATGTAAAATGTATTCAAAAAGGGGAACAAAGTATTATACATCAACTCAAAGGTACCTTGGTAAAATAAGATGTTATGTATGCCTCAAGCTTGGTCACAAAGCAATAGACTGTAAACTGCCATATACATTAAAGAGCTCTGGACAGATGATGGAATCTAATCAAATCAATCAAAACTATGAATCAAAAAGAAGTGCAAACATTATGAAGAACCCCAATAAAGTATGGAAGGAAAAGAGAAAGGGGGAGCCTGTTACCTCAATTACATAATGACTCCATCATAGTCTCAGGGGGAGCTGCTCTAGGAAGCAAATCAAATATCCAACCAGTGATAAATATGAAGCAACATCCCAAGGGGAGAGCAGTTCATAAATAGTCCCCATGAACGCAGACTAAGAAGAGCTCCTTGGAATGTGACCTTGGAATGTGAACAGCTATAAGATCAAAAAGGGAAAAGACAATTTTTCTCTAACAGAGAACTAAAGAGGAAGAAGAATACCTGAAGCACTCAATAGCTGACAGATTGATGGAAGAAGAGAAGGCAGCAAGCAACCATGGTAGTAGAGAGAACATTAGCCATGAACATGTAAGCTAAGAAGACTTCAGCACATTAAGTGATGATCACATTGTGCATCATTCTGCTAAAATGAACAATGAATCACATTAAGAAGGATTAGCAAGAGAAGCACCTATCATCATTATGTCATGACTTCATTCATCTATGAAAAGCCCTCTTGGAGGAATGCAGTTAAGTGAGTGATAAATCTCTGAGTGATCTGCCCATGAAGAGTCCAAGCAAAGAAATTAAAGATGTCTTCCCGAAGATCATTATGTTAGAACAGTTGATTTGCATATAAAGCAGCAATGATTCTGGAGCAGTACTAGAAAGGAAATTGCAGTGACATTCTGTTAAACCAGAATGACAGAATAAGGAAAATGGTTAATGATGACAAGATCTGATTCAACATATTGATGATTGTTGGTGTGAACTGTGGAAAGCTCATTTGTAGAAATTATGAAGGTTGTCTTAACTATGGGTTCATGTGTGAGCTGAAGTGAGAAAAGTTAATGGGTATTAGGTACAAGCAGCATGCCTATCAGTAAAATATCAAGTGCTATCAGTGGAGCAATGGTATGGTACAGGTCCTCAGGATCAAGGGATTATGGCAAAAGTACACCAAGTTAGTATCCCAACGTTATCTACATTATTCAAGCATGAAAAGGTCAATTACAGAGCTAAAGGATCAGTATTTTGTTTTGAAACATTATATTGAGCATTGAAGCAGTATCTTTTTCTATATAATTGCATGCCTTCCTGAAGTCAGTTCATATATATCAGGCCTCTCTCTTGAGATTATTCATAAACTGTGTGAAGTCTGTTGGCTGAAATGTCAAGTAAACAACTTGAAGATGTTTTTGTTGGAAATCATCATGACAGAATAGTTAAAATATCTGAAGCATGAGGGACTGGTAGTGATTACCATTTGAAGCTCAAAAGTCTTTTTTTCATACTTCAGCATAAAGGATTTGCTGGCAACTTACCTTTAAAGAGAGAGTGATCATTGACATACATACCCCCTTATGTCATAAATAAAGTGCATGGTTGATAAGTGAGACTGACCAATACATTGAATGCATCTAGCCTCAAGGGTTTGTTTTGAAAGTACAGTGCGCAAGCAATAAAGTCATTTGGTCTCTTAGATTGAAAGATATCATCTAATCTCATAATAAGTTGTAAACTCTGGCTTAATTCATTGATCACATCAGTAACAAGGACCTTTCAGCGATTAATTGTAATATCATTATCAGCATCCTAGCTCATATCATCACCAAGCAAGAAAAGTGAACCACAGCTATAAAATATATATTGGCATCATCATCATAATTGAACAGGTGTTGTACTGCAGATGTGTATTGTAGAAGAAGACTTATTCCATCTACAATCTTCCTCAACAGATATGGATTTCTAATGAAGATAATTCTAGAGACTGAAGTATATTTGAAGCATTCTCAGTATTTTAGTTCTGATCCAATGATGCATCTCTGATTAGATAAGACTAGTACAAGGTGTTCTATGAAGTGTCATTAGCTTCACTTTCAACTTTATACAAGTGAAAGGAGTCTGTGCTTTGGAATTGTATCAACTTACAGTGTATATTTAAGTTCAATAATCCTCAAAAGAGTTCTCTCAACAACTCTTGTACACCAGTTTGGAGCAGCATGGTACAAAGTCAGAAGAAAAAGGCCTAAACACAACTCAGAGAGAGGAAATGCATAGATAGAATCCACACTGGGAAATGTGCAACCCTTTGCCATTGATGTCAATGGGGGAGGAAAAGCAAGCAAAAGAAGACAGGCAGAGGAAGACTTGGAGGAAGCATTGGATTATTGATGGATGTGTTGCCATCAATGCCAAAGGGGGAGACTGTTGGAAATATTGTCATTGATGACAAAGGAAAAGACAGGAGCAGCACCTGAACTATCACAGAGAAGAACCAGCAACAAGGCAAAGGAGCAGATCAGGCAATTATGCAGTAAGAAAGACAAAGGAGCACAAAGGAACAGTAGCAAACATAGGCAGCGGATAAAGCAAGAAGCAGAGGCAGCAAAGAGAACAGCAGAGAAAGCAAAAAAAAAACAGAGAGGCAGCAAAGGCAGCAAGGCAGATAGAAAACAGAGGCAGCAAAATAAAGGCAACAGAAATAGCAAAAGAGAGGCAGAAAGGAGCAGCATTATACAAGATGCGATGCGATGCGATCGCATATCGCAATCGGCAAGTGAAGCAAAGGCAGCGGTGTTGCAATGCGATGCGATGCGATATTTGTATGTGCGATGCAATATGATCGCATATTGCAATCGGCGAAAGAAGCAGAGAGGCAAAGTAATGAAGTGGAGATGCGATGCGATGCGATGATATAAGTACATGGGTCCTACAGGCCAGGTGTATATTATAATATTCCGAAGGTTGGGTACAAAAGAGTTTCATTTAAGTAATGTATTGCCGAAACATTTACAAAGGAGTTAACGCTATTCCTAAGGTTCAGTTAAACAAACAAAGGAAGTATGGTGGGACCTGACGATGAACAGGAACGGTGATTTCAAAACCCAAAACAACTAGTCTCGCGCAACCTCAAGACCAGTAAGTAGAATTTCTCAAAAAAATGCGATATGGGTCTCTGCTTGACACGTAATATAGAGGTGGTTTTCAAAAACCACGAATATCGCGTAATTTTTGAAGATTAAACCTCGTGCAATTAAATTGCGCGATATTGCACGATATTCGTCGGATCAAGATCATGAAGATCTAACGGTGGTCGCATCACGCAAAAGGCGGAATCTTAATGTTAAGGCCTAAAGCGGAAGGGTTGAAGATCGACGGCGGAGATCGTATCGGAGATAGAATTTCAACGGTGGAGATCTCATCGCATCGGCGATTTCTAATCGCATCGGCGGAATGGAAAAACAAAGTAGCGACAGTTTGAAAGTTGTGATTGCGATTGAGCGATTTAATCGCAACAGTCCGTTCCCAATTAATGGCAGCCATTGGATCTATCGCATTGCACAGCGGAAATGCAAGTGAACAAGTTGTTGAATATTGCGATTGCGATGGTGCGATCCAATCGCAACCGTTGGATCACGGTCGATAGCAACCGTTGGATCATAAAGTAAGTCGGAGTGGGGTCCACAATGACCCCTCGCACCGGTGGAGATTCAAACACGAAAATACAAGATTTTCCTTTGTTAAAGTGCTTCAACGGATAAAAGAGAAATATAACATATGACTTTGAAATGCTGAAATATTGCATGGTGGGACCTTCACTAATCGCATCGGTGAAAATCAAATGACCAAAGGCACAAGAGGACTTCTGAATGCTGCGATTGCGATTGGAAAGTTAAATGAGGCGGAGTGTCTTTGTAATGTGGACTCCATATAAAAGAAAAAGGTTAATATATGACTGCACCAAGATTTTAGACCAAAACTGAAGAATGAATAAAAAGTAAAGCAGCAAGTATATATGAAACAATATATACATATATCTATGCAGTGTGGGGCCATCGCATCGACGTGAAGACAAAGCAGTGGAACACGTTATTGAAGTTTGCGATTGCGATTAATCGCATCGGAACAATCGCAAAGGGTGTAATCACAATCAGAATTCATCGGAGGAGGCTCATCGCATCGGGGAATAGAAAGAGTTTGGCAAGTGGGCCCGAAAGGCTATTTTCTATGGTAAAAATGTCTTTGTTATATGCCGAGAGTTATTTGAGGCTTTTATAGAAGAACATTGTAAATGCGTTGAAGTAAATTTTGAACCATATGAAGAACTTCTACAATGTAAAATACTGTGATTTTTGATAAAGCTGCCAGAGTTGGAACAGAATTTGGGAAATGCATTTTACATACATGGAAAACAGAGGTATGCAGAACAGTTACATGACAGCTGCAGAAAAGACAAAACTAGCAAGCCAAGGGCCGGAAAAAGGGCTGAGTGAAATTGATATATGTAACTGAAAATGTGAATGTAAATGTTTTAATTGATTTTATATTGCGTGTGATGCATTGGCAAGTCTCCGGTAGGAAAACAAAACTCCATTGTAAAACCGAAATTTGTATAAATTGCTATATTTTTCTGAATGAGCTAGACAAAGAAATGAGAAGGCAGAAGGCAAAGAGTCATGGCTATTCACTTCAAATTCCTGTAGAATGCAAACAGCCATGAAGTTATTTTGTATAAAACAGGTAATATCCTTGTGTAGAAGGTTACGAAAACAGAGAGAGAGAAAAAGAGAGTGCTGCAGAATTGAAGAGAGTTGAAGATTGTGAGAAAGCTGCAGAATGGAACAGAGCAGAAGAATATAAGAAAGCTGCGAGAGGTTAGAGAATGCAGAAATAAAGCAGTGAGGCAGAGAAGAAGAAGGAGCTGATAGAGAATCTGAGAAAATGCAGAGATGATGCAGGGCAGATATGAAGGCTGGTGCACAGCAGTGAAGATGGTACAGAACAAAGCTGATATCCAGGTAAATCAGCAAGTGTTTTTTTGAAAGAGTGAGGAAGTTGGAGCTTCCCTATCAAGTTGTAGCTTGATAGATGTCAGTTGTAGCTGACTGAGGTAGGAGCCTCCTGTAAGTTGTAGCCTACAGAAAATAGAGGAAGTTGGAGCTTCCCTATCAAGTTGTAGCTTGTTAGACGTCAGTTGTAGTTGACTGAGGTAGGAGCCTCCTGTAGGTTGTAGCCTGCAGAAAATAGAGGAAGTTGGTGCTTCCATATCAAGTTGTAGCTTGATAGAAGTCAGTTGTAGCTGGCTGAGGTAGGAGCCACCTGTAGGTTGGAGCCTGCAGAAAATAGTTGGGAGTTGGAGCTTCCTTGCAAGTGGTAGCTTGCAGAATTGAGGTAGGAGCCTCTTGTAGGTTGGAGCCTGCAGAAAAATCAGTGGTGAGAGTGAGTTGGAGCTTGCCTTTGCATCACAACAATAATAAGATGTGGTTTTCTCCCTTATGGGTTTCCACTTATATCTGTTGTCTATGTGCATGATGTTTATGTGTTGATATGGTGTATCTAATCTACTTAATACTTGGTGCTCAAACATTTAGAATGTTGTTACATTATCTTAATACTTGCTGCTCACATATTAAGTTTGCTCTCATGTTAATTTTTTCATGAAATGAAGGTGTAAATAAGTTTTAAAGGAAAGTTTTAAAAGACCATGATTGTGTTAAACTGATTCACCCCCCCCCCTCCCCCCCCCCCCTCTCAGTTTAACTAAGTGTTCAACATTATGATGATGAGGATTGATGACTCATTGACTCTGACTCATTGACGTTTCAGGCTTGTAGTCTTGTAGACTTGTAGACTGTAGTTGTTTTGAATTTGTTATTTCTATTTGCCATTGGCAGTGTACTTATGTAACACATTTTGATTCTGATGACTTAATGAGAAAACTACAGTATCTTACTATCTTGTCTTTCTGAGTAAATTTGCAAATTGTAATATGTATGATTGACAATTTGATAATTGTATGATGTATCAATGTATCATGTATGAGTATCTAAGATCCTAAATCTATGTTTGAATCAATGAATTTGTATGAATTTGTGTAAAAAATATCTAATTTTTAATATATATAGAACAAAATAATATATAACGTTTCCGGACGTGTCCTATTCCGGGGGTCACCGTATCCCGAATCCGATTCTTGAATCCCCGTATCCATCGAATCCCAAATCCCTGTGTCAGGTGACTTAGCCAGAGAGGCTAGAGGCACGTGTTTGCTTCACTTGGAGTGAAAGGGGCCATGCCTTCTTCATCAACACAACAGGTAGATAAAGGTAAGGAAAAGTTAATAGAGCCAAACATTGATGATGAGGAGGGCAATTATGAGACAGAGCAAGAATTTCAATTGATTGAATTAAGTGAAAAAGATGAAGGCAAAATCACCAATCCAGTAATTAAAGGCAAAGAGGCAAAGATTAGTGAACTTCAGAATAATCTTGAGAGGGCCAAATACGTGATTGACTTCCTTGAGCAAGAAAATCAGCAGCTGAAGACCAAGCAAGTCATCAATGAGGTGAAGTGTATCAAAGCACAAAGAGAGGCAGAAAAGGATAAAGCCTTGCTTGAGGAAACATTGGAAAGATTTGGTGAACTTGATGATGAGGAGGATCAGCCTCCAAGACAAAGACCAAGGACTTAAGGGCTGAAAAGAGCTCTAGCCCTAGAGAGACAAAGGAAAGTTGAGCTAGCAGACCAGCTTACCTTCAATGAAAAACTTGCCCTAGAGATCAATGAAGACAAAGAAGCATGGCTTGAAAGGGTCAACCAACACTTGGAGCAGCGCTTGGCCAAGGCTCAAAAGGACAAAGACATTTAAAGAAAGATGGCAAAACATTATGCCATGAGGAACAAAATTTGCAAGGGCCAAGCACAATAGAGCCCATGCAAAAATTCAAGCTTTGACCAAGCAAGAGAAGAAAGAGAAGTTGGACATACTTGCAGAGGTGTCACTTCATGATTCAAACATCAAATGATCAAATACCCTAACAAATTTGACAAATTTTGGCAAAATTTTGCATTTTTTGAAATTCTGTGTTTTTGAGTATTTTTGCACACAGAAAATTTTCCAAACGCGCAGCGACCTAGACACTACGCTCTTTTTCGGGACCTCCAAATGACAAATAGCCACTACTAGCAGGTTTGTATTGATGAGGACATCAACCCTAGAAAGTTTCAGAGTTTTTGGAGGAGAACTGGTCCATCAAAAGCTCATAAAACCATCAAAATTTCATGTTTCTGCCTCCAAATCTGCCTAGTCGCTGCGTGTTTACCAGTCTTGGGAGAACAGGTTTTTGACAGGGCAAATGAGCACCATTTTGAAAACTAGAGGTAGTTTTGAAAAATAGACTCAAAAGGCTCTCTAATGAGCTATCATGGAGCTTATTTGGACACCGGGAAGGCACTCAAAATCAGCCCTGAACAAAGGTCAATTTTTCTGCCTGGACGTTGCACGTTTCACAAGAAAAATGTATTTTTTCACAGTCTTTAGAAATTTTTGAAGTTTCACTCCAGTTTGACTTTTACTTTAGCAAATGAGGAATTTACTTATGTAAATGGTCAAAATGAATGTAAATGTCATGTTTTTACTTTTACCTAGGGTAAATACATTAGATAAGTCAACCAGTTGAGGTGTAATGAATCAGTTCATTAGAGATAGGAATGAGTCACTTTTCTCATCCTACACTCTAGCTATCAATTCAGCTTTTTATGTAATATCTCCATCATCTCATGGATTCGACCCCTATGGATGAGTGGAGATGGTTTTGAGGTCTATTTAGTTCAGATTTTCACAGGAGTCAAAGGTTGGAATCAGCTTGAATGCTAGTGTATTGATCAAGAAACAGTTTGGCCAGGAAATTAATGAAGAATTGTAGCTATTTCATTGGCATTGATGTGGTATGAATGTTTGGCATAGTTTTTTCTCTGTGATCATTTGTATGAATGTTTTGTAAGCTCATAAACATTTCATGTCTATTATATGATAAATTTCAAGCTGATGGGAAAAATACATGTTTTTCATGCTCTGTTTTGGGAAATTTTTCCTAATATGTCCATTTTCTTCAGTTTAGGAAGAATACATCTCTTATGCTCTTCCTAGCTCCTCATCAGTATTAAACCAAGTTACCAAATCACTTTTAAGTGTTGAGCCTTCTACCTACCTTGCCCCATCGAATGGACTGCAATTCCATTTCATTTGCCCTGATCTAGTCCCCTTGACCTAATCCTCATTCAGTGAGCCCAACCCCAATCAAAACAAATCAAACCCTTCTGCACTTCCTAGCTAGCCTAAAACCTTTTTCATCCAGCCCTCTTGGCTGTGATTTTTGTGGAGAGAGCCCTCTCCGACTTGGTAGGGCTAGATACCAAGTCAAAAGCCTGGTTTGTGGTTACCTCTGTTGGGATTCCTTCCTCGGCCTTGGGAATCTGGCAGAGTGATAACAGAACCCATCAAAGCCCTCTGTTTGTATGCCTCTCCTTTGTACCAGTTGGGCATCAATGAAGTTGTGCGTAGCCCCGTTGTCTACCAGCACTGAGACACGCTGCCCCTAAACTGTCTCCCAGACCCTCAGTGTTAGGTACTTGGGCACTCCCCGCAAAGATGCCAAGACCCCTCCAATTGGTGAAAACGTTGATCCTCCTGCTGCTGGAGGAGGTGGTGGTGGAGGATTCTCTCATGGTGCTTCGATGTTAGCATCTCCTCCCATCTCATAGGATGTCTCCTCTTCTCCCTCACTATCGAAGAAGACCTCAATGTAATGTGCCTTCCCTCTGGCACACGTGACCGAGTCATGGCTCCTGACAAGTGAAGCAGAGCTTCCTCCATCTCAAATCCCGTTGGGAATCATCATCCAAAGGCCCTCGGCCTTGGTTCCCTCTCGAGGGTGGGGCCCTCACGTCCCTCCCTCTCTACTAGAACGTTGGTCTATTAGGCATGGGAGCCTTCGTCCTCAGCAAAGCGTCCTACAAGTCTTTGGTTCTCCCCACTGCGTTCTGCAGCGTAGTGGGTTGAGTAGACCTCACTAGCCCACGCAAATGTTCTGCTAGACTGTCAATGTACATGTAGATCCTCCTAGGCATAGACAAGTCTGGAACCATCACTGAGAGTTTAAAGAACTCAGAGATGTATGTCTCTGGGTTCCCTGTCTGCTTGAGCTTGGTTAGCTCAACAAAATGCTCCTCCGGATCTTTCCTATCAAACCTCTCTATCAACCTCCGGGTGAACTCATTGTACGTTGTCACTCCTAAGTGACCCAGTGTAGCCATACCGTGGAACCACCAGTCATGGGCTTCTCCCTCTAGATGCAGTGCAGCCACCTTGATGGCTTCTACCTCTGCTGTTTGATTAAGCTGGAAATGAATGTCCAGCTTCTCGACCCAAGCTTTGGTTGAACATTTCGATGACCCATCGAAAGTTGGCAGAAAAAGCCTGCCCACGTTACTCTGCAGGTCGTTTCCCTGTGTGTACCCTCCTCCTCTGGTTTGGCCTCTGGGTTTGTTGTTGTTTTTTAGCTAGCAAAACTCATTGAAGGTGAGAGCAGCTCCAAACTCCCGCCCGTAAGACTGATACTTCGCAAAGTACTCTCCATAGTGAGCCACCTCCGACTCTTTGGCCCTCCTGTTCCTGCTCCCGAAGCCAAGAATGTGGGCATGGTAGAACAAGGTGGAGTGTGTGGCACCACTTGTTGCATAGTGTTAGGCTCAAGTGGGTGATGGGAAGTGCCAAACCCTTCTTCGATCTGGAATTCCCCTGGAATCCCTTTCTGCGTGTTTTCTCCAACAATCTTCTTCCCCATCTCCTCTATCTTCTTAGTGAGCTCCTGCATTGACTTTAGAAGGAGTTGAGCAAACACCTTTCCATCATCTCTTTCCTCTACCATGGGTGTCTTTCCTCTCTCTCTTCTTCCATCGGAATGTTGTGTACCTAGTCTGGTGTAATCTCGAGCCTCCTTTCTCTGCTCCTATACCTCTGTCTTCGGTAAGTGACATTCTGCCTATCCTCCGATGTCATAGACCGTGTGCTCCACAGGCTGAGCCAAGTCTATGAGCTCTGGTACCACAGTAATATCCCAAATTGGGAACAAATAGTAATACAAAGCACACAAGACTAAAAACTACAGCAAAATAGGAAATGCTATCAAAACACCATGAAAGAAGCCAAAAACATCTGAGCCATTTTATTAATCTTCTGCTAGGTAAAAGTACGATAAGGTGCTCAGAAAGATGGCACCTGGGCCTGCACAAGTCAGGCTAAAATATCCCTCAAACCCGGACAGAAAACACTATTGATATGCTGCTTTGTGTGGCTCCTCCTTTGCGTTGCCAGAACTAGAACTGTTGTTGCTAGCTAGAAATGAACTGTTGGTTGGGCCTGCTCCAACGCTCAAAAAATTCTGGGATTAAAACCTTGGGCTCTACTCACTAGACCCACAAAAACCCGCAAAGGGTTTCCAGAAATTCTGACCCCGGAAATTAGCCCCCTTGCGCTTGGCATGCTGCTCTGCTGGTTAATCTGGTTCTCTGGCTGAAATGTTGGAAAGTGCTACTAGAAATCTGCCCCAAATCCCTGGTAGGAGGTGGCTAACCTAGCCACCTCCCCTCCAAAACTTCGGACTGCAATCTGCTCTCTCTCCCAATCTCCCAACACTTCTCGTCAGCTGGATTGTGTACTCCCTACACTAAATACGTGGCCTCTACGTTGTCCTGGAGGGACTGCGTATGCCTGAATGTGACCTTGTGAATCTCCTCTCAAAAATCAGATGGAACTCCTCTCCTGAGCGGGCACTCAAAATCCTCCGAGGTAGAGGTTGAGATCTCCGCTCGGAAATCTCTGTGCTAAACAGCACTTGCAGACTCGGCTAAACAGCTCAAGCGTGCTACAGCCTATCAGACAAAAAATCAGTGATTGAATGAATGAGGAATGAGTTGCTCTCCTCTCTTTTATCTCAATTGAGCCTCCTATGTTCCCTTGGGCCACCTAGACTGCGTTGCCCCTCTACCAGCCTATCCTGCGCTGCCTCTCCCACGCTACCACTAGGACGTTGTCTCATTCGAGTGGCTGGCCTCATGGGCCCCACTTCAACCTCAATATTTACTTAAGTGACTTTAGGAAAGTGAATTAGTTGCATGGTTTATTTGTGGGTCCCCCTTACCCACTTTATTTTTTGTCAAACAGTAGAAAAGGAAAAATTTAACAAAATTAATATTCCAATTAGTTGATTGCTAATTTGGAATATTACACTTCAGGGCAATGTTTCCAGACCCAACTCAGATATGTGGAGAAGGTGAGGGGATGTGCCAGCACCCTATGGACCCAAAGAAAGGAGATGATGAATAGGGCTTATAATGTGTGAGGGAAGTGATAAATATGGAATGGAAAAACGGGACCACGCTACCAAAATCAGGGTTTCCCAAGTAGTGCCCTTCCTAAAGCCATGGGCCAATAGGGGAGGTCCCACTAGACTAGGATTGAAGACTAACGCCCCATTTAAGGTGATGGAACAAAAACACAGTGAAAACCCTTCTTCCAAGTCACCCAATAATCTATGCCAAATGCCCAAATGAAAAACAAGCATAAGCACCAGATTGCACAATGAATAGCATACCTTTTGGATAATATTTTCCACCTTCTAACATGTGTTCTTGACAAATGGGCGAGGAAACATACGACTGATGCAAGTGGCACATCACATCGGCTATAAGGTGGTTATCGGGGGTTGTTGCTGTCAGCTGGAAGAAAATGAATAGGAGAAAATTTCTCCTAGGGGTGCCCACTTTTGGTGGGTAACATATACCAAGAATATATGACTAAGCAAGAAACGAGACGTCCCATATTGATAACGAACAAAGTACATCTGAGGCCACCTATTCCTCTAGCCTCATCACAACAGGCTTAACATATCATTTCGGGGAACTAAACTTGGGTACAAAGGGAGTTAATGGCCCGTTTGTTGGGCAGAAATTTGTCTGTAATCACGTGATTCAAATCATTAATTGCTTCCGCTAAATTTTTTTGTCAAGAACCTAATTGTGTGTTTATTCAGTAATTTATTGCTTGGAAATAAATACCGAGTGCTAGGTTGTGGAAAATCTAACAAATTTGGATTTGGAAGCTTCTCGTGGGACTATTTGATTAGGAAATGGAGCCGACTATCGTTCACTGTGATAATCAGAGTTGTATCAAGCTCTCGAAGAATCCAGAGTTTCACGACAAATCAAAACACATTCATATCAGGTACCACTTCATTCGAGATTATGTGCAGAAGGGGGAAGTGAAGATGCAGTATGTACCTACGGATGAGGAAGTAGCAGACATCCTAACCAAAGCTTTGATGAAGGGCAAATTTGTGTTCTTCAAAGGCAAGTTGGAGGTGGTGCAATACACCTTCCTCACTAAGAGGGAGTTTTGAAACTGTAGCTTGGTAGGTGATTCTGCATTGATCAAGTGCCATAACATGCAATGAATCACCATAATTCTCTCACAGCAAAATTATTTAATTATTTCCTAAGTTTGGACCTTAGGCATAAAGTCACTAATTAAACTTTTTTATTTTATTGGCCAACTTTTATAAAGTTAAAAAGGTCGATGAAAGATGATATCATGACCGTAGATCTCAAGTGTGGAGATGCAATCTCAGCCCTCCATCACTTTGGAGATTAGGTCAGAAATTATAAAGAAGGAAATAGGCTATTGGAGAGGCAGATTGATTTAGCACAAGTGACTGGACTTTCAGCTGAGAAATAGGAGGTCGTACTGACAGCAAGAGAAGACAGCGAACAGGTCAAGTTTCAGGGGCAGCAAACAGGACGAGTTTGGACAACAAGCAAACTGAGTTAATATGGACCATATAGGCCGAAATTCTCAAGGTTGTACAGGCAGAAATTACCAGGGCCATGCAGTCTGAAATAACTGAGTTGTACAAGTCGTGTTTTCTGAAGTTGTACAGCAGTATTTTCTGGGACGAATAGGCCACACAGGGCAGACTGTGACAGGGAAATTGTTGATTATTTTTTGCTGCTGTAAATTTTTAAAGTGTGCACTTGCTATAATTGAATTTCCAAGCTGAATAGAAGCCCAAACTTTTTTGGTTTTCCCTACATTGTGTTTCCAGGGTAAAACTGTGTCAAAATATTTTTTTTGTACTTGGTTTTCTGGTTATTTTATCTGTTGTGCATGCTGAGTTAGGAACCCAGTGTATTTGGTGTCATAAAATGCATATTTGAAAGTTAATTTTTATTTATTTCTGAGTATTATTTTATATCATAAAATCTGACCTGGGTTCAAGAAATCTAACACTTTTCAATATTCAAAAAATGCCATAGACATTCATAAGAAAAGGCACAAGGTCATATAATCCAAATGAATAATAAATAAATAAATAATGTAAAGATACAAATGGTGGTGACACACAATTGAGAAGCATCATATATATAGTACACAAGGGACGTGACTAAATCTAAAGGAAAAGACTTTATATAATAATTGTTAATGTAAATAGTTTAAATTAGGTAGACTCTATACTCCTCTTAAAGGCATGTTGCTTCATTTCAAAATTAAGTAATAAATACACCAAAAAAAGATGAGGGAGGGCAGGAGAAAACCATCGTTAGCTAAGCTCCAAGTGATAGAGACACTGGTTGATTGTGAAAAAATACAACAGCTATCATTGAAGCATAGTATTAGCACACGATGGCTCTGAAAATCAATCTAAGGATCACCCTATTGCAAATATTGCCCATTGAGGATTAGACCAAAAATATTTAAAGTTGCCAAATAATTAACCAACATACACTTCATCATATGAAAATACAGCAGAATATTAATTTTGGTGACCGAATGCTTGAAACTCAACAAAGAAATTTGCAATCGAAAGTAGATAACTGAACGTAACCTCGTGAATATCTGTGATAGAGACACTAGTTAATTTTGAATAAATACAATAAGAACTAGCATCAAAGAATAGTATATGCACATGATGGCTTTGAGAACCAATCCAAGGATCAGCTATTGCAAATATCGCCCAATGAGAGTTAGACCAAAAAAATTTAGAGCTGCCATGCAATTTACCAACATAGACTTCATCATACTAAAATACTGCAGAATATTAATTTTGGCTATCAATTCCTTATAACTTAACAAAGAAACTTTGCAGGCAAACTTAGATAGCTGAACGAAACCTCATGCACATCTTTTTGTCAGAGAAGTTAGAAATCTTCACTTGACTGAACTGAATTAAGAAAGGATGTCCAAGCATACTTGCCAAATGTCACGTGGAAGCGTCCATATTGATAATAATGCCAAAAACAAGACCAACCCCACACGAATAACCATATGAGACCTGGATGGCAACACCACTAGGGCCAAAAGCCATGCCTGCATCCATAACCCAATCGCACAAGTAAATTAATGGCACAGAAAGAAAAGGTACTAGCAATATACAAAAATGCAAATTACAATTGCAAAATGACATTATTAAAAAGGAAAAAGATAGTCATAACAAAGTTACTATGGTGGACACACTCGAGGAAAAATTAAAATGTATCATATTGTGAAAAATATTAAGAAGAATCAAGATTCTACACTATCGAACAAAAGTTTTAAAGAATATATTATTTATTTTTAATCTATTTTTCAAAGACCCCATCAAATGTTTAGTATGTATGGAACCACTTATGCTCATAAGAATTAGAATAGAAAATCGATCAGTCAAGTTTTCATCCTGAACACTCATGCAGCACCAACAAGGTGTGAGCAATACAAACGCATTCAAGGGATGTAAGCAAGATGAGGCAGAAAGGCTTAGTATAGGCTTGTTCGCATGAAAAAAAGTTATCAGATAATCTAGCCACTTACCATAGAACTTAAACCTCTAAACTAATTGTTATTCGATCAGGTTGTTACCAAACAACTATTTTTAAGAAGACGGTTTCAAACTTTTTAGTGTAACATTTACATCCAATAGAAGCTCTAAAAGCCTAATATCTTGATAATATTTTTGCACAGAGCAAAGTGAGGTGAACTCCACATCCCAGTATGGATAAGAAGCATAGAGCAACATCCACAATGATAGTAAACTAGAATGACATAAAAGTTGAGGTCCTTGTGTCCCATGGCAATTTGGTTTGCTATCCATGCATGCAGTAGTAATATGTTACCTTTTCTTCTTTCATAGGCAGCATATTGTGTTGCTGTCTTATCTTTATCAAAAGAATATATATTATTTCTCCCATAACAAACCACACCCATGAAATATTACCAAGGTCTTCCCAAGAGTGCATGGGAAATAATCATGGTAAATCCATCATAGTATCATACACATGCTAAGAGAAGCCTCTCGCTAATGTCATATATAAACCTTGACCATTTTTGGCCTAAACAAGCTTATAAAGTTTCAAATAAGAGTTCTCACCCAAACTTCAACGGAGATACAATATAAGTGCTAACTAAATTTGGAATGTCGCCTAATAAATAATAATGAAAGCATAGCCTACACCGTGGTATATATATAGTCATGTTATAGTCATGCTATAACTCTACAAATTGTAATATGTATTTTGAATCACTGATTCCTCCCCATGCTCAACTATGTGGTCTTCCTCATCAAGTTGGGTTTCATTGTATTTGTCCTTATTCTATCATGCCTACTACTTATGTCCACAATGCTTTCCCACGGCCTATATCTGTCACCGCCTCTGCATCCATAGAATATAAGAGGTCCCCTTCTCCTTCCTCTTCCAAAACCACAATGGCCTCGACATCATTGAGTAATACACAAGGATAATAAGACTAGGGCAATAGACCTTCAAAAGATTCACATTCTCACTCAAATTACCGAAGTACCTAAGCTTGACTTATCCACAATTCCAGTGGATTTGATTCAAACATCCTTTCTCTTCTTGACATTTGGAAATTATGTTCCAACTTGTAATGTCATTCGAAGGCTTCCTCGATAAATTTTGGGCAGTGTTGTAGGAACTGCCCAACCCCGCTGGTCCAGACCCCAGAACCTTGCTCCAAGCAGGAGTGCTATAGGAGCGCCCCTCAAAGTGCACTCCCAAAAATAGAATTGTGCTTTGACCTCAATTTTCATGCTCCCTGGAAATTTGGAACAGCCACACTCCTATGTGCACTCCCACATGCTAGACCGCACTCCTGTACACACTCTCGTGACACTCCCAGGATGCTCCCTCAACACTCCCTGGAGGCTACCTAGGTGCTCCCTGATGGTGATGTTAAATTCTAAAGTAAAAGTTAACATTATCATTAATTGTTTTGGGATGTTTGAGAGCGGTTCCAACCTCATCGAACTTAATATGGAGAAAATAGAATTTCACATCCCATTCAAACATCAGCAAACTTAACAGTTTTCAAGATTTTGGGATCAATGGGATTGTTGCATTTCATTGGATTCTATCACACACGAGTATATGTGACTAGCATTTAATCAAGAGCACCAAGCCCTATATGTACCCTATTGAAGTTGTAACTAGTGTCGGTCTTCATAATGTAATGTAAATCTATCATTGATGTATTTATTATATTCATTATTATATTCTTATTTTAGTCCAAGCATGTTCTTCATGCTTATAGAGTCAAAAAAAGTCAAGAAGAATTTATTACGAGTCAAAGAAATTTATATTTGAGTCATGTCCCATATGGACATTTGTAAGAAAAGAAAAATATTTTTATGTTGAGTCATAAAACCACAAATTGTCAAGTCAGCCCGCCTTGGAACAAGTCGGCCTAGCCCTCCAAAGAGACACTTGTTCGACCTCCATGACAGCTATATATAAGAAGCAAGTTCGACACTCTTGGAGATCATCCATTCGACCAACAAGAGAACATCTAAGGCAAGCGAAAAAGGAGAGAAAATAGAGTCAAAGGAAAGAGAAGGACGAAGTCAAAAGACAAGACAAATATTCTAAGCTGACTGAATCTTGACCTAGAAGCAGCTCACACATGTGACTGTAATTTCTGTGACAAAGGCTGAATTTCTGAAGTTGCCACAGGCCGTATTTCGGCCCCCTAATTGCAGGTCTGAAATTCAGAGAGTTGACCAGATTTGGGACAGTTTGGCCTTCATTGACTTTGACTAGAGTTGACCAAATTTGGAGGTGACTTGGAGGAGCGTTGGACTTGACATTTTGGTGGCAGTTTTGGGTCTTGGTCTTGGGGTCTTGGAAATCTCGTATTGATCTGATTCAATAAGAGAAGGATTGTTGGGTTTTCCCCCTTGTGGGGTTTTGCCCTGGCTTGGAACCTAATTTTTGGTGTCTCGTCTCTTTGTGATATTATGTTTGAACATTTGTATAATTGTTTGATGAAGAGAACATAACAAGTAATAAGAAAGCAGCTAACATTCACAAGTAATTATCAAGAAGAGAAATCAATCCTAATCTACACTACACTTGGTTTCTCAACATACCCCGATGTTGGTAGCATTGATTGTTGAACTCTTTTATCATGGCCTAAGCAAAATTGTACCCTTCACTCAAACCAAAATCATTGATTAAGCATGTTAAGCTTTTGCTACCATATTTTAAGGTTTGGATTAGGTAGTTTCATCAAAATTGGGTGGTGTCGACTAATGTCCCTAGAGGATCGAGGTAGAGGCAAAGGCTAGAGTCTAGACAAGAGGTAAAGAATGAAGGATGATACTAATGATGAGGATCCCAATATAAACGTTGGTGGAACATCGTTTATCAAGGAGTGGTGGAAGACAGAGTTGTAGGAACTGCCACCCCCTTGTGGTTCACGAGGTGGCTTTGCGTCCCGGATGGATCCGCCCATGATCCCCAGGCAGAACCGTGGTTTTGCCATTTTTTCACGGTTCCTAAAAAATGGAACCACGATGGTTCCATGAGAGGTTTTGCCGGCCCGAACTACGGTTTCAGCATGGATCGTCGCGCTTTGCGACCAGTTCCAGGACAGGACCGGATGGTTCCGTGGGTAAGTTTTTTTTTCTACTTAACCAATGTTTGACTTGGGGTTCAAGTGAGTTAAGGGTAAGTTAGGAAAAAGAGAAGATGAGGTTAAAGGCACTTCACCCCTCTTTTTTCCTCATTCTTGCATTTTTGGAGAGCTTGGAGAAGAGAGGAGATACCCAGCTTTTGAGATCAATTTTGTGAGATGTTTGAGGAGAGCTTGGAGGAGTGAAGGAGGAGGAGCTTGGAGGAGTAAAGAAGGGTTGCCATCTAGAAGAGCTAAAGAGGTAAAAGTGCAAACCCCAAACTCCCTCATTTTCTTGTCATTCTTGTTTGTATTTTTCCTCCTCCCTCTCCTACTCTTTCGCATCTTTCTTCTTGCTCATTTGATTGCAGGTTGTCCATCTATAATCTAAAATGGTGCCCTTTTGGATTATCTGTATCATTCCACTTTTGGTTTTCATGGTGTTGGTGGGGAGTAAACATAAAAGGGAAGAAGGAGAAGAGGATAGTGATCACACTATGAGTGACCCAATGTATGATGAGGAGGAAGGGTTTAAAGAGGAAGGGGATGAAGAGGGAATTGGCATGCAAGGGGGGAAAGCTACATTGACACCCTTCTAGAATTATGTGACAAAACTTGAGGGGGGATGAGGTGGTGGAAGCTACAATTTTTTGTACCCTCGTGATTGTCATGGAGGAAAACCTTATAGTGGTTCATATACATGTGTGAGGAGGCATCTTTGTGGGGTGTTGGACAATGATGACAAAAAGGGTCCCATAGGGATATTAATTTGCCCTAATGCTTCAGTGGAACAAAGGAGAAAATACATCCAAATAAAGGAGGCTACACAAAATAAAAGAAACAAACAAAAATTCAGTCTAAATCAAGTTCAACCTCTAGATTTGGTGGCTCATCTCCTCACACTACTTCTACAACTAGAAGAATAATAGCAGATTTCCAAAATGTTGGTGGGAGGGATGATGTGGATGGAAAAGTGATCGAGTTTCTTTGTACTTGCGGTATACCATTCAATGTGCTTCACTCTCCCTACCGGCATGATTTGGTGAAGACCATCAATGAAGCCCTAAAAGGATAAAAGAGCCCCAACAATGAGAAAGCTAGAAATATGTTATTAGAAAGAGAGAAAGCAAAGTTGCAAAGAGCTTCCACGCATTTTACAAATGAGTGGGTGAATTTAGGGTATCCACTGTATCATATGGTTGGACAAATGTTAGAAACCAACATTTGATAAATGTTCTTGGCATTTATGCTAGCGGTGCAGTGTTTCTTTCAATTCATGACTCCTCCTCCATCATTGCATCTTCTCAAAACATTGCAGATCTCCTATTGAAAACAATCAAAGATGTTGGTGCTAATAATGTGTTTCAAGTGATCATTGATAATGCAACAAATTGTAAGGGAGCAGGAAAAATCATTAAGCATACTTATCCACGCATCTTTTGGTCTGGGAACTTGGTGCACACATTGAACCCTTTCATGCATGATATTGTGAAGCATAAAGAATGTGGATGGACTAATCAGCTTTACAAGAAAGGGAAGCAACTCATTAAATATGTCACATGGCATACAGAGGTAAACTACTTTTATGGCACTTGCTCCAAGTTGCAATTGCTTTAACTTTCAAAAATTAGATTTGTAAGCTATTACCTCAACTTTAGGCAGCTAGTGAAGGTGAGACAAACTTTAACTGCTATGGTGACATGTGATTCATGGGATGAGATGAGCACTAATAGAGATGGTGCTAATATTGTCAAGGAAATTGTTCTTGACAGTTACTTTGGGTCACAGACTAAATATGTTTTTCAATTCGCCAAACCAATTTATTAAATGATCAAGTTTGCAGATTAAGATCGTCCAATAATTGGGGAGGTGTATGAGCAGATGGATAGCATGTTGGGGCAAATTAAAGACATTGTTGAGTCTACAGATATCACCTTGTACAATTATACTCGTGCAGAGGTAGAAAAACGATGGGAAATGCTAAACATTCCATTTCATGCTTTAGCATATGTTCTGACACCTAAATACTATCATCCATCATGCCTTTCAACACCAACACCTGGTGGGGGGACCAAGGTCCAAGAGAAAACCACACCGAGATCCAGAGGTTCAATATGGTTATATGAAAGCATTAGATAAATCAATCCTTGATGAGGAGGAGTATGAAATGGTACGGAAATAATTGAGCAACTATATCCTTGGCACTGGTGCATTTGGGACCAATCATGCAATTAGAGATTGAGGGAATTTGTCTTCTCTTGAGTGGTGGAACATGCGTGGAGGTGCTACTCCACTTCTACAATCTTTGGCAATACGAGTGTTATCATGTTGAAATTTGGGGCAGCTTCGAGATGAATTTCCCCAAGATAAATCCACTTACCCAAAGGAGAAGCCCAACTACCCCAAGGATAAACCATCTTACCCCAAAAGAGAATTCAAAAACGGATGAAAGAAATATTATTAATGATGTGTTCAAATCGGCTTGGCACTCCTCTCATTATTATTTGATGTGACAAATTTATTTGGGCAAGCAATTTGATAAATATATTTAAAGATTTTTTTATTGATATGTAGTGGGCTAAATGGTGAAAATTTCAAGTCGGCTTGGCTAGGAGTGCCCTAGAAAGGGTTAGACATTGCACCCCGCGATTATATAAATAAGAGAGGCTTGTCATTTGATCAACATCACATCCAAGAGAATTGCATCATTGAAGAAAGAGTTTTGATCTGGCCGCAAAGCTATAAGAGCACATTCAAGTGAAGAAAGGATGAAATGTTTGGCATCTTTTTTGTGTTTGATTGGGCGAAGTTTAGGCAGATGTTGGCCATATGAGAAAGATGATTTCTGGACACATTTCTAGTGTTATTTTTCAGCCACAGAGGTGTTGTACCTTATTGGAGGACTGAAACACCAAGAGAAGGACTATTTTGGTGTGTCGTGAGGGCTGGTAAAGAGCTTGAGTAAGGCCGCATGCCTTACAGGTTTAGTGCAACATGTTCAGGGGCTGAAAGAAGGATTAACGCGGGTCTGATATGACTGAGGAAACCCTAGCCGCATAGCACTTTTGACCTAAGCCGAAGTTCAATCAAAAGATGCTCAGAACCGTGACTTTTTCAGGGTTGTAGGTGACGTTTTGTAATGGTATGTGATCTGCCTCTCTATGTTGTTGTGTTTCTAGCAATGTGGAAATAGTCGCCAAAAGTTGTGATTAAATCGGCAAAGTCCGATTTTTTGGACTGGCCGATTTAATCGGCCGATTTTTTGGCGATTTTTTCCTAGTTGAAAAGGTCGGGATCAAATTGAAAAACTCGGGATTAAATCGGGAATTTTTCCAAAAAATCGTGAGTGAGGTAGTTTCTTTAACGATTTTTAAATTTTTTTGAAAAATTCAGGATTTGTTCCAAAAATGAATATTTTTTTTATTTTTTTATTTTGCCGACTTTTTCAAAAAACTCCAGACTTTAACGAATTTTTCAATTTCTGAACCATTGCAGATTTAATCCCGACTTCGACTTTTTCCACATTGGTTTCTGAAGTGTAAAAACTCTGGTAAACTTTATAAGTATATATTATTATTGATAAAAGATGAGAGATGATTACAATGGGGAATCACCGAGGCTTTAAATATAGCCTCATGGTGTCCCTTGGTGAAGAGGCATGATCTTTGATCATGCCCTTTCACTTAATAAAACCTAATATAACTATATCTAACTAATAATTAATAAAATATACATAACATTGCCCCTCTCTTAAAGATGTTTTGTCCTCAAAGCATACATAATAATGGACAATGTTGACGAATGCCTGGGTTTCTCGAGTGGCGAGCTCTTGCTTCCCACATTTTAAAAAGATCGTGGAGCATCTTCTCGAGTTCAATCTTTTGGTGATGTGGATAGCAACAAGATTTGATATTGACAGGGTCAGGTCCTTTCTTGACTTCTATTGGATGTTCATGTTCCTTATTAGGAGGTATTTTTATTGGTAGATCCTGGAATACTTTTTCGTGTGTCCGAACTAATCCTTGTTCTTCTGGTGACTTTTCGTGGCTCCCTTTTGAAGATAACATTTCTAACTGATGACATTGTACTGTAGATGTTGGCGCTCCTGTTTGAATCATCTTCGTCATCAGAGAGGAAGATACGACTTGATCTTCTGGGGCTTGGAATCCATACAACCCGTGTTTCTGCCCTTTCCACTTAAAACTTATAAACTGCTTCTGATGGTTGGCAGAATAAGTACCTAAAGTTTGTAGCCATTGAATTCCTAAGACCACATCTACTCCTCGTAATGGAACGGTGTAGAATGGAGATTCTAAATGAAAGTTTTATATATGTAGTTTGACCTTATGGCATTTCCCTACTTGCTCAATCTTCTTACCATCGGCCACCATTACCTTCATATTAGGCATGGGGAAGGTAAATATGTTAAGTCTTTTTGCCATGGTTGAATCTAGAAAATTGTGGGTACTGCCAGTGTCGACGAGAACCATTACGTTATTGTTCTTGATATGTCCTCTTAACCTTAGGGTTTGAGGTTGTGATATGCCTGTCATAGCTGATAATGACACTTGCGGAATAGTTTCGCCATCCACTTCTGGAGAGAACTCTAAGTTGTCTTCTAATCCTTCTATATATGAATCATTATTGTTAGCGTCATTAGTTGCTTCACAACTGTATAGATTTTTCACTTTTCCATTAGCACATCCGTGCTTAGGGTCCCAGTTTTCACCGCAACGCTTGCACTTGCCCTCTCTCATTCTTTGTTTTTCCACACTAGATTTTTCTTCTTCACGAAGATGGAGTGGGACATATTTTGTGTCATCTATATTTTCAGATTGAGGAAATCTTTGTCTCGAATATACTTTTTCTGGTTTTGATAACCTTTCAAATTTCTTTTCAGCAGCTTTTGCTTTTTGCCTTGCTACTTCTACTGATGTAATTTCATGAAGTTCGAGCTCTTCTTGTATATGGATTTTAAGTCCTGAGATGTAAGACTGGATTAGACGAGATTCTGACAATCCCGTGTTGCCAAGGTCTCCCATTCTCTAGTGTACTCATCCACATCTCCTTTTTGGCGTAATTTGATAAACATTGAAAAAAACTTTTCTTCTTTTATGCCTTGAAACCTTTTGAAGAATGCATCCTTAAATTTCCTCCAACTGATAGCAAGCGTCGTCTTTTTCCACCACATATACCAATTATATGCTTCTCCTTCCATTTTCATGGAAGCATGCTTAATTTTTTCGTCATCACTAGTAATGTCATAAATCTCAAAATATTCTTCCGCTTTATTAAGCCATGCAACGCTATTTTTTCATTACCATCAAACTTAGGTAGCTCGATTTTGGCTTTTCGTTGATATGCTAATGGTGGAACAAGAAGAGGATATTGATTAGCAAATGCATTCCAAAGCTGCTTATTTTGAAAATCTGCATTACTATCTTCTTGATGATGTGGGGAATCGATTTTTTCCTAATGCTCTTCTGAGTTCCCTGAATCTGCGGAATTGTTTTGTTGATTTTGTTCCATGTTAGGAAATATTGGGGATTGTGTCTGACTTAACTTATCTATCTTATCATTTAGCTTATTGAAGAGTTCTGTGGTCTCATGATGATTTAGCCACATTTGTCTTTCTATTCGATTTGTCGTGTCATGAACCTTTTTGATGTGGTCGGAGTGTCCTGCAACTGTACCTTCAAGATCGACTAATCTTTTTCCGAATTCTTCGAAATTATTATTGATTTGTTTCTCGAAATCCACCAATTTTTTCTGGAATTCGGCCATCGACATTGATGAAGACATTGAACGTGTATGAGGTGGGGAATATTTTTCTGCCAGTTTTTCCCTCTTTTTTTTTTTAATTAATTAATTAATTAAATTAATTTTTTTTGAAATAATAATAATAATTTCTATTATTATTATTATATATATTTTTTTAAATAATAATAATAATAATTATTATTATTATTATTTTATTATTTGAATTTTATATATATATATATATATATATAATTATATAATTATGGGAAAAAAAATTGTTAACCTTGACAAGTCACGTTGTTTTTAAAAGTCACTTTGTTTTGAAAAGGCACGTTGTTTTGAAAAGGGAAATGGGTTTTAATACCATGGGCAATTACCATGGGCCCAAAAACCACGAGCTTGTAAACCACGAGCTTGTAAACCACGAGCAATTACTCCTCCTTTTTAATTTTACTTTGTCTTCACTGTACGTATTTCTTTATATATATATATATATCTCTTTTTACTTTTTCTTTTTCTTTTTCTTTTGGAACTATTTTCTTTTAAATATATATATATATTTTTCTTTTAATTTATTTCCCCCTTTGTGTTAACTTTCCTTCTCTCTTTATTTTATATATATATATATATATATATATATATATATATATATATATATATATTTCTTCCTTCTTCTTTTTTAAAAACAAATGTTGTTGCCCACAAGCACTTGGTTTTTAAAAAAATCTGCAATTCTGGAATTTTCTTGTAATTCCTTAATTCTGGGTGATCACACAGATCCCGAAGAGCGATGGCTCTGATACCAATGGAGTGTAAAAACTCTGGTAAACTTTATAAGTATATATTATTATTGATAAAAGATGAGAGATGGTTACAATGGGGAATCACCGAGGCTTTAAATATAGCCTCATGGTGTCCCTTGGTGAAGAGGCATGATCTTTGATCATGCCCTTTCACTTAATAAAACCTAATATAACTATATCTAACTAATAATAAATAAAATATACATAACAGTTTCTAGGGATGTAGAAGGATGTTTAGAATATTGAACAGCAGTAGAATGAGGCTAAGATCAGTGACTTGGAGGGTAGTTAGTGGTTGGATTAATGAGAGATATAACAGTGGACAAATGGCAGATTTGTCACTATGTGTGGGCAGTCCTATAAGCCCTTAGGATGAAATCTTTGAAAGAGAAAAGTGTGATATTTTGACTAGCATATAAGTGTGTTTGTGAGAGTGATACTTTGACTGGCATATAAGTGTGTTTGTGACAGTGATGTTATGACTATATGACAAGTGTCGTTATGACAGTGATATATGACAAGTGCCCTTATGACAATGATTTATGGCAAGAATTCTTATGACAATGACATATGACAAGTGATGTATGGCAGTGACCTTATGATTGTGAAGACAAAAATGCTTGATAGAGATATGTGCTCCTTGTGATAGTGATATGGAGGCAACCTTATGGTTTCATCTCTAGGAGACCTATCAGAGGTCTTGTGGAGGGCTTGTGAATACCTCCTTGATTGGTGTGTCTGCTACCATTTCCTGAGAATCTTGTATGTTCCAAGGTTGGCCCTAGGAGGTCTAATGCGATCGATGATGAAAGACTTATGTCTCATTATAATTGTACGTTGTATCTCGGTTGAACAATTGATCAATATCTAAGAAGAGGAAGAATTGATTTTTGGGTTTTCCCCCTTGTGGGGTTTTGCCCTGGTCTCTGACCTAAATCTTGGTGTCTCTATTGTGTATGTTTTTCTTCTAATGTTCCTTACTATTACGCTACATTGTTGATGTTAATGTTCTCTCTATATAATTGTTTATGATCATATGGATGAATGTATGTGAAAATTATTGAAATTTTTTAAAAATGCAATTATCTATAGCAGATAACTATCTAGCCCCAAAAATAAACATATCACAGGTGGTAAACACTTCTTCTACTGAGAAATGTTGGAGCACCTATAGTTTCATCCACAATGTTAAAAGGAACAGGTTAAATGTGTTGATTTTTGTAGCATCGAAAAGTGATCTAAGTCTCAAATGATGAGGTTTAGACACCAATATTCCAAAGAACCCAAAAACTGTTTGTGGAAATTCCATTCGGTTCATGTTCTATTAAAATAAATAATTATTTTATGGAAACCCTAAGTCTAAACTTAGGGAAATTAAATAATTAATGAGTATTAATAAAACAAAATGTGAATCTTCTAGAGAACGAAGATCAAGTCAAGTTTTTAATCTTAGCCATTGATTAGACTTCTAATCTGAGTCGTTCATTCATCAATCAGAACATTATAAAAGAAGGCTTGAGGGTGATTTGGAAAGAAAGTCGAGCAAACATTCAACAACCCGAGGGAAGTCGATTCTGAAGGAAGAGAATTCGATTTCAGAGGGAGATTTGCAGGGCGAAGGAAGCAGAGTGCATCAGCAGTGTCAAGGCTCAAGGAAAGAAGGACACAAAAGGGCAGAGAGGCAGCACTCATGAGCAGCGTTGAGGCCTCACGCAGTAGTGACACAGTCTCACGCTAGCTATGCACAAAGAGGTACACAGGAGTGACGCAGGGAGGGCCAATGAGTCCCTCAAGTGTCGGGTATTCTCCTGAGGTCCAGAGAAAATTTATCTCAAGTGTATCTCAGTTGATTCTACCAATCTTTTCTTGTAAAGAATTCCTGTTGAAGATTAATATATAAACCCTCATATGTTGCACCGGTTTTCCCACATTGGGTTTTTCCGGGGACAATTGTCCAAAAATAATTGTGTCATTGTGATTGGTTCTTGTGCTTTCATTTAACTGTTCTTTTCTCTAAATGTACTTGAGTGATAACTGCAGTAGTATTTATTTCGAAAATTACTGAAAGGGTTTTGTAAATAACTTATTGTTGAAATAAGTAGGAGAAATAAATCTATAACTGCAGTAGAAATTCAGAATTGAATTTTTCACATGGTATCAGAACTGAGTTGGGTGACAAAATTGGAGACTCTGCGATGGAACAAAGCCGAGAAGTTGTTGAATCAGCAACTCAAAAGGGTTCACGCAACTCTCCAGAGAAAAGGGAAAAAATGGAAGAACAGAGTGATCACGACATCTCTGTATTGGCCTCCAAACTGGAAGAAGAATTTGCTTGCGTATCAAGCTTTGCTTCTCCTGATGTTTGGTATATTGATAATGGAGCTTTTGTACATATGACAAGAGTACGAGAATGCTTCTCAAGCTACCAGGAAGAACAGATGAAATTTCAAATCGCCATGGGAAATAAGGGGAAGTGTACCCCTGTTGGGAGAGGCACCATAGTGTTTCAAACTGAAGCTAGAAATAAGCTTCGAGCCACCAATGTGTTGCATGTGCCTGGCTTGGGGATGAACTTACTCTCAGTGCCTCAGCTACAAAACAAGGGCCATGACGTCTGTTGTCGCACAAAATGTCAAGGCACTGCAACAACGGCTCAAATCGGGGGCTGTCACCCTCATCCCCAATCTCTCTATCTAAGTTGTCTCCTTGCAAGCTAAGGGAGGTAGACCCTAACAAAAATGAAGGAAAAGAACTGGTTGAGAATCAACCAATTTAGGAGACACAGCTAGACAATCAAATACTTGTTAAGATTCATGAGATTTTATAGATCCAATTAGATTCAAAACTTTAAAACCAATGCCTTATGGAGTCAAAATATCCCGTTATACAATTAAAGTCAAGTATCTGATATACAACTGTTGCTAGGAAAAATAGATTCACCACAATGATATTCGATAAAACGCACCACAACTATGAGTTAAAGTACTTTGAACCCACAGCAATAAATCATGAGATGACCATTAAATTGAAAAGCCAGTTCTTTTTAATACTTTCGAATTTATGATGTTCTAAATAACCCAATCCAGAAATTAGAAATTTTATATAGTCAAACTTAGGATAAAAATTTAAAAGTTCATTTGACTATAAAAGAATTTTTTTAGTATTTTTGGAATTTTTTTATTTTTTTATTTTTTATTATTTTTCAAACAAAATATAAAAACTAAGACTATGGATTAAAATCTAAAACAAATAAATTTTAAAAAACTAAATTAAAGCTAGAGTTAATTGAAATCTAAAAATCTAACAAAAAATTAAAAGAAGATTTTTTATTTTTTGTTTTTGACTTTATCTAAATCTAAAAAAAATGAAAAACAAATTAAAACTAACTTTAATTAAAATCTAAAAAACTAAAAACTAAACATTAAAGCTAAAAGTTTTAAAAAAATCGAATTTAAACGAAGACCTAACACTAACGCTAAACTAAAACATTTAATAAAATCTAAAGTCTACGTTTAATCTAAGATTCAAAACTTAACAAAAATTTAATCTCAAACTAAGACTAACGCATAAAATGAAACCTAAAGAAAAATGTAAAACATATATACGTGAGGTTTCAAAAATTATGGTATGTGTTTTTTTTTGTTTTGCAGGCTGGAGTCGACGCGAAGGAAGAGGCAGCGGGTAGATGGCTCGACGGCAAAGGGTTCGTCAGCAAAGATGGAGGCTGGATGGCGGACAGGTTGAGGACGGCAAAGGAAGAACGGGAGAGAAGCAGGGCAGCTGCAAGGAGAAAGAGACAGTGTGCGGATGAGAGGAGTGTATGAAGCGTGAGGGAAAGGAAGGACGTGCAGGGAGATTTGAATGCGAGTAGTGCGAAAATAAATGGAGGGCAGACGCAGAATGAGAATGGGAGGGAGAAAGGCAAGACAGGGGCAGCGTATGCAAGAAAAGAAGGAGCATATGCTGCGTGAAGGCAGAAAAAACGTGGAGAATTTTGAGCAAAGCGTAGACTGCAGAATGCAAAGAAAAACCTAGTGCACCTTAAATTTGTCCAGCAGATTTAAAATTTTCCCTCGTAACCCAGAAAACTGATTTAAATGCACCTGAAATCTCCTTTTTTGTATTCAGATCTGCCAGTAAAGGCGATCCTGAGGCTAGATCTAAAACAAATTCTGAGAAACCCGTGCAATCCTGCAAAAAACCAAAACGGATCCAAGACTATGCACAAAAAATTTATAAACTTTTACAACCTACAGAATATTTGCAAATTTACAGTGCTAATTTACAGATCATAAACCCTCTTGGCTAGATTTGAAACAGTTCAGCACAATTCAGAAATTAAAATTTTAAAAGAGAGACACAAGCCCAATAAAGATCCCTACAAAAAACCGGAATTTAAGATAAGCTCGGGGAATTAAATCCGGAGGGCTCTTCGATCTTATCTCCTGGGAGTCAGCTGGTCCAAACTAGGACTTACCCAAACGCCCAGTTCTACATCCTGAAGATTTCTGCAAACTTAAAGTTAAATTGTCAGATTAATAGAGAAACAGTGATAAAACATAAAACTTTCATGAGCTAGAGATAACAGTTAGCTCGATCCAATTAATATTTTTACCCTAGATCCAGTAGCCTGGGCAAGATACCTGTACCCAAAATTACTCTACAAGAGTCATTAATCAACAATCCATTAAAATAATCACTAGCAGAATACTAAGAACAAGTTTACCATAAAATGCTGAAGAGGAACACCACCATCAAGATAAAACCCCAAAGTCTTTGTTTGTATTATTCCAGAAAATATTACAGGAGAGCTTCAAGAGCGAGTACACGATCCAGAGATCAGATGATTCAAAGACTAACAAAGACCTCTAATTTATAAAATAAAATCTCCAACGGCTAGTTCGGTTGATCCATGTCAAAATAATATCGACCGTCGAAAAGATTTGATCATCTTTTAATCTGGACCGTCGAAATTATAATTTTGAGGAAAAACGAATTTATCATTTAATTTCATTTTAATTAACTCAAAAATACTATTTTTGAGTTAATTACCTCAAAATTTTGACTTTGACTTAACCACCTAGGCCCAAGGGTCCAAAATTCCTTGAAATTCTCAATATTCCCTTAGCCTGGGACCTTTAAAAATTCATTTTTTAAGGACCAACGAATTTTGCCTTTGAAGAATTTTAACTCACCTAGGACCTAAAATTAATTAAATTTCTAGCTTAAGATTTTTTAATTAATTTGACCAGAAAATTTAATTAATTGACTGAGAGGGGATTTTAATTATTTTTTCCAACCCTCTTTACATAAGATAAATAAATTTAGACACATGAAGAGGGAATACCCATTCGTATAGATCCTCAAATAGGTACCCAATTTTGCGACTCAAAACATGATCTAGTAGATCAAATAGTTTGTAATGAAACAATCTAGCCAACTAGCTAGGATTATTCCCAAACTACTTTTACAAAGACTCGATAGAAAACACTAGGACTCACTTAGCACCTTGATGACAAAATCCACCCTAGCTTTGGGGTGAAGCTGGAGGGGAAAACTCTATCGATCACTCGTGTCAAAAAACACAAATAAATCAGTGAGACAAAAAACCTCCTAGGATAGAAATCATCACCAACATACTAGGCTTACCTAGGTTGTTACATACATGACGGTCTTACTTAGATCATTTACATCATAAACATGCAAAATGGGTTTACATCATTCATAAAATTGTCGATTGTCGATGAAATCTGAATGGCGCGAACACGTCGAACATGATGAATCCCATTTGAAAAAATGGGGGTGTACTGCTATGGATTCGTTGACAAAGTGTGGTCAACATCTGGCTCTACTTGGGGACACGTTGCTTCATCGGAGGAATGTGAGAATTCAGAATCTGTATCCAAGCAACACACAAGATTACATAAGTAGCGTCCATCCAAATATCATCATATAACATTAAGCACATGAAAAATAGAAACTCTTCTTTCATTTATTATTCTACTTAACATGAAAAGTAAATCTACTCTGACTGCAAAAATGAAACGCTGAAATAACAAGGTGTAAGGTTAGAGATATAATACAAAGGATGCCCTGTGGCATCAGATGTGCTCAATATAGTGCATGTTGAGCATTTGCCTGCTTTCAAGCAAGTCTGTAGGCTGCTTTTCAGATGTGCCATGTCCAATATTGCTAATTGTAGGACTCTCTCTTATCCAAATGTCAAGCTGTTCTCGGCGATCAGACGAATCAAACCACTTACTTCTTATTTTCTGTTTTTTTCTCTTCGTCTGAGTGGGCTGTGATGTCAGCAAGGAGACCACTGTAGATTTCTTGTCCTTATCTTGAAAATGCTTGTACAAAACATCTGATGAACCTGGAGTGTGACCAATCTTATTCTGAATATACTCTGTTAAAGGTGACACATAAGCTTGGTCTTTCTCAACGTCTTTTGTAGCCATAGTTAATTCTTCCTTAATGGAAAAAGTGACCTCCGTGTGATGAGATGGAAATTGCTTCAGCAAACTAGGAGGCCTATGATCTGTTGACAATTCTGACTTGGGTCGGAAATTCTACATGTGTGATCTTTCCATTTTTTCCAACTTATTTTGAATATCAGTCATTTGATTAGAATGCTTAATATTTATAGTACTGATTTCCTTCGCATGACTCTCTTCAATAGTCAACAAATTGTGTTGAAGAGACATCTGATTAGAATGATTAACTTCCATCATCTTTAACCTATTTTCCATGACATTTATTTCCTGTGCATGACTTGCTTCAATGGTATTTATCCTATTTTTAAGATTGATCTGGTTAGCTTCCATGTTTTGAATCATTTTATCACTATCTGCTTTCATGGCCATCAAGATGTTTTGCATATAGTTCATCTCCTTGATATGTTTTTCTTCTAAGGCCAATAACCTGCTCTGCATAGAACCAATTTCCCTGGCGTGATCCACTATTATTTTTTCTTGATTAAGTTCCATATTCTTAATGATTTGAGCCTAATTTAGCTGTATATCCTTAACCATCTGAATCAATTCGTTAACAAGATGCTTATCGTTGTCAACATTGATTTGACAACTTGTTTCTGCTTCACCACTATCATGGATTTGTGCTGTTGTGGTACAAGTGGATTCATCCTGAGAACTGTCTGGAAATCTCTTGCTTAGAGTTGAGTTCTCCACAAGATCAATTTCATTATTTTGCATAATACTGGGAGCACAAGGAGAGTCATCTTGTTTTATATATCTATCGTTAAAAGCATTGATGATGTCTTGTAAACAATATTCATCAGGACAATTTCGAAACCAATCGATAGCATCACCTTTTAAGGAATAGCCAAAGATACGTATCTTGACATCTTCATGATTATATTGTGAAGGGTGACAATATTTATTTATAAAAAAATTGACCATCTTTAGATGCAATAGAGCATTGCCTGGATCACCACCTGGAAAAAAAAAAAAAAGGCAATTTAGAAATGACCTCTTCTGGCATGTCATGAAAGGTGTCATCCATGATGACCTATTTAAAAGTTAAGTGGATGTTAGAGAAAGAGATCCGTGTTCAAGAATAGTCAAAAAGTCCTCAAGAAGCGAGCTTCTTAGCAGGAACTCTTGTAAGAAATGAAAGAATTGGAGTCGCCACTTGAACATGAAACTAATTCTGAAACAGAAGAAATAATTAAGAGTAGCAGATGGATATCAGGGGGGATTCTTGTCTGGGAGTAAATAGATGAATAAGTGGAGTCGCCACCCAAACAAGAAGCCAACCGAAATGTCCAGGTGCTATGATGATGAAATGACGCCAGAAAATGCCATGCCCTGCGACAAGCTAATGAATGGCGAGAAAAAGATTAGAAGATTGGAAAATGTCACTAAGACCAAGGACAAAAAAACGTTGTCCCTGGCAATGACGCCAAAAAATGTTGTCGCACAAAATGTCAAGGCACCGCGACAACGACTCAAATCGGAGACTGTCACCCTGATCTCCAATCTCTCTATCTAAGCTGTCTCCTTGGGAGCTAAGGGAGGTAGACCCTAACAAAAATGAAGGAAAAGAACTGGTTGAGAATCAACCAATTCAAGAGACACAGCTAGACAATCAAATACTTGTTAAGATTCACGAGATTTTATAGATCCAATTAGATTCAAAACTTTAAAACCAGTGCCTTATGGAGTCAAAATATCCCGTTATACAATTAAAGTCAAGTATCTGATATACAACTGCCGCTAGGAAAAATAGATTCACCACAATGATATTCGATAAAACGCACCACAACTATGCATTAAAGTACTTTGAACCCACAGCAATAAATCATGAGATGACCATTAAATTGAAAAGCCAGATCTTTTCAATACTTCCGAATTTATGATGTTCTAAATAACCCAATCCAGAAATTAGAAATTTTATATGGTCAAACTTAGGATAAAAATTTAAAAGCTCATTTGACTATAAAAGAATTTTTTTAGAATTTTTGGAATTTTTTTATTTTTTTATTTTTTATTATTTTTCAAACAAAATATAAAAACTAAGACTATGGATTAAAATCTAAATTTAAAATCTAAAACCAAAAAATTTTAAAAAACTAAACTAAAGCTAAAGTTAATTAAAATCTAAAAATCTAACAAAAAATTAAAAGAAGATTTTTTATTTTTTGTTTTTGACTTTATCTAAATCTAAAAAAAATGAAATTCTAAAAACAAATTAAAACTAACTTTAATTAAAATCTAAAAAACTAAAAACTAAACATTAAAGCTAAAAGTTAAAAAAATATATATTATTTAAGACCTAACACTAACGCTAAACTAAAACATTTAATAAAATCTAGAGTCTACGTTTAATCTAAGATTCAAAACTTAACAAAAATTTAATCTAAAACTAAGAATAACGCATAAAATGAAACCTAAAGAAAAATGTAAAACATATATATGTGAGGTTTCAAAAATTATGGTATGCGTTTTTGTTTGTTTTGCAGGCTGGAGTCGACGCGAAGGAAGAGGCAGCGAGTAGATGGCTCGACGGCAAAGGGTTCGTCAGCAAAGATGGAGGCTAGATGGCGGACAGGTTGAGGACGGCAAAGGAAGAATGGGAGAGAAGAAGGGTGGCTGCAAGGAGAAAGAGACAGCATACGGATGAGAGGAGTGTATGAAGCGTGAGGGAAAGGAAGGACGTGCAGGGAGATTTGAATGTGGGTAGTGCGAAAATAAGTGGAGGGCAGACGCAGAATGAGGATGGGAGGGAGAAAGGCAAGACAGGGGCAGCGTATGCAAGAAAAGGAGGAGCGTATGCTGCATGATGACAGAAAAAACGTGGAGAATTTTGAGCAAAGCGTAGACTGCAGAATGCAAAGAAAAACCCAGTGCACCTTAAATTTGTCCAGTGGATTTAAAATTTTCCCACGTAACCCAAAAAACTGATTTAAATGCACCTGAAATCTCCTTTTTTGTATTCAGATCTGCCAGTAAAGGCGATCCTGAGGCCAGATCTAAAAAAAAATTGTGAGAAACCCCTGCAATCCTGCAAAAAACCAAAACGAATCCAAGACTATGCACAAAAAATTTATAAACTCTTACAACCTACAGAATATTTACAAATTTACAGTGCTAATTTACAGATCATAAACCTTCTTGGCCAGATTTGAAACAGCTCAGCACAATTCAGAAATTAAAATTTTAAAAGAGAAACACAAGCCCAATAAAGATCCCTGCAAAAAACCGGAATTTAAGATAAGCTCGGGGAATTAGATCCAGAGGGCTCTTCAGATCTTATCTCCTGGGAGTCAGCTGGTCCAAACTAGGACTTCCCCAAACGTCCAGTTCTAAATCCTGAAGATTTCTACAAACTTAAAGTTAAATTGTCAAATTAATAGAGAAATAGTGATAAAACATAAAACTTTCATGAGCTAGAGATAATAGTTAGCTCGATCCAATTAATATTTTTACCCTAGATCCAGTAGCCTGGGCAAGATACTTGTACCCAAAATTACTCTACAAGAGCCATTAATCAACAATCCATTAAAATAATCACCAGCAGAATATTAAGAACAAGTTTACCATAAAATGTTGAAGAGGAACACCACCATCAAGATAAAACCCCAAAGTCTTCGTTTGTATTATTCCAGAAAATATGACAGAAGAGCTTCAAGAGCGAGTGCACGATCCAGAGATCGGATGATTCAAAGACTAACAAAGACCTCTGATTTATAAGATAAAATCTCCAACGGCTAGTTCGGTTGATCCATGTCAAAATAATCTCGACCGTCGAAAAGATTTGATCATCTTTTAATCTGGACCATCTAAATTATAATTTTGGGGAAAAACGAATTTATCATTTAATTACATTTTAATTAACTCAAAAATACTATTTTTGAGTTAATTACCTCAAAATTTTGACTTTGACTTAACCACCTACGCCCAAGGGTCCAATATTCCTTGAAATTTTCAATATTCCCTTGGCCTGGGACCTTTAAAAATTCATTTTTTAAGGACCAACGAATTTTGCCTTTGAAGAATTTTAACTCACCTAGGACCTAAAATTAATTAAATTTCTAGCTTAAGGTTTTTTAATTAATTTGACCAGAAAATTTAATTAATTGACTGAGAGGGGATTTTAATTATTTTTTCCAACCCTCTTTACATAAGATAAATAAATTTAGACAAATGAAGGGGGAATACCCATTCGTATAGACCCTCAAATAGGTACCCAATTCTGCAACTCAAAACATGATCTAGTAGACCAAATAGCTTCTAATAAAATAATCTAGCCAACTAGCTAGGATTATTCCCAAACTACTTTTACAAAGACTTGATAGAAAAAACTAGGACTCACTTAGCACCTTGATGACAAAATCCACCCTAGCTTTGGGGTGAAGCTGGAGGGGAAAACTCTGCTGATCACTTGTGTCGAAAAACACAGGTAAATCAGTGAGACAAAAAACCTCCTAGGATAGAAATCATCACCAACATACTAGGCTTACCTAGGTTGTTACATACATGACGGTCTTACTTAGATCATTTACATCATAAACATGCAAAATGGGTTTACATCATTCATAAAACTGTCGGTTGTCGATGAAATCTGAATGGCGCGAACACGTCGAACATGATGAATCCCATTTGCAAAAATGGGGGTATACTGCTATGGGGTCGTTGACAAAGTGTGGTCAACAACGTCTACTTCGTTGGCAAATGAGTATATGTCTAACACCTGAGTTGGAAGAAGGCAAAAATCGGAGTTAGGAGAAATAAAATGTATAAGTTGCAGCTCGAATCTCCAATGGCACTGATAGGCAGCTGTGATGAGAAGGATTTGAGTGAGCTATGGCACAGGAGAATGGGGCACTTACACCATGGGGCGTTGAGAATTCTCAAGAAGACCGTCACAAGAGTTCCAAATTTGAGCACCAAACGAGATGACGTTTGCAGAGGATGCATACTAGGGAAGTACGCCAAGGCAGCGTACCCCAGGAGCAGAAATAGCGCTTAGAGTGTGTTGGGATTGATACACTCAGACATCTGCAGACCAATGTCCACTACAGTTCTTAGTGGTGTCGAGTATTTCTTCACCTTCATTGATGACCATTCCAGGAAAATTTGGATCTACTTTCTGAAGACCAAGGACAAAGTCTTTGATCGATTCAAGGAGTTTAAAGCTCTGGTTGAAAATCTGACAAGAAAGCGGATAAAGATACTATGATCAGACAATGGTGGAGAATATATTGATAAAGACTTCACAAAATTCTGCACAAGGCATCAGAAGAGAGTGGACTGCTCCATATAATCCAGAGCATAATGGAGTTGCAGAAAGGAAGAATAAAACTATTGTGGAGGTTGCAAGGGCAGTGTTGTATGATCAGGACATGCCAAATTTTTTGTGGGTTGAAGCTTGTAACATAGCGGTATATGTTCAAAATAGGATTCCTCACAATGCATTGGGTAAGATCACTCCAGAAAGTGTCTTCACTGGCAGGAAGCCAGAAGTAAGCCACTTCAGGATCTTTGGTACTGTGGCATACTGCCATGTACCCAAAGAGAAGAGGAAGAAATTGGATAGGACTGCAGAAAAAGGGTATCTGGTGGGATACAGTGAAAATGGTAAGGCTTACAGGATCTACATTCTTGGCAGCAGGAAGGTTGTAGTGTGGCGGGATGTAAAGTTCATGGAGGAAAGAGCTTTCAAAAAATCCCGACAGATGCCTTCAGCAACGCAGTCTGAAGATGACCCACTGGTCCAACCAATACAACCATAGAGGATAGCCCGAGTGCTTCTCTAAGGCAAAAGGATCCAAGGGATTCATCTCCAAAAGATTTGCAGGAGGGGGAGCGGGGAGAGCCACCCGCTACCAGTGGAAGGACGAGCAAGGAATTACGACAAATTCTGAGGGATGCAGAGGAGTTTTTCAGAGCCCCCAAAAATGAGAAGAGGCAGCACAGGCAACCGAACAGATACCAAACCTTAGTAGCCCAGGTTGGGGAACCCTCTAGTTTTCAGGAGGCAGCTCAACATCAGGTATAGGTAGATGCAATGGTGGAAGAGTACAGTTCCATCATGACAAATGATGTCTGGGAGGTGGTTCCTAGGCCTCAAGACAGATCAGTTGTGGGTTCGAAATGGATCTACAAGATCAAATATGTTGCAGATGGCAGCGTAGAAAAATTTAAAGCCGAGTTTGTGGCAAAAGGGTATGCTCAAAAGGAAGGGATATACTATGAAGAGACCATCACCCCAGTAGCCAAATATACTTCTATTAGATCTGTGATATCCCTTGCACCGCAGATGGGATGGAGGATTCACCAAATGGACGTCAAGACTACATCCTTGAATGGGGTAATAGAAGAAGTATATATCGAACAACCAGAGGGCTTTGAGAAGGATGAGCAGAAGACTCATGTGTGTAGGCTTAAGAAAGCCTTCTATGGACTTAAGCAAGCCCCTAGAACTTGGTATGGTCGAATTGATGGTTACTTGCAAAAGATGGGATTCGTCAAGAGTGACGCAGATCCCAAGCTCTATTATCTGAGAGTAAGGGATGAGCCTCTGATGTTGGTCTTGTACGTAGATGATCTATTCGTAACAAGATCATCTAGGCTCATCAAGGATTGCAAGGAGAATTTCGGTACAGAATTCAACATGAAGGATCTAGGGTTGATGCATTATTTTCTAGGGTTGGAAGTTTGGCAGCAAAACGGTGAGATCTTCCTTGGTCAAGGGAGATATGCTACAAAAATCTTGAAGAGGTTCAAGATGGAAGACCGTATACCCATGGCTACACCAATGATCAGCAACTGGAAGAAGATTGATACTTTCGAAGATGATGAGGCTGATCCTACCTTGTATAGGCAGCTCATAGGGCCCCTGCTGTATCCGGTCAACACTAGGCCAAACATCTGTTATGTTGTCAACACCCTCAGTCAGTCCATGGTGGAACCAAGGAGGGCACATTTAGCAGCAGCCAAGCATGTTCTCAGATATCTGCAGGGAACAGTCGAGCTTGGATTGAGATACACCCGTGGCAATGACATCAAATTGAGTGGGTTCACTGACGCAGATTGGGTTGGAAGCCCAGTAGATTGGAAAAGTACCAGTGGTTATTGCTTCAATGTTGGATCAGGACTAACTTCCTAGTGCAGTAGGAAACAAAAATCCGTGGCTCTGAGCTCAGTTGAGGCGAAATATATGGCACCAAACACTGCTACGTGTGAGGCCATATGGCTTAGGAAGTTGCTTGTGAATCTACTCAAGGAAAAGATGAAAGCGACCAACATTCTATATGATAATCAAAGTTGCATCAACCTCTCTGAAAATCCTGTGTTTCATGATCGGTCAAAGCACATCGACATCAGGTGTCATTTCATCAGAGACTGTGTCCAGCGGGGAGCTGTACAATTGCAGTACACTCCAACAGGAGAACAAGTCGCGGACATCGTCACTAAATCTCTGGGAAAGACAAAGTTTGTCTACTTCAGAGAGAAGATGGTGATGATCAAGAATCCATTTCAGTAGCAGAAATTGACAGAGGGAGTTGCAGTATAGATGACGCAATGACAGTGGTAGTGTCATGGGCAACAGTACAGAAGGCAGCAGGGCAGCAGATGAGGGGCAGCAGTAGCCAAGCATCAGTACCGCAAAGGATGCTTCAGGGTCAGAGAAGTATGCAGCAGGAAAATTGATAGAACACTTTCCTCACTAAGAGGGAGTGTTTATTTTTGTAGCATCGAAAAGTGATCTCAGTCTCAAATTTGGTGAGGAGGCTTAGACACCAGTATTCCAAAGAACCTAGAAACCATTTATGGAAATTACACTCGATTCATGTTTTATTAAAATAATTAATTATTTTAATGGAGACAATAAGTCTAAACTTAAGGGAAATTAAATAATTAATGGATATTAATAAAACAAGTGTGAATCTTCTAGAGAACAAAGATCAAGTCAAGTTTTTAATCTTAGCCATTTATTAGACTTCTAATCTAGGTCATTGATTCATCAATGAGAAGATTATAAAAGAAGGCTTGAGGGTCATTTGGCAAGAAAGTCGAGCAAACATTCAGCAACCCGAGGGAAGTCGATTCTGAAGGAAGAGAATTCGATTTCAGAGGGAGATTTGCAGGGCAGAGGAAGCAGAGGGCATTAGCAGTGTCAGGGCTCAAGGAAAGAAGGACGCAGAAGGGAAAAGAGGCAGCACTCGAGAGCAACACAAACGCCTCACACAGTAGTGACGCAGTCTCACGCTGGCTCTGCACAAAGATGTATGCAGGAGTGACGCAGAGTGACGCAGGGAAGGTGAGTGAGTCCCGCAAGTGTCGGGAATTCTCTGGAGGTCTAGAGAAAATTTATCTCAGGTGTATCTCAGTTATTTCTGCCAGTATTTTCTTGTAAAGAATTCCTGCTGAAGATTAATATATAAACCCTCATTTGCTGCACTGGTTTTCCCACATTGGGTTTTTCCAAGGACAATTGTCCAAAAATAATTGTGTCATTGTGATTGGTTCTTGTGCTTGCATTTTTACTGTTCTTTTCTTTATATGTACTTGAGTGATAACTGTAGTAGTATTTATTTCGAAAATTACTGAAAGGGTTTTGTAAAAAACTTATTGTGGAAATAAGTAGGAGAAATAAATCTATAACTGCAGTAGAAATTTAGAATTGAATTTTTCACCAAATGTAAATCGCGTAGAGAGCTTGGTTTATGTTCATTACAACTAGCGGTCGTTGTCCCATTACTATGAGGAGGCAAAGAATAATAAAGACCTTGAGCGTTGGGACAAAAATTCAGTGGAGGCCAATTTGGAGGATGGAGTGTTGAAATTAGAGCAATAGGAGGATGCTCTTATCTAGAATGATAATTGATCGATATGAGACGGCACCCCCATCCGGTCCCATGGTCCCCAAGTTCCACTCTTCAACACTAGCAGTAGGGGCTTCATCTTCAGCAGTTCCACACCTTCCACAGCCACCATCTTCTTCATTGCCACCACGTGGAGGCTCACGTAGTGGTCGTGGTGTAAGGAGGAGAGATTAGTAGATATATTCATAGTTCACTACTTTTGTCATAGATTAGACTCTAGAGTGTTAGGCTTTAGTGTTGTGAATTTGAACTTTTTTGTCTTACTCTTCTTAGTTCAGTGTGTAATTGGTGGTGGCCAGGTGGCCTATTTTGTAAACATTATTACTTGAATTTTCGTCATGACTCATGTTGACAATTGCTTACTTGCTAGATAAGTTATTTGAATGTTTTATGATTTTATCTTCTAAATGTCTACTTTCTATTATATGCTTAAAATTTTGGAATGTCCTACCTTCTATTATCTATGATATGATTAAAAAATTGATGTATGTTTGTAATTGCTAGAGTCTAGATGGTTGATTCTCGAATAATTAATCATTGATGAATGGATGCCATATATATCTTGATTTATCTACAAATATGCATGTTTTCAAATCTTCTACAACTAATTTGGTACTTTGGATGCTTTTTTTAATATAAATGAAATATATATATATATATATATATTGGAAAATGACGCTTTCGATGCTTCGCTTCCAAAAAAAGTACCCGCTTCATGCAACCTTGGTAGAATATGCATAGCAGTGTTACCCCACATCTACAACATTTGGCAACATGGATGCTTTCGCAATTGGTGAACACTTCTTTTGTAGAGAGGTGTTTAGCAACTAGCTTAGTTTATTGTTTTAGAACTTTCAATTGTCATATTTTGATGTGTAGATGGCCTATTTTGTAAACATAACTATTTGGTCATGTTATTGTTGATAGTTACCAAATAATCTATTTCATACCATAAGTCAATGGTCTACTTTTGTTAATTTTAGTTAAAAATAATATGTTCTATGCTAAGCGCAATTACTTCAATGTTCTTTTAGCAGCCCAATGACAATTTCCAATAGAAATCACATTAACAATAACTGTAGATAGAACATGAATAACAAAATGAAGGGGACAAGCCAAGACAAGAGAACACCAGATTTGGCGGATGCCAAGGAAAAACCCCAAGATCGGGAAAATCCATTGATCAATTCTTCTTATTATTATATGAAATGTTCAGCACAGAGAGAGTACAAAAAGTCAAAATTGACTTGCCAAATCAAAGTCAAAACAGCTCTGTCAAATCTGCAATCAAATTCAGCCCTAACCAAAAAGTCAAAGATGGTCAACGTAGCAACAAAACAACCCCTTTGAAGCTTGGTCAAAGGCAATCAAATGCGGCCTTCAGTAGTGGTCAAAGTCAGCCCAAAAGAGTCACAAAATCTACAGTCAAACTTGGTCAAAATAAAGTCCACCTTGCAGTCAACACAGGTCAAACAGCCCAGAAAATCTCGCTTTTTGTGTCAATCTATGTGTCTTGGTCAAACAAAGTCAAACCCTCCAAATCACAGTCAAATTTGGTCAAACAGTTCTTTGTCAATGTTGGTCAATGTTGGTCAAACTTCAGTCAACTTCTAGAGAACAAAGATCAAGTCAAGTTTTTAATCTTAGCCATTGATTAGACTTCTAATCTGGGTCATTGATTCATCAATGAGAAGATTATAAAAGAAGGCTTGAGGGTCATTTGGAAAGAATGTCGGGCAAACATTCAGCAACCCAAGGGAAGTTGATTCTGAAGGAACAGAATTCGATTTCAGAGGAAAATTTGCAGGGCGAAGGAAGCAAAGGGCATCAGCAGTGTCAGGGCTCAAGGAAAGAAGGGCGCAGAAGGGCAAAGAGGCAGCACTCAAGAGCAGCACAAAGGCCTCACGCAGTACTGACACAGTCTCACACTAGCTATGCACAGAGAGGTACGTAGGAGTGACGCAGAGTGACGCAAGGAGGGCCAGTGAGTCCCTCAAGTGTCGAGAATTCTCTAGAGGTCTGGAGAAAATTTATCTTAGGTGTATCTCAATTATTTCTACCAGTCTTTTCTTGTAAAGCATTCCTACTGAATATTAATATATAAACCCTCATCTGCTGCACTGGTTTTCGCACATTGGGTTTTTCCGGGTACAATTGTCCAAAAATAATTGTGCCATTATGATTGGTTCTTGTGCTTGCATTTTACTATTCTTTTCTCTATATGTACTTGAGTGATGACTACAGTAGTATTTACTTCGAAAATTACTGAAAGGGTTTTGTAAATAACTTATTGTGGAAATAAGTAGGAGAAATAAATCTATAACTGCAGTAGAAATTCAGAGTTGATTTTTTCACAAAATGTAGATCGGGTAGAGAGCTTGGTTTATGTTCATTACAACTAGCGATTTTTGTCCTATTACTGTGAGGAGGCAAAGAATAATAAAGACCTTAAGCTTTGGGACAAAAATTCAGTGGAGGCCAATTTGGAGGATAGAGTGTTGCAATTAGAGCAATAGGAGGATGCTCTTATCTAGAATGATGATCGATCGATATGAGACAGCACCCCCATCCAGTCCCATGGTCCCCAAGTTCCATTCTTCAACACTAGCAATAGGGGCTTCATCTTCAACAGTTCCACAACTTCCACAGCCACCAACTTCTTCATTGCCACCACGTGGAGGCTCACGTAGTGGTCGCGGTGTGAGGAGGAGAGATTAATAGATATATTCATAGTTCACTACTTTTGTCATAGATTAGACTCTAGAGCATTAGGCTTTAGTGTTGTGAATTTGAACTTTTTTGTCTTACTCTTCTTAGTTCAATGTGTAATTGGTGGTGGCCAAGTGGCCTATTTTGTAAACATTATTACTTGAATTTTGGCCATGATTCATGTTGACAATTGCTTACTTGCTAGATAATTTATTTGAATGTTTTATGATTTTATCTTTTAAATGTTTACTTTCTATTATATGCTTAAAATTATGGTACGTCCTACCTTTTATTATCTATGATATGCTTAAAAATTTTATTTATGTTTGCAATTGCTAGAGTCTAGATGGTTGATGCTCGAATAATTAATCACTGATGTACAATGGATGCCATATCTATAATGATTTATGTACAAATATGCATGTTTTCATATCTTCTACAACTAATTTGGTACTTTGGATGTTTTTTTTAATATAAATGCAATATATATATATATTGGAAAATGATGCTTTCGATGGTTCGCTTCCAAAAAACTTCCCCGCTTCATGCAACCTTGGTGGAATATGCATAGCAGTGTTACCCCAAATCTACAACATTTGGCAACATGGATGCTTTCGCAATTGGTGAACACTTCTCTTGTAGAGAGGTGTTTAGCAACTAGCTTAGTTTATTGTTTTAGAACTTTCGGTCGTCATATTTTGATGTGTAGAAGGCCTATTTTGTAAACATAACTATTTGGTCATGTTATTGTTGATAGTTACCAAATAATCTATTTCATACCATAAGTCAATGGGCTACTTTTGTTAATTTTAGTTAACAATGGTATGTTCCATGCTTAACACAATTACTTCAATGTTCCTTTAGCAGCCCAATGACAATTTCCAATTTAGTTTTCCAATAGCAATCTGTTAAATTTAGATAACCATGGTGTTCTGTGCTTGATGCACTTTTACTTCAATCTTTCTTAGGCCCAATACAAAATAGCAATCACGTAAACTTGAAAGTAAAATGTTGATAGAACACAATAATAGATCAATAGAATACAAGCCAAATGTAGATCAAATTTACAATTTCTTTTGTCCAACAAAGATATGAGATATTGTGGCGTTACGGCAATCAACGAGATGCTTCAACCAACAAAGTATTTCTCGTTCAGCCAACACTTTCATGTGTCACACCCACAGCCCTCAAAGATAGCTCATCACAAGTCAACGCAAGTCAAACCAGGGACAACGTAGAAAAGTCAACACAAATTCAGAAAATTCAATGCAACAAACTATGGCTTCGGTCAAACAGCTCGAAATTCCTTGATTTTAGTGCCCAATTGTATGGCCTCCTAAAATCGACATTTCTGCAGAAGATTGAGGTCAAACGACCAAGGGTTGACCACAGTCAACGCTAGTCAACGTTGCAGCAGAAAAGCCCTAAACAGATCAGTGCAGAAAAGAGCAACTTCGCTTCACGCGTGTGAGGGAAAAAAGGCCTCCAAAGGCTATCGATCCAATCAAATCACAATGAGAGAATGTGTGATGAGATGATGAGAAAATGACCTCCAAGTCTCTCCAATTTATATTCATCAATGAGGGTGTGTGACACATCTTTTAGGCATGTGAGAAATCTGGCCGACCTTGCACATGTGGAAAATAAATTCAAAATCAATGTTCTGCTCATCCGATCAAGATGATCTTTAGATCAATCTTGCACCTCTCCGAAAGAGGAATCCAACAAAAATATGAACATCGTCATATGCGCAGTGCAACATGGAGTTTGGACCTAGTTGCCCAAAATTAACACTCCCTCTCAACTACGGAGAACTCCATCTGTCCACAAGTGTCGTCCATCATGTACCAAACCAAACATCGTACGTCATCCCGCCGTAACTTGCTTTGTCGGCTCTTTATTTCAGAACAAAAGGTGAGTCACAAAGACATCACACACAGCTAACTCGAACTCAGCTTAGCGGTAAAAACCTCACTCAAAAGAGTCTCATACTAACCCGAAGTTAGTTTACTCACCTGAAGTCAGTTTAGAGGATAAAACCTCATCATACACCATCCCAGATCAAGGTGTTGGACACGTGCCATCCTAGACATAGAGAGTACGGCAATCTCCGATGCATCCATCGGTCTTGCTATGGTCTCTATCCACATTTCCCACCTCATTGGCCAAATGAGAGGTACTTCCCATGAGTCTGAAACTCCATGGGTAGGATGCGTGCGGGGCACAAATCAAAGAGGCAAACCAATTCAATATAATAACAGTGGGGCAAAAGCACCAAAAGCTTCGACAAGCCTAGCCCCGTGAGTGCTTATAGCTCCAAGAAGTTATCCCCAAGCCCCCTGGAGCTCCCAAAGTTCATAGTCCAACTCAAGCAAGACCATCAGAATAGGGTCTTTCCACGATTCCAAGCTTCTTATGGAAGGTTAAGAACTTGACCTTCCCCAGGGGCTTCATGAGAATATTCGCAACCTGTTCATCAGTTCCTATATGATCAAGCCTTACGGCGCCTCGCTCTACCATATCCCGGATAAAGTGGCACCTGATATCAATATGCTTGGATCAATCGTGGAACACGGGATTCTCAGAAAGATGAATCCCACTCTGGTTATCACAAAGGATAACAGTGGTATCTAGCACATGCTCGAACAGCTCACTGAAGAGCTTTCGTGACCAAACAGCTTCACAACAGGCCACACTCGCTGCAATGTATTCGGCCCCAGCGGTGCTCAAAGCCATCGACTTCTGCTTCCAGCTCATCCAAGATATCGAAGCAGAACCCAAGGTGAATCAACATCCAAATGTGCTCTCGTGATCCACCACACTGCTAGCCCAATCGGCATCAATATATCCATGGAGTCTCAAACTCTCAGCAATGTATCGCAGCCCATGGTTGATTGTGCCCTGAAGATATCTCAACAGAGTCTTGGCACCAATCCAATGAATGTGATGAGGTTCAACCATATGTTGACTCAAAGTGTTCACTGCAAAACATACGTCTGGACGGGAGTTCACTAAGAACATCAGGGCCCCTACGAGTTGTCGATACTCGGTAGGATTTGCTAGCATGGGCCCAGCAACGTTTCCACTCAACTTCTTAAAGTTGAGTTCCATCGATGTTGACACAGACTTACAATCCACCATACCAAATCTCCCCAGCAGCTTCACGACATATTTTCCTTGAGAAAGGAAAATCTCGCCTGGCCTCTGCCAGACCTCCAAGCCTAGGAAGTAGTGCATTAGTCCTAGGTCTTTCATCTCAAACTCGTAAGCCAACTCCCTCTTACACTGATGAATGAGAGGGTCAGCAACTGTCAAGAAGAGATCGTCCACATAGAAAACCAAAATGAGAGGCCTTTCTCTATCAACCTTAAAATAAAGGTTCAGATTAGCATTACTTCAAGTGAAGCCCAACTTCATCAAATAGCTATCTATCCTCTTGTACCAAGCCCTGGGGGCTTGCTTCAACCCATAGAGGGCTTTCTTCAACCTGCATACATAGATGTCTCTATCTCGGACTTCGAACCCCAGAGGTTGCTCCACATACACCTCTTCCTTTATAGATCCATGCAGAAAAGCAGTCTTCACATCCATTTGATGTAGACTCCATCCTTGCGTAGCAGTAAGGGCAATAATAGATCAGATGGTGGTATAGTGGGCCACAGGTGCAAATATATCATCATAATCTATGCCTTCATTTTGAGAGAAAACTCGAGCAACAAATCTTGCCTTGTACTTTTCAACACTTCCATCAAATCCTTGCTTGATCTTATAGAGCCATTTCGAGGGGACAACAGATTTGTCCTCCAGTCTTGGGACCACTTCCCAGACATCATTCTTCATAATGGACTCATATTCTTCATGCATAGCATCCTTCCAAACTTGATGCTTTATGGCTTCTTCAAATGTTCTAGGCTCAAATTGTACTATCGAACTCATGGCTGCTAGATACCCTTGGTATCTCTTCGGCTTCTTGCTTTCACGGAATGTCCCCCTTGGGGCAATATGTCTCTCGGCATCTTCGGTAGTATCCTTAAGCCATTTGAGGGTCTTCTCTTATTTGAAGGAGGTGGATCAATGGGATCCATAGGTCCTTCAACATCGGGCATCAGGTCATCCTTCGACTCTTCCAACTTCCCTGTTTCTTCATCTTCTTTGTCTTCCTTGGAGCTAGGAAGATTTCTTACCTTCTTGAGGGCAGCATCTTCGTCGAAGGTGACATTGTGGCATATCTCCACTTCTCTTTGACCAAGCACATAGACTCTATATGCCTTTGAAGTTTCATTGTAGCCCACAAACATTCCCTTCTTTCCAGAATCATCCAGATTGCTTCTCTTTTCTTTCGGCACATGAAAGTAAACAAGACAACCAAACACTCTAAAATGAGAAACATCAGGTTTCTTACCAAAGAAGACTTCTTTGGGAGTTTTGGATTCCAGAGCGGAATGCGGGCATCTGTTTTGAACATACACAGCAGTGTTCGCAACTTCTCCCCATAGAAACTTCGGAAGACCTTGGTCACATGGCATGGCACGGACAGCTTCCACAATGGTCCTGTTCTTTCTTTCAACAACAACATTTTGCTCAGGAGTACGCAATTGCGGTCTCCCTCTTAATGCCAGCTTCTCTATAAAATTCATTAAACTCATTTGACTCATACTCGGTCCCATTGTCGGTCCTTAAAACTTTGATTTTCTTCCCGGTTTGACTTTCCACCAAGGCATTGAAGGTACGGAACGATTTGAATGTTTCGTCCTTCTTCAAAAAAAATATATCCAGGTCTTGCGGGAGAAGTCATCTGTAAAAGTAATGTAATAGGAACATCCTCCCAAGGATGTCACAGGCAACATACCAGATAAGTCAGAATGTATCAACTGCAAGATATCAGTTGTCTTTGTGACACTTGAGGTGAATGGCCCCCTTGTATGCTTCCCTTCGACACAACCCTATCATATACCTTCATGATCATCTCTCAATTTGGGTATCCCTGTCACCACCTTCCTTGCTTTGGGAAGGGCTTTGTAATGAAGGTGTGAAAACCTCTGGTGCCATAACTCTGTTTGAAGAGTTGTATCACATGTCATAGCCCCCAATGGACTTCCTCCAACCTGGTAGAGTGTATCAACTCTAAAACCAATAGAAAGAGCTTCCTTGAAGTTCTTCTTCCAGATAAGTACCTTTCCATCAACGAATGCCACCTTGAACCCTTTGTCTTTGATTGCCGAAATCGACACAAGGTCCTCCTTCAAATTAGGTACATACAAAACATCTTGTAATCGGATGACTTGACCTTGAGATAAATGGAGGGTCACAGTCCCTGTCCCTTTCACAGGATAGATGGCATTATCTCCAAGGATAATTTCCATATTAGTATCCTTCTCAACCATATCAGAAAGGGCTTCTTTATAATCTATGAGGTGCCTTGAAGCACCACTATCAATTAACCAGACATCCAGGGTTTCGGGTGGAGATGCAGCAGAGAGAGAAGATACAAGAATAAAATCATTTCTCTTATTATTAACAACATTAGACTCATCATACCTGGAATTTCTTGACTTCTTGAAAGATTGCCCATTTCCATTATGATCAAAGGGAGCCTTCCTTTTTCCTTGGAACCTGTTGTTCCTGCCATTCCTTCTCAAGTTGTTGTTGTCATCATCCCTAGGAGAGTCCCTTCTATTAGGGCACTCTCTTGCATAGTGACCAGTCTTGTTACAAGTGTAACATCTTCCCTTCCTTCCTTTGGGCCCCGCTCTACCATGGTTTTGATTTCTCGAGCCACCATGATTCTTATTCTTTGCATGAGCGGCTAAGGTAGTAGGGTCACTTCCATTACCATTAGAGGCATACTCCATCATTCTTGTTTCCTCTTGAGTGCATCTCGTCAATATTTCATCAAAAGCAAGAATCACATTATTATTGAGAATAGTGGTATTGAATACATGCCAATCACGGGGGAGACCTCCAAGTCCAATAAGAACCATCTCTCAATCAGATATTGCTTCCCCAATAACTGGGAGGTTATTCCTGATTTCAGTGAGCCTCATAAAATAGGATTGAAAAGATTCATCCTTACCCTTCTTGATATTCTTCATTTGATTCTTGAAGATGTAATATTCCCTTTTTTGGTGTCACCTATGATAGGGCTAGGATGGACTTCCAGAGTTAGGAGCAGACCGGTCACAGGTATAGGTTAGTGTCATCAGCGGGCCTAGGGGCTTTTTGGAGGAGTTTTGAGGAGTTTCTATGTGGTCGGGTGGCATTTGCTTGATATATTCCATCATCCGAGCAGTTTGGCTTTCGTTTCGGTGCATTCCGACAACTTTTGGAAATTTGAGTTATTTATGGGCTTAACTCAGCTAATTACGCTCACGGTGGCATTCCGGGAGAAATACATGACATAACACCTTAGTGTAATAGCTCATTGGAACCGGGACGAGGATAGCTCCATGATGGGACAGTTGGACACGATTTTCAATGACCGGAGGAGACGTGGTAGCCAATTTACTCTTTTCTGCATTAAAAAGGAATATTTTAATAACAGGGAAAAATGCTCCATGAATAAAATCTTAATAAAATAATGCTCTAGAAGGCTCCAAGAGATCTATAAAAGAAAGGGAGGAGGCCATTGAGAGATATCTTTTGGATCATATCATTTTCTTGTGTGAGAGGTTTGAGACGTGGCTCTCTACTTCAGTCGTAGCCCCAGGACGGAAACCCTTGGGTGATTTATGAGTGTTGGACGAAAACCCAACTCTCTTGAGGAGACTTCATTCAGAAGTTTCGCAGAGCTTCAGAGATTGGTGTGAGGATCATTCAGATCTTCAACTTGTGCTTCATTATCTTCAGTGGGTTCAGTGATAGCTGTTGCCAGAGGGAGAGTGCAGCAGTTCAGTTTTGAGGCCAGCGCATTGCCGCAGCTCATCTTGGTGGCCAGTTCTCCGTCTCAGCTTTTTCTTTAGGTCAGATGTATTTGTAACCCCAGTTATTATCTATAATAAAATGTTGAGATTCTTCCTATTTGATGTGTAGATATTTTGCAATGCTTATGTGTTTATTTTACATGGCAATCTTCTGTTGAGTAAATAGTGATTTTACAGCATATTGTGGAGTTTAGTTAATTTTCTGCATTTTTAATTAAAATATCCCATCCAGGATATTACAGAAGAAGAGGATTTGATTAGCATTGCTAGCCCTAAACATGCTCACCAGCTTATCATACATCTCCTTAGATGTTTTCAGCTCAGAAATGTAAGCAACCAAGTGCTTATGAATAGAATCTCGAATAATCATCTTTTCTTTGATTTCCCCTTTTCTATACTTCGTCTTCGTGGAAGCAGCTGTATTTGATGGAGGCTCTTGAATATTCCCCTGTACATAGTCCATGACATCTTGATCTTGTTGAAAAGTGTAACTAGGTCGCTCTTCATGTTGACTACGTAATTATGTACCTATGAAAAAGAAGAAGTCAAAATAATATATATATATATATATTTGTTGTGTTTGCTTCATGGGTTTCATGAGAAAAAAATTATTTAGTAGATGGACTTCTTCTTGATGTCCATTAGGTTTGAGTTAAGTGTCAAATCTAGTCTAGCTATATGCTCCAGGACCTTGTAGAAGAAGCTCAAAATAGCCCTCAATGCAACTATGAAAGGCAAGCCTTAAATGCAGTGAAGAAATACCTCTCCAACGCTGGAACAAGCCTTACCTTGTCAGCCTAATTCACCATGGACAAGTCGGTTGTATGGTCGGCCTATTTAAGGGACTATGCACTATATTTATACTCATGTGTTGTGGTCATCATTCAAGCAAGAAATGCGAACATCTCTGAGATTACATTGCGGATATCTCTGAGATCACAGTGCGGATAAAGGATAGCATTTTAGTGCAGATAAAGGACAGCGAAAGTGCGGATCCAAATCAAAGTTGCTGGAAAAAGGTTACGGTGAAATACATGACGGATAGCAAGGTACAATTTGCGGATAGTCAAGTACAGGATTGCAGATAGTCAAGTACAGTTTGCGGAGGATAACAAGGTACAGAATTGTTGCAGATAGATGCAACATGATTTCGGATTAATGCAGGAAGGGTACAATACAGATATCTCTGAGTTTTAAGGCGCAGACTTAAGAAGATTAGTCAAGGATAAGTTGTTGATATATTATTATTAAGGATTGTTGATTTGGAGATAGAATTAGCAGAGGTTGAGACAGTGATCATAAGGTAAAGAGGCAATAATAGTGAGGAAGGTAAATCTATGATTTACCTTCCTACAGTTCAAGCAATTAAATTACAAGCATATGCAAGTGAAGATCAAGGTCTCTAGAGCTGATGAAGAACTAAGCAAATTGGTGAAGAAAAGAATTAAGGTTGAAGAATCTAGATCATGGTCTTGGAAGCATATCTAGGACAAGGGTCTGAGTCTTGGTCATGGTACTTGTCATTTGAAGATCTATAAGAAGAATTTTTTGCGGGTTTTCCTCTCTAAGAGGGAGAGGTTTTGCCCTAGCTCTAGGAGCCTAACTTTTGTGTCTTGTGCAATTTGATAATTGACTTGATGAAAGGTTAACTAAGTTATAAGAAGAGAAGACATAAGTAACTCAAGTAACCTCACAAGTAATTATCAAGAAGAGAATTTGTATTAAACACCAACCATTCAAATTCTCAACATGGTATCAAAGCTAAGGTGTTGAACACAAGGACTACTTGTCAACAAAGACACTCAAAGAAGCGAAGATCAAAGTTTGGGTTGGAAAGTAAGTTTGCAAGGAAGACTATCTAGCTACTTCAAGTAAGATCTACCATCTCATTCAAAAGATCAACTCATTCAAGAAAATAATCTTTGCCATCAAAGATTTGCACTCAAGACATTGTTTGAAGAAGAACCTCAACTTCTGAAGATATACTTAATAATGAAGGATCGAAGTACACCTACATTGAAGAAGCTCCTATCTTAAAGGAAACCCTTGACTTCATATTCAAACATCATCAAGGAAGCTGCAAGCCACTCTACTCAAGTAAGTATCCATGACCCTATCTGTCAAGATGGCTTATCGTAAAGAAAGCAACAAGCTAGTTGGGTCATGAAACTTTAGTGCATGGAAGAAGAGGACAGATTTGAATTTAATTGAAGACGAAGTAATGGACTATATCCAAGGATCTACAGTTCAACCCCCAAAAGAAGATGCTCCAGCTCATGCCAAGTACATGAAGGGAGAAATTAGAGCCCAGAGGATTCTCATAGAATCCATTAAAGACTCTCTCATTCCCTATGTATCAAAACTAAAGACTACAAAACAAATATATGAGAAACTGGTGGAGCTATTCTCTGTGAGTACTGCAGGAGAAGCAATCTCTCTGAGACAAGAACTATACAAAATGAAATTACCAAGGGAAGAAGGAATCACTCCATACTTTATGAGGATTTCTGAAATAAGAGATCAACTGCAGGAATTAGGAGAAGTAATGTCTAACACTGAGATGACTACAATGTTGTTGAATGCTCTACCAGAGGAATGGGGAAACTTCACTTCTAGTTTATATGGGAAGAAAAAAGCCACCCCACTCCATGATTTATGGTCTCTATGTAAAATAGAGGAAACAAGACTGAAGGCCAAAGCTGATACAGGACCAAGTGAAGAGAATCGTGTCTTTGCAGCCTCATACAGGAAGAAACGAAGATTCGAAAAATTTGGCCCTCGGATTAAAAGAAGGAATATGGACAATGTACGATGCTTTGGATGTAATGAACTTGGGCATTATAAAAGATATTGTCCTAAATTTGAAAAGGACAAGAGGAAAAAGGAAGAAGCCCATGTCACTAATGAAAGAGAAGAACCTGATGCTAAGAGATCTAAGAAAGAGGAAGCAAGAGATCTCTATTATGATTAAGATCATCTTTCTCTTTAAGTGATTTTTGATTGATTGTAAAATAGTATGTTAGGAAGCAATGTACATCAATAAGCATCACGATAGAAGAATGGAAGGAGCTCTCGGTGAAACAGCTTCTAGAAAACCTCTCTGATAACATTACTAAAGTAAAGCAGTCATCAAGATCAAGGGTCATCATGTAAACAGAATTTTGAATGTGATGACATATTGATGGAGCAGGCCAAAGGAATGAAGCTCTTCATTCTAGAGAAATTGCTACAGGATGACTTAGGGAAATAGGTATGAGGTATGCAAACATATATGTTGATATTGGATGCTATGAAGTCATGTCATATGGTTGCAGGTAATAGACTTCCATATTTAGAAGTATGATCTATGAAGGAGGATCTCTCAGTGCACTGACAGATGAAATCAACATAATATGTCCTCATAGAATATGAGGTGGTTGTACATAAACAAGACATTGTGAAATTTGTAAAATCCTGGGAATGAAGAATGTGCAGAGAGGAAGAGATCATGAAATGCAACCATGTCAAGAGGCAGTTATCATCCGGAGGCCAAGAAGATGTAACTAGGAGATCTCCTAGGAAGATATGTAGACTCTGACAAAAGTATGGTAAAGAAGAAGACCCTTGGAAAAACATATCATTAGGAGATGTGTCAATCTATATGAAGGATGTCGATGCCTACAGGAAGATGTCATGGTGAAAGATCATCACTATGGTAACTTTTGTTCTAAAAGTTCATATGTATATGTTTATCTGCATGAATTTGTGCAGGGCTGCTAATCATGAGAAGGAATGTATGATCCTTGGAGATGATTCGAAGGAAAGCAGCATGGCATAACAGTGGACCAAATGAGAAAGACTGATGAATCACTTTCTTATAGTGGACATGACTCGTCACTGAAAGTAATGGATGATCTGTGCCCTATGAAGCCAAAAGTTGAAGATTCCTCAATATCGAAAACCATGACATCGAGGGGAGGAATTCTTCATGAGTAGCTGGATTGCTGCTACAGGACCCTGGTTGATGGGGACCCTGGTGGTAAGTTTCTTGCTTGGAAGAAACTTGAAGTATGTCCTTCATGTGTTAAGAGGGAGTGACGTGTGATTCCCTATTACATGTGTCATGCACTAGACCAGGACTAACAGTCGTAAGTCTTAGTGAAGGCCATCTGAAGAGAATGGATAGACACATCATTTTGGTCTTCACCTGGAAGACAGAATGGAGGATTGGTTAATCATCTTGCATTCGATACTCTTTGAGAATGAGATAGGGCATTCAAGATAAAGGTAGTCATGGACCGATATTCTTTGAGGGTTGGCTACCCAAGAGAAGAGTAGTCCCAGAAGGTCATACTCTGGGAACACCTAGGGGGGTATGTACCTTGGAGAGACAATGACTATGGTGCCTATTAGTCATGTGTCTCGCCAGCATTGTAGCCCATTGTCTCGTTGAGAGATGGGGCTGTTAGTCATGCCTTGCACTAGGACAATGCTAGTTGATATGATGTTATACAGATGCAATTACCAATCTGATTCTTCTTATGAGATTCTTCAGTTTGAAAGTGACCATGTACTTGTATGAATACCTCCCTAGTTAAGAGGGAGCATTGAAAAGTGTAACTAGGTCGGTCTTCATGTTGACTATGTAATTATGTACCTATGAAAAAAAAGAAGTCAAAATAATATATATATTTTTGTTGTGTTTGCTTCATGAGTTTCATGAGCAAAAATTTATTAAGTAGATGGACTTCTTCTTGATGTCCATTAGGTTTGAGTTAAGTGTCAAATCTAGTCTAGCTATATGCTCCAGGACCTTGTGGAAGAAGCTCACAATAGCCCTCAATGCAACAATGAAAGGCAAGCCTTAAATGCAGTGAAGAAATACCTCTCCAACGCTGGAATAAACCTTATCTTGTCGGCCTAATTCACCATGGAAAAGTCGGTTGTATGGTGGGCCTATTTAAGGGATTGTGCACTATATTTATACTCATGTGTTGCAGTCATCATTCAAGCCAGAAATGCGAACATCTCTGAGATTACATTGCAGATATCTCTGAGATCACAATGCGGATAAAGGACAGCAAAAGTGTGGATCCAAATCAAAGGTGTTGGAAAAAGGTTACGGTGAAATACAGGAAGGATAGCAAGGTATAGTTTGCGTATAGTCAAGTACAATTTGCGGAGGATAACAAGGTACATAATTGATGCGGATAGATGCAACATGATTTCGGATTAATGCAGGCAGGGTACAATACAGATATATCTGAGTTTTAAGGAGCAGACTTAAGAAGATTAGTGCAAGGATACGTTGTTGATATATTATTGTTAAGGACTATTGATTTGAAGATAGAATTAGCAGAGGTTGAGACAGTGATCATAAGGTAAAGAGGAAGTAATAGTGAGGAAGGTAAATCTATGATTTACCTTCCTACAATTCAAGCAATTCAATTACAAGCATATGCAAGTGAAGATCAAGGTCTCTAGTGTTGATGAAGAACTAAGAAAATTGGTGAAGAAAAGAATTAAGGTTGAAGAAGCTAGATCAAGGTCTTGGAAGCATATCTAGGTCAAGGGTCTGAGTCTTGGTCATGGTACTTGTCATTTGAAGATCTATAAGAAGAATTCTTTGCAAGTTTTCCTCTCCAAGAGGGAGAGGTTTTGCCCTGGCTCTAGGAGCCTAACTTCTGTGTCTTGTGCATTTTGATAACTGACTTGATGAAAGATTAACTAAGCTATTAGAAACGAAGACAGAAGTAACTCAAGTAAGCTCACAAGTAATTATCAAGAAGAGAATTTGTATTAAACACTAGCCCTCCAAATTCTCAACAGATCTTCTCGCGCCAAATCCAAGAACATCTTCCATGAATGATAATCAGACTTATCAGTCAATTTATCATCAGCCTTGAAACCCTTGTAGGTTGAGGAGGCCATTTGTCCTTGATAGGATTTCTTCCTTCAGAGACAGCTTCTAACACCAGCTTGGACTCTTGGACTTTGTCTTCACCTCAGCTCTGATACCATGTTAAATTTAGATAACCATGGTGTTTTATGCTTGATGCACTTTTACTTCAATCTTTCTTAGGCCCAATACAAAATAGCAATCACATAAACTTGAAAGTAAAATGCTGATAGAACACAATAATAGATCAATAGAAGACAAGCCAAATATAGATCAGATTTACAATTCCTTTTGTCTAGCAAAGATATGAGATATTGTGGTGTTACGTTGGTCAACAGGATGCTATAACCAGCAAAGTCTTTCTCAGTCAGCCAACACTTTAATGGGTAACACCCACAACCCTCAAAGATACTCATCACAAATCAACAAGTCAAACCTTAGGACAAGAAAGCACAAAAGAAAACAAAAATTCAACACAAAGAAACTAGGGCTTCATTAAACAAATGCTAAATTTAGACCTCTGACATTTTAGTGCCCAGTTGTACGGCCTCCTAAAATCAGAGTTTCTGCAGAAGATTGAGGTCAAACGACCAAGGGTTGACCACTGTCAACGTTGGTCAATGCTGCAGCTGAAAAGCCCTAACCAGATTAGCGAAAAAAAACAAAAATCCCTAAACAGATCAGCGCAGAAAACATCAGCTTCACTCCACACGTGTGAGGGAAAAAAGGCCTCCAAAGGGTATCGAACCAATCAAATCACAATGAGAGAAAGTGTGATGAGGTGATGAGAAAATGACCTCCAAGTCTCTCCAATTTATATTCATCAGTGAGGGTGTGTGACACATCTCTTAGCCATGTGGGATAAATCTGGCCAACCTTGCACATGTGGAAAATAAATTCAAAATCAGTGTTCTGCTCATCCGATCAAAATGATCTTTAGATCAATCTTGCACCTCTCTGAAAGAGGAATCCAAAAAAAATATGACCATCGCCATATGAGCAGTGCAACATGGATTTTGGACTTAGTTGCCCAAAATTAACACAATCACATTAACAGTAACTGTAGATAGAACATGAATAACAAAATGCAGAGGACAAGCCACGACAAGAGAACACCAGATTTGGTGGATGGCATGGAAAAACCCCAAGATGGGGAAAACCCTTTCATCAATTCTTCTTATTATTATATCAAATGTTCAGTAGAGAGTACAAAAAGTCAAAATTGACTTGCCAAATCAAATTCAAAACAACCCTGTCAAATCTGCAATCAAATTCAACCCTAACCAAAAAGTCAAAGATGGTCAACGCAACAGCAAAACAACCCCTTTGAAGCTCGGTCAAAGGCAGTCAAACTCGGCCTTCAGTAGTGATCAAAGTCAGTCCAAAACAATCACAAAATCTATGGTCAAACTTGGTCAAACTAAAGTCAACCTTGCAGTCAACACAAGTCAACCAACCCAGAAAATCTCGATTTTTGTGTCAATCAATGCGTCCTAGTCAAACAGAGTCAAACCTTCCAAAATCACAGTCAAACTTGGTCAAACAGTGATTGTTCAACGTTGGTCAATGTTGGTCATACTTCAGTCAACTTCTAGAGAACGAAGATCAAGTCAAGTTTTTAATCTTAGCCATTGATTAGACTGATAATCTGGGTCATTGATTCATCAATGAGAAGATTATAAAAGAAGGCTTGAGGGTCATTTGGAAAGAAAGTCGCGGAAACATTCAGCAACCCGAGGGAAGTCGATTCTGAAGGAAGAGAATTTGATTTCAGAGGGATATTTGCAAGGCGGAGGAAGCAGAGGGCATGAGCATCGTCAGGGCTCAAGGAAATAAGGACGTAGAAAGGCAGAGAGGCAGCACTCAGGAGCAGCGGAAACGCCTCACGCAGTAATGACGCAATCTCACACTGGCTATGCGTAGATAGGTACGAACGACTGACGCAGAGTGACGCAAGGAGGGCTAGTGAGTCCTTCAAGTGTCAGGAATTCTCTGGAGGTCCGGAGAAAATTTATCTCAGCTGTAACTCAGTTATTTCTGCCAGTCTTTTCTTGTAAAGAATTCCTGCTGAAGATTAATATATAAACCCTCATCTGCTACACTGCTTTTCCCACATTGGGTTTTTCCGGGAACAATTGTTCAAAAATAACAGTCATTGTAATTGTTTCTTGTGCTTGCATTTTACTGTTCTTTTCTCTATATGTACTTGAGTGATAACTGCAATAGTATTTATTTCAAAAATTACTGAAAAGGTTTTGTAAATAACTTATTGTGATAATAAGTAGGAGAAATAAAACTATAACTGCAGTAGAAATTTAGAACTGAATTTTTCACTAAATGTAAATCGGGTAGAGAGCTTGGTTTATGTTCATTACAACTAGCGATTGTTGTCCCATTACTGTGAGGAGACAAAGAATAATAAAGACCTTAAGCTTTGGGACAAAAATTCAGTAGAGGCCAATTTGGAGGATGGAGTGTTGCAATTAGAGAAATAGGAGGATGCTCTTATCTAGAATGATGATCTATCGATATGAGACGGCACCCCCGTCTGGTCCCATGGTCCCCAAGTTCCATTCTTCAACACTAGCAGTAGGGGCTTCATCTTCAGCACTTCCACAGCGTCCACAGCCACCATCTTCTTCACTGCCACCACGTGGAGGCTCACGTAATGGTCGTGGTGTGAGGAGGAGAGATTAGTAGATATATTCATAGTTCACTACTTTTGTCATAGATTAGACTCTAGAGTGTTAGGCTTTAGTGTTGTGAATTTGAACTTTTTTGTCCTACTCTTCTTACTTCAATGTGTAATTAGTGGTGGCCAGGTGGCCTATTTTGTAAACATTATCACTTGAATTTTGGTCATGACCCATGTTGACAATTGCTTACTTGCTAGATAAGTTATTTGAATGTTTTATGATTTTATCTTCTAAATGTCTACTTTCTATTATATGCTTAAAATTTTGGTACGTCCTACCTTCTATTATCTATGATATGCTTAAAAATTTGATGTATGTTTGTAATTGCTAGAGTCTAGATGGTTGATGCTCGAATAGTTAAACATTGATGTACAATGGATGCCATATCTATCTTGATTTATGTACAAATATGCATGTTTTCATATCTTCTACAACTAATTTGGTACTTTGGATGTTTTTTTAATATAAATGCAATATCTATATATATATATATATATATTGGAAAATGACGCTTTCAATGCTTCGCTTCCAAAAAAAGTCCCCACTTCATGCAATCTTGGTGGAATATGCATAGCAGTGTTACCCCACATCTACAACATTTGGCAACATGGATGCTTTAGCAATTAGTGAACACTTCTTTTGTAGAGAGGTGTTTAGCAACTAGCTTAGTTTATTGTTTTAGAACTTTTGGTCATCATATTTTGATGTGTAGGTGTCCTATTTTGTAAACATAACTATTTGGTCATGTTATTGTTGATAGTTACCAAATAATCTATTTCATACCATAAGTCAATGGTCTACTTTTGTTAATTTTAGTTAACAATGGTATGTTCTATGCTTAGCACAATTACTTAAATGTTCCTTTAGCAGCCCAATGACAATTTCCAATTTAGTTTTCCAATAGCAGTCACATTAATAGTAACTGTAGATAGAACATCAATGACAAAATGCAAAAGACAAGCCAAGACAAGAGAACACTAGATTTGGCAGATGCCAGGGAAAAACCCTAAGATGGGGAAAACCCTTTCATCAATTCTTCTTATTATTATATCAAATGTTCAGCAGAGAGAGAGTACAAAAAGTCAAAATTGACTTGCCAAATCAAAGTCAAAACAGCCCTGTCAAATCTACAATCAAATTCAGCCCTAACCAAAAAGTAAAAAATGGTCACGCAGCAGCAAAACAAACCCTTTGAAGCTCGGTCAAAGGCAATCAAACTCGGCCTTTAGTAGTGGTCAAAGTCAGCCCAAAACAGTCACAAAATCTACAGTCAAACTTGGTCAAACTAATGTCAACCTTGCAGTCAACACAGGTCAAACAGCCCAGAATGTTAGGATATTCCGACACATAGGAAATAGTTAAGAATAACTTGTTAGATGCAAATGGGTGTACAAAACAAAGTTTGGATCAGATGGAAAAATGGATAGACATAAGGCTCGTCTTGTTGCTAAAGGATTTTCACAAGTTGAAGGCATTGACTATACTGAAACCTTCTCCCCTGTTGCCAAAATGAATTCTATCTGCCTTGTTCTTTCCCTTGTTGCCTCCTTTAAATGGGAAGTCCATCAGATGGATGTTAAATCCGCCTTCTTGCATGGAGATTTGCATGAAGAAATCTACATGGAACAACCCCCTAGCTTTATCCAAAACGACTCCAGCCTTGTTTGTTGCCTTAGGAAGTCTCTCTATGGTCTCAAACAAGCTCCTCGGGCTTGGTATGCCAAAATGGATAGATTTCTATTAGATAATGGCTTTTCTAGGTGTCATTCTGACGACACTGTCTATACCAAGAAAGTGGGTAAGTCCTTCACCATCCTCGTTCTTTATGTTGATGATCTTATCCTTACTGGTAGTGATCCCAACCATATAAACCATGTGAAGTCTAGCCTCAAAAAGAAGTTTGAAATGACAACCTTAGGACACTTGCATTATTTCCTTGGTCTTCAAGTCTTGCAATCCAAAGAAGGTGTGCACTCTACAGGTCAAGTATGCTGTGATCTTCTACCCTTTCATGGAGCGCAAGCCATCCCCTTCCTTTCGAGTCTGAGAATCAGCTTTGGAAGTCCTTGCTACTGAAGTTGATGCTACCTTATATGTCGTCAACACATTAAGTAAACTCTGTATCTAACATGCAATGTCTGCAGCCTTTCCTTTGTCGTTGGTCATCACTCGGTTTATGACCAACCTCTGTGAAAGTCACTGAAACGGTAAAAAGAATGCTTCGATATATTCGGGACTACAGTTCAGGTTAAGGATTCATTAGGTATGCATACTCCATAGATTGATTAGTTTCTTGATTCTAGTAATTAATTTAGTGACCATGATGATCGAAAGTCTCTTGCAAGATATGTAGTACACAATTGATTGGGACTGTACTTGGTCTTGTAAGAAACAAAGTGCCATCTCTCTTTCTTCAGCAGAAGCAGAGTATCATGGTGCAGTTGAAGCCAGCAAGGAAGCCATGTAGCTTCGTCAGATCCTGTTTGTGAGCGGTGACCTTTGGTTTTTGATCTACGGAACTTACCCTGTAAATTCCTACACAAAAAATCTCGATTTTTGTGTCAATCAATGCATCCTAGTCAAACAAAGTCAAACCCTCCAAAATCACAGTGAAACTTGGTCAAACAGTCCTTGGTCAACGTTAGTCAATGTTGGTCAAACTTTAGTCAACTTCTAAAATTTTCGGCCTTGTACTTCTATCTGGAATTCGTCCTCCTTGCCAGTGAGAAGATATGCCCAATAGCTATACGAACCAATTAGAGAAGGAGAGAGAAGAATGTGTGAGTAAGTGAGATGCCAAATGAGGTTGAAGGTCACTTATATTTATACAAGTTGTTGAGGGTGAAGTGACATGTCTCTTGGGCTTCATGATCCTACATGATGATGTGGCCGACCTTGACAATTTGCACATGTGTGGGCAAAAATTCAAAAACACATTTTTGCTTGTCCAAATTTGATGATCTTTAGCTCAATTTTGGTCCTCTCGAAAAGAGGAATTCAATGCAATTAACATCTCCATCAAATGAGTTGTCCAAAGTGGAATTTGGCCATAGTTGCCAATTTTAACACTCCCTCTCAACTAGGGAGAATTCCACCTGCCAATCCATCCATTGTGAAAATTCGAAGACCCTGAATCCTATTGCAGCAACTGATTAAGTTTCTTCTATTTGTTAAACAAACTAAACAAATTATTTATTGTGTTCTATGGTAAATATCGAAACCAATACACTGCAGCCTTCACAAAATAAATACTGGGGAATAAAAATAACACTAGAAAGATAAATGCACACACACACAAATAACACTGTTATTTTTGGACTAAGTCCTCCGGAAAACTGGTGCAGCATCTGAGGGTTTTATTATTATGCAGTAGTAAATCTGAGTAGAAATCTATGGTTGCTTAAATCTAGCAAACCATACAAAGAAATAACAGACAATGAGTCTAGTGAGAAAAATCTCACTCCCACTGGCGATCTGACACTGACCTTCGCTCAAGATGAGCTACTATGCGTCAGCCTACACAGTGTTGCGCCCCCATAGTTAGGAACAACTTTCTCTCTTGCTAACTGATCAGCTACTATCTGGAAACTGGACCCTCCAGGCCTCCGAACTCTCTCTTCGGCTTCTGGCACTGAATCAACTTTACTTCCCAACAAAAATGTGGATCTCCTCTTAAGCAATGTGTAGCCTCTGTATGGCCTCTGCACTGCCTCTCTATGGTACTCACTACCTCTCTGCTATGCACTCACCGGATCTAGAAAATATTCCTTCAACCTTACTATCCCTGCCCCTCTCTCACTGCAACGAGCTCACTAACTCTCTCTCCGACAACTCAGCGCTACTACTCTGGAAATCGATCTGGCAGTGAAATCAAACTCAGCAAGAGTGTTCTCCAAGCCCCATCGAGTTTCTTCTTTTAATCTCTCGTTGAGACATTAACGACCACGATTAAAACTTAATCGATGACTAAGATTAACTAGAAATCGATCCATGCCTTTTTCTAGAAGATTCGCACCTGACTTAATTAATACCTTTTAATTAATCATATTTCCTAAGTTTAGACTTAGGAAATATTAAAAATTGATTAATTATTTTAATTAAGTCGTCTCTATGTGGAATTTCCTGAAACAATTAATGGGTATTGGAGTACTCATGTTTTCTAACCTTTCTGCCAAATCTCAAGGCTAGAACACATTTGATGCTACAAAAATTAACACTCTCTCTTAGCAAGGAAAGTGTTCTAGAATTGCAAATGCAACTACGGCTACCATACACTGCCTTTGCACCATCTCCTGTTGCACTGTTGATGTCTGGCTACTACTGCCCACTAACTATTGCGCAACTCTGATATGGAAAGCATCTGTGTTGTTGTTGAATTGTTGCTAATTACTGCATCTGCACTGCAACTCTGTTGCTGCTGCTACTGCAACATCTACAATTGTCTCTCATATGTTGTTGCTGCAACCGAGAAATATCCATCATACTAAACCTACTGTGTTCAGTCTAATGCCTCTATCACTCGAGTCCTGACTGCTACTAGTCTTTGTGCTATCACTGAAGCCTCTGCGCTGCTGCTCACTCCGCGTAGTGCCAACTACACTGTTGCCAACTCTGCTCTGCGATGTTGAATCTCAAACCGCTACTGACTACTACATATGTCACTCTGGCACCTAACTGCAACTGGTTCGTCCTGCTACGGCTGCTATGGGCTCCCGTAGCAAGGTATTGATCCAAGAGGTAGACTCCTCAAAGATCTTTCCCATTTGTAGCTCTCTGGGGCTACAAAACCAAATCACCCCACTTCACTTCTAGAGGTATATCGGTGATCATGGCAAACTATTCCTCCATTCTCGAGGACAGCCTATCAATCTCCGCGGATGCAGCCTGTCGATCCTGCTTCTCCTCTTTGTCCTTCTTTCTAAGAGGAAATTAGGTGTAGTAGTGACCAAGTTCACCACAACTGAAGCACTTGACCTTGGAAATTTCCTTTCTCCTGCGCTGCCCCTTTGATGTGAGGGTTGCATTCTCCTCTTCCTTTACTTCTTCGTCCAACTATTACTGCTACCACTGACAATGCTCTTCACCAAGTCTCACCTCATCTCCTCCTCCTACAGATCTATCCACATTTTGTCCCAATCTGGCAAGCTTTCTCTATGAAAATTTCTGATTATTACTTATGCAGAAACCCTGTTGTTAAATCTTGATTTACTTCTCCTACTTAAACAAGTTATTAATCTGAAATATTCAGCATTAACATCGAAGTAAACACATTAACAACCTACACAGATACAGATCTAAACTAAATACATTCACAATGACAAAGTGATACACAGGATTATGGACAACCATCCCCGGAAAAACACAATGTGGGAAAACCGGTCTTCTGGTTGCTGGAGGGTTTTTATTATTAAGTAGATTCTAAGTACAACAAATCTGGGCACCTTACTGGTTAACCCGACAGAGAAATAAACTACAGCTATACCTCTATTCCGGAGACAGAAAACTGACTGATTCACACCCTCAAACGGGATTTACAGAACTCAACACTTTTCAGTCTTCAAAAACCCCAGCGTTGCTCTGGCCTACGTGGCTACGCTGGCCTCGTAAGCCCACGTATATAAGGGAAGGGCACCCAATCGTGTTTACCGCACTGCTGTTGCCTGGGTGACTGTGTGACCTGCAGCTAACCCTACGCCTCTACATTGCGCTTTGCAGGCCTCATTGGCTTTCTCCATAGCACCTGGAAAGCCCTCTTTGCATTGCAGTGTTGCATGTTGTTGCTCCTCTTGCCTTATCGGTCTGTACTTCTTTTACCTCTTGTTTGCTGCTGCAGGATCCCATACCATCCCTCTATTATCTATCATATTCTGATTGAACACTTTTGGAAATTCTTGTGACACGCCTAGAATTGTTAGCCTCGGTCTTTGCCTGCGTATGTGTTCTCCAAGCGACTGACCTCTCATATACTTTTCTCATTGAAACATCAACCATCGAGATCTAATCTTGAATCAACGACTAAGATTAGAAGATGCTTGATCCTTGTGACTTAAGTCATTTTCATCACATGTTTAATTTAATTAACTTTAATCTTTTAATTTTCCTAAGTTAGACTTAGGGTCCTTAATTAAAAAGATTAATTAATTAAATATCTCTTAAACAGGATGGAATTTCTTAAATCACTTTCTGGGTCTTGGAGATCTCATGTACTCTAGTCCCTCCACAAAGCTTGGGAGCTAGAGCACATCCAATGCTACCCCAACACCCCAGAATCTCAACACTCCCTCTTAGCGAGGAATGTGCTCTAACAACAATACTTCACCCCGAAGTTCTGCACTGATTTCTAGTGTGGGTCTCTGCGTTGATGCTTGACATGTTGCCCTTCATCTCTACGTTGCTACTGCTCTCTCGTACTGTTGCCCATGAAGCTGCCATCATCATTGCCACATCTGTACTGCAGCTCCCTCTCAATTTGTTGCATCGTGCTGCCAACTGCTACACTGCAACTCAGTTGCTGAGAGAAGCAACTAAAAGCTCCCGCCAAATCTTTGACAGACAAGTCAGTTGAGCTACATCTCATCACTGAAGCTCCATACGTTGCTACTCCATGCTGTCATCTAAAGGTTGATGCACAGCTACAGCTCTGCAGTGCGTAAGCAGACCTCCTTTCTGCTGCCTCTGCGCTGAAGTCCCCTACGTTGTTGTTGCGCTACGCTATCCTCCTGAAGCCTCTGCACTGTGTAAGCAGGCCTACTCTGCATTGTTGAAGTCACATCAGCCCCTCTGTGTTGTTGCTGCTACTGCATCTGCACTGCGTTGCTCCCTCCCAGCATCCAGCTCTGTCTCTGCTCCATCCGTGATCTTCTGCACCCACTGCTCCACTTGTCCCCCTACTGTCTTAAGGCTCCCGTAGCTCGTATGTGATCCAAGAGTTGGGCTACTCAAGGATCCTGCCACCACTTTCTAGTTGCTCTATAGATCCATGTCGCCCCACTTTCGTGGTTCATGAGCGCTCATGGCTACGTCATCTTCGGAGCAATCGTCTGCCACAGCAGCCTTGGAGCTAGAAGCTTCTTTGTCATTTTTCTTCTAATGACAATTGTTGGAGAAATGTCCTAGTTCACCGCACTGGAAACACTTGATCTTTGACAAATCCCGCTTCTTTCTCCCTTACTGCCTCTTTGATGCCAAGGCTGCATCTTCCTCTTCTTCCTTCTTTACTTTACTCGACCTAGTGTTGAACTGTCTCTTGGTGATCCGACGAATTTCTTCTTGTTAGAGGATCGCCCACATATTGTACCAATTGGAAAGGTCCGCTCTGCCCAAGAGACTTTGGACAAAAGTTTCCCAGTCCTTTGTCACAACATTTAGAGTCGTCCTCACCATAACATCGTCCTTCACCTTCACCCCCGTGCCAGTCAGTTGATCCCAGATCGCTTGTAGTCTAGACAAAAGAGGATCGATCTCCTCCCCCTTGGTCATCATGAATAACCTCAGTTGGTTCTCTAGAAGCATCTTCCTCTGGATGGATCTTCTTTCATATAATGTGGTTAGAACCACCCACATATCATGAGACGTGATCTTCTTGGCTATGTGAGGAACCACATGATCTTTGACCCCATCCATGATGAAGCACTTAGCGTGTGTCGCTGCTTCTTCATGCTTCTCCAAGAGCTTCACATCGGCCAGTGTGGCCAGGACTTTCTTTGCATGCTCCCTTAGACCGTATGCCTCCATGACTACCAGGATTTTGGCCTTCCAAATTGCAAAGTTGGACAAGTCGTCCAACCTATCCTGATCACGTAGTCCGTGAGGTGACATATGCTCAGAAAATGTGTCGGAATGAATCCTCCTCTCTATGCTAGAGACTTGGATCTAGTGTACTTGGCAAAATAGGCACCCTCTGCTCCCTCTAACAACTGACTTCCTCTCTTGGAAGTCCGCCAAATCAAAAACGAATTAGCTCTCTTCGATCCTTTGATCGATCTACAGATTTTTTTGGCTGGAAATCTTCTGAGAAGTTGTTCTCCTCCCGCTCTTTGTCAACTTTGCTCAGGCTAAATTCTGAACCGACAGAATTTTAACCCCTCCAGCAACTACTAAAGGTCTACAGCACGGCTTCCGGCACTCTAAATCAGCGAACAGCCTCAAGACTGCATCACCTTAGCTGGCCTCTGCGTAAGCAAACAGTCCCAGGACAGCTTCTTCGCTGCCTCTGCGTAGTAAGTACGTGGGCCTGCGTAGAGACTGCGTCACTCTAGCCTCTGCGTGGCTCTGCTTCCTTTTGTTGTTACGCTACCCTTTTTGGTCCGACTTTCTGTGGATGTTGCTGCTTTCTCTACTGCTTTCTGCAGCAAGGATTCTTCAGTCTTCTCGCTGGACATTAAAGCTAGATTTGCAATCGCTCTGATACCATGTGAAAATTTCTAAATATTACTTATGCAGAAACCCTACTGTTAAATCTTGATTTACTTCAACTTAAACAAGTTGTTAATCTGAAATATTCAGCATTAACATCAAATTAAACACATTAACAGCCTACATAGATACAGATCTAAATTGAATACATTCACAATGACAAAGTGACACAGGATTTGTTGGAAAACTGTCCCCAGAAAAACCCAATGCGGGAAAACCGGTCTTCTGGCTACTGGAGGGTTTTTATTATTAAGTAGATTCTAAGTACAACAAATCTGGGCACCTTACTGGTTAACCCAACAGAGAAATAAACTGTAGCTATACCTTTGTTCCGGAGAGAGAAAATTGACTGATTCACACCCTCAAACGGGATTTACAGAGCTCAGCCCTTTTCAGTCTTCAAAAACCCCAGCGCTGCTCTGAAACCCTCTGCGTCAGCCCCTGCGTTGTTCAGGAAGGGCCTACGTCACCCCAAACTGGGTTACACTGCCCCTGCGTTGCCCTGGTTGGGCCTGCTTCAGCCCTACTGGCCTCTTGCTGCCTCTGCGCTGCCCTTTATGGGCCTACGTAGCGTCTGCATAGCACCTAAAGCCTCTGCGTTGCGCGACAGCTGCATAGCTGTTGCTCCCTCTGCGCTGCTCAATCTACTACTTCTTTGCCTCTTGTTGCACCCTTGGCTCTGGGATCAGATCATCCCTTTCGCCAATACTACCCCTCTCTGTAGTTGAAACACTTCTGGAAATTCTTAGCAAACCACGCCCTAGAATTCCAACTTAGTCTCAGTGCTCTGCCTCTGTGTGTGTTCTCCAACTGACCCCAAGCCCTCTTCTTATACTTTTCTCATTGGAATATCAATGGCTGTGATCTAACCTTGAATCGACGGCTAATATTAGAAGATGTTTGATCCGCGTCACTTAAGTCATTCTCATCACATGTTTAATTTAATTACCTTTAATCTTTTAGTTTTCCTAAGTTAGACTTAAGGTCCCTAATTAAAAAGATTAATTAATTAAATATCTCTTAAACAGGATGGAATTTCTTAAATCGCTTTCTGGGTCATGGAGATCCCATGTACTCTAGTCCCTCCAGAAAGTTTGGGAGCTAGAGCACATACGATGCTACCCCAACACCACAAAATCTCAACGTTCTCTGCCCAAGATACTCTAGACGAAGACCTGCCAGTCTTCGGAAATGCTACTCAGAGCAAACTGCACCAATTCTGTAGGTTGGGGCGCTAACCCAACTGTAGACAGTTGATCCCGAACATCCTAAAGTGTTCAGTTTTTTGATGTGTTGAGGTAGCTTCGGATGTGCTCTAGCTCACAAAATTTGTGGAGGGACTAGAGTACATTTGATCTCCAAGACCCAAAAAGGGATTTGAGAAATTCCATCCAGTTTGGGAGATAATTAATTAATTAATATTTTGAATTAAGGACCCTAAGTCTAACTTAGGAAAATTAAAATATTAAAGGTAATTAATTTAAACATGTGATGGAAATGACTTAAGTCACACGGATCAAGCTTTCTTTTAATCTTCGTCGTCGAATCAAGATTAGATCATGGTCGTTGGTTTCCCAACAAGAAAAGTATAAAGGAAAGGCTTGGGGTCAGTTGGAGAATACACACACGGAGGCAAAGCACTAAGACTAAGTTGGAATTCTAGGGTGGGCTTGCTAAGAATTTCCATAAGTGTTTCAGTTGCAGCAAGGGGTAGTATTGGCTAAGGGGATGATTTGATCCCAGAGCCAAGAGTCAGCAAGAGGCAAAGAAGCAGCAACCAGGAGCAGCGCAGAGGTAGCAAAGGCTACGCAGTAGCTGCGCAGCGGAGAGGGTTTCAGCCGCTACGCAGGCCCTGAAAGGGCAGCGCAAAGGCAGCAAGAGGCCATCCAGGCTTACGCAAGGCCAGCCAAGGCAGCATAAGGACTGCGTCACCCAATCTGGGGTTACACACCCTCTCCTGAGCAGCACGGAGGCACGCAGAGGCTAGAAGGGCTGACGAAGGCAGCTTCAGAGCAGTGTTGGGGTTTCTAGAGGCAGAAAGGGGTTGAGTTCTGTAAATCCCGTTTGAGGGTGTGAATCAGTCCAATTTTCAGTCTCAAGAACAATAGGTATTGCTGCAAATCTTATTTCTCTGTCGGGTTAACCAGTAAGGTGCCCAGATTTGTTGTATTCAGAATCTACTTAATAATATAAACCCTCCAGCAGCCAAAAGACCGGTTTTTCCTGCTAGGGTAACGCAATCTTAAGGTTGTCGTTGATTTAGAAGTGCCGGAAGCAGTGTTGCAAAGCTTCAGTAGTTGCTGGTGGGGTTAAATTTTTGAAGATTGAGAATTTAGCCTAAGCACTAGTTGATAAAGAGCGGGAGGAGAATAGCTTCTCAGAGGATTTCCAACCAAGGAAATCTGTAGATCGATCAGAGTATCGAAGGGAGCTGATTCGTTGTGTTTGGCGGATTTCCAAGGAGGAAATCAATGGTCAGAGGGAGTAGAGGGTGCCTCTTCGCCAAGGACCCTAGATCCGAGTTTCAGTAGAGAAGAGGGGAGAGGAAGAACATGTTCCGACAAAGCAGATCTGAGCAGATGGCACCTCACGAACTACGTGATCAGGATAGGTTGGACGATCTGTCCAACTTTGCAGTCTGGAAGGCCAGAATCTTGGTGGTCATGGAGGCATACGGTCTTAGGGAGCATGCAGAAAAAGTGTTGGCCACGCCAACCGATACTCTTCTCCTAGCAAAGCATAATGAAGCAGCGGCACATGCCAAGCGCTTCATCATGGACAGGGTTAAGGATCAAGTTGTACCACATATAGTCGATAAGAAGACAGCTAATGAGATGTGGAAAGCCTTAACCGCCCTATATGAGGGTAGATATGTCCAAAGGAGAATGCTTCTGGAGAACCAGATGCGGTTATTCATGATGGCCAAGGGAGAAGAAATTGAGCCCTTCCTTTTCAGACTACAGGCGATCAGGGATCAGTTGACTGCCATGGGAGTGAAAGTGGAGGATGATGTGATGGTGAGGATTGCACTCAATGCGGTCTCAGAGGATTGGGAAAATTTTGTCCAGAGTATCTTGAGCAGAGCAGACCTTCCCAACTAGGACAATATGTGGGCGATCCTCCGTCAAGAAGAACTCTGTCGATTCACCAAGAGGCAGCATAGCACCAGATCAAGTAAGGTGAAGAAGGAAGAGGAAGAAGATGCAACCTTGGCATCAAAGAGGCAGCAAGGGAGGAAAAAGCGTGATCTATCCAAGATCAAGTGTTTCCAGTGCGACAAATTAGGACATTTCGCCAGCAATTGTCCTCAGAAGAAGAAGGACAAGGAAGCTTATACCTCCAATGCTGATGTGGTGGATGATGGCTCCAAAGATGACATAGCCATGAGCGCTCATGTACCTCTAGAGAAGAGGTGGGGCGACATGGATCTGTAGAGCAACTACAGAGTGGTGGCGGGATCCTTGAGTAGCTCAGCTCTTAGATCACATCCGTGCTACGAGAGCCTTAAGACAGTAGCGGGACAAGTGGAGAAGTTAGTGCAAAAAGTCACAGATGGAGTAGAGGCAGAGCTAGATGTGGAGAGGGAGCAGCGCAGTGCAGATGCAGCAGCAACGTGGCAGCGCACTGCAAAGGAGGTTGATGTGACTTTAGCAGCGCAGTATAGGCTAGCTTACGCAGAGCAAAGCTGCAGCAGCGCAGTGGCTTCAGGAGGACAGCGCAGAGCAGCAGCCTATGGAGCTTCAATGATGAGGATGCAGCCCAACTGAATTGTCTGTCAAAGATTTGGCAGGAGTTTTTCAGTTGTTTCTCTCAGCAACTGAGTTGCGGTGCAGCAGTTGGCAGCACAATGCAACAAATTGAGAGGGAGCTACAGTACAGATGTGGCAGTGGTAGTGGTAGCGTCATGGGCAGCAATACGGGAGAGAAGCAGCAACGCAGTAATGAAGGGAAGCAGGCCAAGCATCAACATACAGACCCACACCAGAGATCAGTGCAACATTCGGGGTGAAGTGTTGTGCTAGAGTACATTCCTCGCTAAGAAGGGGTGTTGAGTTTTTTGATGTGGTGGGGTAGCTTTGGATGTGCTCTAGCTCCCAAAACTTGTGGAGGGACTAGAGTTGAGATCTCCACAACCCAGAAAGGGATTTGAGAAATTCCATCCAGTTTGGGAGATAATTAATTAATTAATATTTTTAATTAAGGACCCTAAGTCTAACTTAGGAAAATTAAAATATTAAAGGTAATTAATTTAAACATGTGATGGAAATGACTTAAGTCACACGGATCAAGCTTTCTTTTAATCTTAACCGTCGAATCAAGATTAGATCACGGCTGTTGGTTTCCCAATGAGAAAATTATAAAGGAAAGGCTTGGGGTCAGTTGGAGAACACACACATGAAGGCAGAGCACTAAGACTAAGCTAGAATTCTAGGGCGAGTTTGCTAAGAATTTCCAGAAGTGTTTCAGCTGCAGCGAGGGGTAGTATTGGCTAAGGGGATGATATGATCCCAGAGCCAAGAGTCAGCAAGAGGCAAAGAAGCAGCAACTAGGAGCAGCGTAGAGGAAGCAGAGGCTATGCAACAATTGCGCAGCGTAGAGGATTTCAGCCGCTACGCAGGCCCAAAAAGGGCAACGCAGAGGCAGCAGGAGGCCATCCAGGCTTACGCAGGGCCAGCCAGGGCAGCGTAAGGACTGCGTCACCCAATCTGGGGTTACATAGCCCTCTCCTGAGCAGCGCAGAGGTACGCAGAGGCTAGCAGGGCTGACACGGGCAACTTCAGAGCAGTGCTGGGGTTTCTAGAGGAAGAAAGGGGCTTGTTAATTTTGGGCAACTAGGTCCAAACTCCATGTGGCACTGCTCATATGATGATGATCATATTTTTATTGGATTCCTCATTCGGAGAGGTGCAAGATCAATCTAAAGATCATCTTGTTTGGATGAGCAGAACATATATTTTGATTTTATTTTCCACACATGTGCAAGGTCGGCCAGATTTGTAATGTAGGCTCACAAGCTTGATGAACCCTTGACTAAACTGAGAGGGGGTGGAATCAGTTTTAGTCCATTCCTGGACATTAAAATTCTTTTATTAAACTCATTAACAGAACCATTACATGAGCAACTCAATACATAATGATCAACAAATTGAATATGTGAACAGCAAGCAATAAGAATAGCAACACATCACATCAACACATAATAATAATGCACATGGACACCAGATATAAGTGGAAACCAATAAGGGAGAAAACCACGATTTTATTATTGTTGTGATGCAAAGGCAAGTTCCTACTCCTTAGTCCATCTGATTTTCTGTAGGCTCCAACCTACAGGAGGCTGCTACCTCAAATTTCTGCAAGCTACAACATGCAAGGAAGCTCCAACTCCCATGTGTTTTCTGCAGGCTACCACCCACAGGAGGCTCCCACCTCAACCAGCTCCAACTGAACATTTTATCAAGACACAACTTGAAAGGAGACCACAATCCCCTCACACAACATGAAAACAATATGTTGATTTACCTAGTTATAAACTCTGCATATCTCCATCTTTACTTCTATCTCTTATCAATTCAAATCTGATTCACATCAGCTCCATATGTGCATAATATCTTAATCAGCTCTCACACAATCTCCAACTCCCTAACCTCCTTATGTACTTCAAAATGACATCTTATGTAGAGATAGTTTGATGGTTGTTTGTATTCCACATAGGAATAAGAAGAGAATAGGCTTGACTCTTTGCCTTCCATTCATTTGTTTCCACACACTTCATATCTTGAATATTAGTCCACAGAATACACGAATAATCTAATAATAATTTCAGCCACATGTAATGATTGAATGGATCAACTTAATGCCAACATCAAATAACAATGTATATCATTAATGTATCACAACAATTCAGCTTAATGCATTTTTGTCTTTGCCTTGGAGTCTTGCCTTCGCCTTAGAGACTTGCCTTTGCATCACAACAATTTAGTTCAAAAACAATGTCACATTATTACAATTTCTTCAATGTAGCAGTTTCACTGCACTTTTGTCTTCTTTGCCTTGCTGCTTCTTTATACCTTTGTTGATCATGATCTGCTCCTTTGCCATCAATGACAATATTTCCAACAATCCCCCCCTTTGGCATTGATGGCAACACATCCTCCCACTCTCATTCTGAGAAATTTCTTCTTTCCTCTGATTACATTACCTCCCCCTTTGACATCAATGGCAAGGGGGTTACAAATTTTTCAATGTACAATGAACATTACTACTCTTTAAGTTATGTATAAACATTGTTCATTCTGTCATTTTGTTATTGAATGAATGCCACTTCATATGGCTTGTTGGGGCTGCTCCAGTTTGAGTGAGTGTTGCTTGAAGATGACTATTGCTTCAAAAATGATTGATGCTTTGTTGGGAGAACACTCTGTAAATCATTTCAATTGCATGTATATACACAATAGACTAATACCATCCAAGTGCCTTGCACTTGCATAATGTTGAAGATGATAATAAAAATGCTCCATAGACAAAACTATACAAGAATAATGAAGATGCTCCATGTGATATATAAACTCTGCTCCAAATACACTTCAGACTCTGTTAACCTTGCAAGAGCGCATAAGAAAGGACAAGATCATGTGCAGGCTTGTAGCTATCAGCAAGAATATCCATGATGAGAGTTGCTAGAATTTATGGTCTTCATCTGCAATACACATCTGCTGAAGATGTTTGTTGATGGAAGATGTCTTCAAATCTGATGATACCAATATGTCTTTTGCAACAACGGTTCACCTTTACTGCCCTTGTGTTTTGATAGAACTGTTTCTAACTATGTTTCCAATGATAAGTTTCAAAATTGTGCAGCATAAACACTGCTTCAGAAATACAATATCACACCTTCTTCAGCATAGACCCTCAAATATACCGCCACAGATCAGTTAACAGGGGACTTCGAGTACATTCAATATGCTTTGAAATCAACATCATTACCTCAGCAAATAGTGAGTCGAACTCCACCTTGGGATGCTGCAAAATGTCGATAAACTAAAAAAAATCTGATAAAGAATTTGTCAATCCATGCAATACCTTCATTATGCACAGTGATGTCTTTCGGAGGCCACCTCAACACAATAGAAACAAGTTATAATGAACTTTGCTTCCAAGAATGAATTGGCACTGCTCTAGAGTTTGCGTTAATGCTTCTCCATTCCTTCATGTGTTGTAATGTATTGATCAAAAACTCCAACAAATAGGAAACAAATACCAACCATATACCAACACAATGCACCAGCTTATTCATCAAGATAATATTCACCAAAGCTATTCACCATGATAATTTCACCAACCCTAATTATAACAGTGCCTTTATTCAAATATTCTCCTTGCGCTGCTTCCAAGCCACTATTGGTAGCCTCATTTATTATAATGTTGTCACTTTAATGTGAAGGTTGCATTATACAATAAATGTTGAACGATGCTTAATATATATATGATAATATATGATGGAATGATAATAAATGCTCCTTGTTATATTCATGATAATGCGTCCAATGATAATAGACTGCAACACAATCCGTTGAACGATGCTATATATATATATATATATGATAATATACGATGGAATGATAATAAATGCTCCTTGTTATATTCATGATAATGCATCCAATGATAATAGACTGCAACACAATCTGTTGAACGATGCTATATATATATATATATATGAGGGAATGATAATAAATACACCTTGTTATATTCATGATAATGCGTCCAATGATAATAGACATGTTGTGTTAGAATTAACATAGCCCCAGGCTTTAAGATTGTTCGAATATATTAATATTGCCACCAAAATCACGCACTCCATGCAAGGTTGTCCTCCATTATTTATTAACATTGCCATCCATTCCATCTTAGTGTTGGATCATTTCTATATTCAATGCAGAAGATAAGGCAAAAGATAAAGCTGGAAATTGATCCTTTCAATGTAGAAGATAACACTATCCTTGAATAGATATCATATAAAGTTGTCCATCAATAAACCATCTCTACGCTTTATCTAAGCCTTGCAATGGCTTGGCCTTTCATACATCACAGAGTTAATTGTTTTTGAACAGTCTGTAACCCTTGCCTTCTCGTTGGCACAACTTTAAGAGAAACGATAATAGCAACTAGGTCCAAACTCCATGTTGCACTGCTCATATGATGATGATCATATTTTTGTTGGATTCCTCTTTCGGCGAGGTGCAATATTGATCTAAAGATCATCTTGTTTGGATGAGCAGAACATATATTTTGATTTTATTTTCCACACATGTGCAAGGTCGGCCAGATTTGTAATGTAGGCTCACAAGCCTAATAGATGTGTCACACACCCTCACTGATGGATATAAATTGGAGAGACTTGGAGGTCATTTTCTCATCGTCTCATCACACATTCTCTCATTGTGATATGATTGGTTCGATAGCCTTTGGAGGCCTCTTTCCTTCACACGTGCAGAGCTGAAGCTGCTGAAAATTTGAGGATCTGTTTAGGGTTGTTTTGCTAAAGTGTTGACCAGCATTGACCGTGGTCAACCCTTGGCTATTTGACCTCCAATCTTGGCTGAAATTCTTATTTTTGAAGGTCATATAGCTAGGCACAAAAATCGAGGAAAATGAGCAATTTGACCGAAGCCCTAATCTGAGGCGTTGACTTTTTGTTGATTGTCCTATGTTGACTTTTGGTTGACCAACGTTGACTTTTGGTTGACGAGCATTTGAGGGTTGTGTGTGTGACACTTGGACGGTTGACTGATCTAAGAAAGACTTTGTTGGTTGAAGCATCCTGTTGACTGCCGTAACACACACTATCCTATATCTTTGCTAGACAAGAAGAATTGTAAAATCTGATCTATATTATTGGCTTGTCTTCTGTTGATCTATTATTGTGTTCTATCAGCAATTTACTTTCATGTTTATGTGATTGCTAATTTGAATCAAGCCTAAGAAAGATTGAAGTAAATTTGCATTAAGCATAGAACACTCCATGTCATTCTAAATTTAACAGGGTTGAGTTCTGTAAATCCCGTTTGAGGGTGTGAATCAGTCTAGTTTTCAGTCTCTAGAACAGCAGGTATTGCAGCAGATCTTATTTTCTCTGTCGGGTTAACCAATAAGGTGCCCAGATTTGTTGTATTCGGAATCTACTTAATAATATAAACCCTCCAACAGCCAAAAGACCGGTTTTCCCGCATTGGGTTTTTCCAGGGACAGTTGTCCAGAAAATCTTGTGTGTCACTTTGTCTGTGTGCATGTATTTTTTGTTTAGATCTGAATCAGTGAAGAACTGTTATGTGTTTAACTCTATGTTAATCTGAATTTTCAGCATTAATAACTTGATTAAGTGGGAGAAGTATAACCAAAATTAACAGTAGGGTTTCTGCATAAAGTAATATTGAAAAACTTTCACATGAAGTCTAGTAAGGAAGGGGTCTATCGCTCTCCTTTTTGCATCCTGGTACATCTCAACTTCTCCTCCAAGTACATCTTCCGCTGCTCGGAAGATCCCTGGTACAACGTGGCAAGAGCATCCCACATTTTCTTGGCGGTATCTTTGCCAGCCATGTGAGACACCACGTGATCTTGAACACCATCGAGAAACAACCTCTTTGCCTTCACCATCTCCTTCTCGTAGGCATTTAGTTGATCTGGATCTATGGGTATAGTTATCACGTTACTGATATAGGCCTTGAGATCGTATTCATCTAGAAGACAAGAGATTCTTGCCTTCCAGATCACTTAGTTAGACTAACTGTCCAACCAATCCTGATATCTCAACCCTACTGTGGCCATCTCTGCAAAAAAAATTTCAAACTCTTCCTCTTCTCTTCTGTGCAGTTGCTGCTAGGCTCTACGCACTCCTTGCTGGAGCGGGCAAATCTGCTCACAACTATTGTTGCTCTACAATGAGAAATCGAATTTCTGGGCTAGAAATTCCCTGAGGAAAGAGTTCCCTCAGTGTGTGCTCTTCCTTCCTCTTGATATTATTTTGCTCTAGCAAACTACTATAGAATAACTGCGTCCCAGCTGAATATCTGCTCTGCAAAGAAAATGTTGTTGCTCCCTCTACCTTTGACAATCTTCGATCTGGAAAAATTATTCTCTATCGACTCACTCAAAGAAATAAATTTTCCTCAAAAATTTGCCCTTCTGGCCAATGGACTGCGCAGCCTCCTGGGGTTTCGAACAGCTGCTCACGCAGTGCTTCAAATCTCCCTCTTCCTTTCTGCCACTGAGCTCTTCCTGCTTCTATCTGCGCTCTGATACCATGTGAAAATTCGAAGACCCTGAATCCTACTGCAGCAACTAATTAAGTTTCTTCTATTTGTTAAACAAACTGAACAAATTATTTATTGTGTTCTATGGTAAATATTGAAACCAATACACTGCAACCTTCACAAAATAAATAATGTAGAATAAAAATAATGCTGGAAAGATAGATGTGCACACACACAAATAACACTGTTATTTTTGGACTAAGTCCCCAGAAAAACCCAACTCAGGAAAATTGATGCAGCAGCTGAGGGTTTGATTATTATGCAGTAGTAAAACTGAGTACAAATCTATGGTTGCTTAAATGTAGCAAACCATACAGAGAAATAACTAACAATGACTCTAGTGAGAAAAATCTCACTCCCACTGGCGATCTGACACTGACCTTGGCTCAAGATGAGTTGCTCTGCATTGTCTCTGCGAAGTCACTGCGTCAGCCTATGCAGTACTACGTCCCCACAGCTAGTAACAACTTTCCCTCTCGCTAACTAATCAGTTGTTGTCTGAAAACTAGACCCTCCTGGCTTGCGAACTCTCTCTTCGGTTTCTGGCACTTAATCAACTCTGCTTCCCAGCAAAAATGTGGATCTCCTCTGAAGCACTGCGCTACCTCTCTATGGCACTCACTGCCTCTCTGCTATGCACTCACCGGATCTGCAAAATCTTCCTCCAACCTTACTATTCCTGCCCTTCTCTCACTGCAATGACCTCACTAGCTCTCTCTCCGACAACTCAGCGCTGCTACTCTGGAAATCAATCTGCCAGTGAAATCGAACTCAGCAAGTGTGTTCTCCAAGCCCCACCGAGTTTCTTCTTATAATCTCTCATTGAGACATTAATAGCCATGATTAAAACTTAATCGATGGCTAAGATTAACTAGAACTCGATCCATGCATTTTTCTAGAAGATTCGCACCTGACTTATTTAATATCTTTTAATTAATCATATTTCCTAAGTTTTGACTTAGGAAATATTAAAAATTGATTAATTCATTTAATTAAGTCGTCTCTAGATGGAATTTCCATAAACGATTTCTGGGTATTGGAGTACTCATGTATTCTAACCTTTGTGCCAAATCTCGAGGCTAAAACACATCTAATACTACAAAAACTAACATCCATCATCATCGATCGTCATGCCATCCTATCGTCATGTACCATCTTTATATCTCATCTTTGCTTCGCTAAACACTGATATAGATAATGAAGAAGAATTGATCGAGAGTGAGTCACAAGATGTAATATCCCCAAATGGGATATTTCACAAATTTTGCCTAAATATTGCTAATCCAGCATTTTACCATAAAATTAACGAATTAATAAACAAGAGATTGCCATGTAAAATAAAACACATAAGCACTAAAATCCATTAACACATCGAATAGGAATAATCTCAGCATTGTTATTATGAATAATAACTGGGGTTACAAATACATCTGACCCAAAAGAGCTGAGATGAAGAACTGGCCATCAATATGAACTGTTGCACTGCATTGGCCTCCAAAACTGAACTGCTGCACTCTCCCTCTGGCAACAGCTACCACTGAATCCACTGAAGCACCCGTTGAAGATTTGAATGATCCTCACTCCAATATCTCTGAAGCTCTGCGAAACTTTTGAATGAAGTCTCCTCAAAGAGAGTTGCGTTTTCGTCCAACACTCACAAATCACCCAAGGATTTCCATCCTGGGGCTACCAATGAAGTAGAGAACCACGTCTCAAACCTCTCACATAAGAAAATGATCTAATCCAAAGATATCCCTCAATGGCCTCCTCCCTTTCTTTTATAGATCTCTTGGATCCTTCTAGAGCCTTATTTTATTATTATTTTATTCATGGAGCACTTTTCCCTCTTATTAAAATATGCCTTTTTAATGCAGAAAAGAGTAAATCGACTACCACGTCTCCTCCGATCACTGAAACTCTTGTGCAACCATCCCATCATGTAGGTATCCCCGTCCCGGTCCCAATGAGCTATTATACTAAGGTGTTCTATCATGTATTCCTCCCGGAATGCCACCTTGAGCATAATTAACTGAGTTAAGCCCAAAAATAACTCAATTTTCCAAAAATTGTCGGAATGCATCAGAACAAAAGGCAAGTTGTTCGGATGATGGAATACATCAAGCAAATGCCACCCGACCACATAGAAACTCCTCAAAAATCCTCCAAAAAGCCCCTGGGCCCGCTGATGACACCAACCTGTACCTGTGACCTGTCTGCTCCTAACTCTGGAAGTCCATCCTAGCCCTGTCATAGGTGACACCAAAAAAATGGAATATTACAGACCTTCCGCCCCAAGAATGCTTGCCCTCAAGCAATCCAAATAGGTGGGCCAACCTGTTGGCCCGGTGCAACTGAGACCCAATGCCCGGATCCCATACAAACCCCTGGGTGCTACTATGCACTTGTGTCAAGCCACCCGGAATAGACCCCTCAATGTCGGGATCCCAAACTGATCTCTCACAATACCTATCATCAAACAATCCTCCCGGATCCCAACGCCTCCATGGCCAATCATCGCCCCAAGTCCCACAGCGCGGACTACGCGCTGCCTCTGGCTATAGCTGATGCTTTATGAGGTGAGGACCACGACTCCTGTTGTGCTGTAGCTATGACTGTGTAGCCTGCCCCACCAACTGTGTACCAACTCATCACCTCTCTCCAATCCAAACCCTGACTCAATCCAATGTTGATCCTGCTCTCCTGAAGCCAGGATGGAATGCTGAAGAAATGTCGATCTGTGCCCCACTGCCAACTAGAATCTGTATCATCTGCCATGTCTAAGGGCCCCTGCTCCCCTGTGCTCCCTACGAAGAAGATCGTACCATCAAGAGGGTACCAACTCATGATCTCCTGTCAATCTATCCTGGAAGAAGAATCCAGTGAAGTGACAATTGTATATGAAACACGCCTGGAGTGTTGTCGCCAGTCCATAATCAACTCACGCTGCTCTGTCCTATCTACCGACAAGATTTGCTTGCCGAAGAAGGCCCCTCTCTCTATAATGGGCCAAAGTGGGCAAGATATGCTGCAAGCCCCATCTATGTACTCCTGGAGAGTGCTACTCCCTGAGAGTACTGCAGCTCTGCTGACTGCATGTGCATCTATCTGCACCTCATCAATGTGTCGGCCCAAAGATGGATGCCCCACCATCTCCAACAGCTCCTGCTACTCCTGATCAAGAATGACATGCTCCTGCTATCTACTAGCCCCCTGCAGAACTATCCCATCAACCTCCAACACCTCCAGAGGATATGGATCTGCAATTGTTGTCACCGTACTCGATGTCTGTGCATCTAACTGCTCCTCCTCAATGGCTAACCCCAAGGTTAGCCGTATATCCATAATAGACTCAATGTGAGCCTCCATTTGGCTCTCCCCCAAAGGACTATCATGCATGATGTGCATAGTATCCTCCTCTGCTGACTCCTGCTCCATCATTCGCTGCTTTGGCTGAATCGTCACAAGTGACTCATCACCCTGAGTATCTCTCGTAGAGTCCCCTGACTGCTCACCCTGCACACTGGAATACAGCTCCGACCTACTGTCATCATCTCTGCATGACTGCTCTCGCTCCCCAGAAGCATCCGCATCTGATCCCATGGACTCACCTGAAGAAGAGTCCTCATCTTGGCATACAGAAGGAATGCCCTTCTGTTCTGCCCCCGCCGCATCATCTGCATCACTCAAGCATGAGTGATCAGGCCCCCAAGGTTCTTTGCAGATGAAGCAAAGTCCCTTCCTCCTCAGCTCATTTCTGCTGCCAGTTCCACCAAACTGGAGCAGCTCCTCCCTGGTCAATTGTCTCCTGAATAGCCCAATATTCTGCTCGACTAGCCCGTGGGCTAGCTCATAAGCAGCAAGTGAGACCAACTGCTCTCTCCTCCAAATGTTCAACAACCTGGTCTACAACTCTCGACAAATGGTCTCATGGTCTCTCATACATGACGACAGGATGGACTGCATGTGTGCTATGACGGTGTCAAGATGATGTCTCCTAATGCTGAAGAAGAATTGGAACATTTACAGAATCAGATCATCACACTCAAGGTCAAACATGATGACATATGTATCAAACGTGGCCATACTCCCTAAAATCTCAAGCTTCTTCCCGAAGGTAGAGCCTGCGCTGTTGTCCAAATCCTAAAAAGTCTCTACTATCAATCTCATAACCCTCCTCATAACATCATCACTGTATGGAGCTATAGGTGCGGTCAACTTCATAATGTTACTAAGGCATGATGCAACTGGAAGTCCGACCCCCTCACATGGTTCCTCCAAGAATTTGGGTTGTATAAGAGCAAGCATAGCAAGTTTTAGAGCCCAAATCAGTTTCTTCCCTTCTTCTTGGCTTAATTTGGACAGAAGTTCATTAAGCTCATCAAGTTTGGACAAAACTCTCCATGTCATCTTCATGTGTTTCAAATCTGCTCCAAGCCCAAGAATTTTGTGACCAATCCCCAATTCTCCCTGCAAATCTTGTGGTTGTTCCTTTTAAAGGATGGCATAAATTTCTCTTGAAAAGGAGTTGTTGTTCGGTTTTGTTTTCTGGTCTTCTAATGCATGGTGGTTCAAGGAACCAACTTTTATTCTCAACAAGCTATTTTGGAATCCCTCCATGGTTCAACGAATGATGTGGTCACTGTTTTCCTGAGTTTTAAGTGTAAGTCATTCTCTGAGAATTTGTCAAATGCTTGACATTCCTCATTGTTGTAGGTGAAATTTTTGTCAAACAATTCAAATGCATACTGCTATAGGTGACACATATTTGTTGGTGTCAAATACAAGCGTACATAAGATTTCAACTACAATCAACAGTGCAAATTTCCATCTTACAACATATACAGCTAACGATCACAAGATACAAATTTAGTGCTTAGTTAACCAAAAAAGTAGTTGACTGAGATTTATTCCAGCACTGTCACATACTCAACATACACATATTTTTGTAATCATCAAATTAGTAATCATGTAGTAGAGTAAGCGGAAAGTGGAACCTGGAATGTGCACCACCAATGGAGCAAATAATGTGTAGTCAACTTCAGCCTCAACGCAGATGTTCGTATGAGACACAACTCCGTAGATGCAACCTTCAGGTGTGAAATACGCAGCCCTGGAAGAAATATCTCCCACGCAGAAGCAGACAAGGGTACAATACCCAACCAGCGAATACAGCCTCCACGGACCCTCTCGAACTCTAGGAAAAAAATAAATATATTTGGTCAGGTGTTCAATAATGCCACCGCAAAAATGATCTTTGACTGCATGCGCGACCGACGATGATAGAACCTAGACTCGGCCCTTAAAAACGTCTACTCACCCTCCGTGGATATTGGCGTGCTGGTGGCAATGCTGTAATAATTTGGCCCTAACTTAGGATAATACACGACCTTTCCCACTAAAACGACTTGGCACGAGTTGAGCTACTGTGCAATCGATCCCCTTCTGAACAAGCTTCTATCGTCCTTGACATCTCTGATTATGGGTATAAGGTTGACCTTTCAACCAAATTCGATTTCTGCCAACGATTTTGGGATTTACGATAACCTCCAGTCCCACGAGAAGTCGTCGACCTCTATAACCACGTATCACAGGTGTTCAACAACTATCAATCACTAATATTGAACCTGACTTGCTTGGCACCTCTGATCTGAAGAATTTAAGCAGAGAATTGGACCAACAAAATGAAATGCCAAATCATCCACCTCTGTTCATTAATTCGGCCTCTACAGGATCCGCAGACCCTCCACTATTCAACAAATTTGGTGTTCGAGATGCCTGGAACTCAGCTTCCTGTGATTTCAACTCGACACTTAGCAGATTACGCTTTGGAGCATACATGCAGGCTCAAAATATTTTACATGCCACGACCCCCCTTTAATAAACCTTGGATTTATAAAATTATTTTTTTGGCCCCCTTCATACAGTAATTCAATCCTTAGACCCTTTTAATAAAATTGTGGAGAAAATGAAATATTCAACCCAAATTTACAAAATTTCCTTTTGTACTCTGAAAGGAAATTTCCTTTTGCACACTGAACCGCTGCACTCTCCCGCCAGCAACAGCTACCACTGAATCCACTAAAGCACCCGTTGAAGATATGAATGATCCTCGCTCCAATATCTCTGAAGCTCTATGAAACTTCTAAATGAAGTCTCCTCAAAGAGAGTTGGGTTTTCGTCCAACACTCACAAATCAACCGAGGGTTTCCGTCTTGGGGCTACCAATGAAGTAGAGAACCACGTCTCAAACCTCTCACATAAGAAAATGATCTAATCCAAAGATATCCCTCAACAGCCTCCTCCCTTTCTTTTATAGATCTCTTGGATCCTTCTAGAGCCTTATTTTATTATTATTTTATTCAGTGAGCACTTTCCCCTCTTATTAAAATATTCCTTTTTAATGCAGAAAAGAGTAAATCAGCTACCACATCTCCTCCGGTCATTGAAACTCTTGTCCAACCGTCCCATCATGTAGGTATCCTCATCCCAGTTCCAATGAGCTATTACACTAAGGTGTTCTATCATGTATTCCTCCCGGAATGCCACCTTGAGCGTAATTAACTGAGTTAAGCCCAAAAATAACTCAATTTTCCGAAAGTTGTCGGAATGCATCAGAACGAAAGGCAAGTTGTTCGGATGATGGAATACATCAAGCGAATGCCACTTGACCACATAGAAACTCCTCAAAACTACTCCAAAAATCCCCTGGGCCTGCTGATGACACCAACCTGTACCTGTGACCTGTCTACTCCTAACTCTAAAAGTCCATCCTAGCCCTGTCATAGGTGACACCAAAAAAAGGGAATATTACACAAGACCTTGCCACTCTCCACTAACAAAAGTCAGTCCACATAAGCAAGGGTAGAACCCCAATCAAACTTGATCCCAGATCAAGTTGTTGAACACCATGCATCATAGACATAGGGAGTACGACAATACACGATGCGTCCATCGGTAGTGTTATGGTCCCTATCCACTTTTCCCAACTCATTGGCCAGATGAGAGGTATTTCCCATGAGTCTTGGACTACATGGGTAGGAGGTAAACTGGGGCATCCGCAGGAGAAGGTGAACCACTCATCCTACGCATATATCATCAATCATAGGGGAAGGTGAACCACTCACCCTACACATGTGTCATCAATCGTAGGGGAAGGTGAACCACTCACCCTACACACATGTTAACCATCATGGGGTATCACAGGGGAAGGTGAACCACTCACCCTATACACAGCGCACCTATAGGGGAAGGTGAACCACTCACCCTATGGTCGCTCATAGCTCCAAGAAGTACCCCAAACCCCCAAGAGCTCCCAGAGTTCAATGTTCAACTCAAACGGGACCCTCATAGGAGGGTCATTCCACGACTCCAAGTCTTTCTCGAAAGGATAAGAATTTGACCTTCCCCAAGGGCTTCGTGTGGATATCAGCAACCTGCTCATCAGTCTTGGTGTGTTGGAGCCTTATTGATCTCCATTGTACCATATCCCAGATAAAGTGGTACTTGATATCAATGTGCTTGGAGCAGTCGTGGAACACAGGATTCTCTGAAAGGCGAATCCCACTTTGGTTGTCGCAATAGATCACGGTGGTATCCAGCACGTGCTCAAATAGCTCACTGAAGAGCTTCCTCAACCAAATAGCTTCACAACAGGCCATACTAGATGCAATGTATTCGGCCTCTGCAGTGCTTTAGAGCAACCGATTTCTCCTTCCTTCTCATCCAAGAAATCGAAGCAGACCCCAATGAGAAGCAACATCCTGACGTGCTCTTTCGATCCACCACACTGCCAGCAAAGTCAGCATCAGTATAGCCATGTAGCCTCAAATTCCCAGCAGTGTATCTCAACCCATAGTTGATTGTGCCACAGAGATATATCAAGAGATTCTTAGCAGCAACCCAATGTATGTGATGAGGCTCAACCATAAATTGACTAAACGTATTCAGAGTGAAGCATATGTCCATACAGCAGTTTACCAAGAACATTAGGGTCCCCACAAGTTGTCGATACACAGCAGGGTTTGCCACTTCGAGCCTAGCGGCGCTTCCACATAGCTTCTTGTAGTTGAGTTCCATCGGAGTAGACACAAATTTGCAATCCACCATCCCACATATCTCTAGTAGCTTCACAATGTATTTTCCTTGAGAAAGGAAAATCTCGCTTGGCTTTTCCCAAACCTCCAGACCTAAGAAGTAGTGCATAAGTCCTAGGTCCTTCATCTCGAACTCGTAAGTCAACTCACTATTGCATTAATAAATGAGAGGGTTTGCACTAGTCAAAAAGAGATCATCAACATAAAGGACCAAAATGAGAGGCATGTCTTTTTCAACCTTGAAATATAGGTTTGGATAAGCATAGCTCCTTGTAAATCCCAACTTCATAAGATAATTGTCAATCCTCTCATACCAAGCCCTACGGGCTTACTTCAACCTACATACATGTGTCCTTCGATCTTGTACTTTGAATTCTTGAGGTTGTTCCAAGTAGACTTCCTCCTTAAGAGAGCCATGCAAGAAAGCAGTCTTAATGTCCATTTGATGTAGGTTCCATCCTTGAGTGGCAGCTAGAGCAATAATAGATCGAATAGTAGTATATCGAGCAACTAGTGCAAATATCTCGTCATAGTCCACTCCTTCCTTTTGAGAGAAGCCACGAGCTACAAACCTAGCCTTATATTTTTCAGCACCCCCATCAACTCCATGTTTGATTTTGTAAAGCCATTTAGAAGTGACCATAGATTTGTCCTTGGGTCTAGGCACCACGTCCCATACATCATTCTTCATGATCGATTCATATTCCATATTCACTGCATCCTTCGATACTTGGCGCTTTATGGCTTCTTTGAACGTGCATGGTTCGGCTTGAACAATAGTACTCATAGCAGCCAAATATCCTTGGTACCTGTTCGGCTTCTTACTTTCATGAAATGTCCCTCTTGGAGCAATATGTCTTTCAGCATCTCCGAGAGTACCTTTGAGCCATAAGAATCGTTTCCTTGAGGTAGAGGGTGACCAAGAGGTGGATCAATAGGAACCATCGGACCATCAACATCGAGCATAGGCTCATCTGTCAAAGGTTCATCTTGTTTTTCCGCAACATCATTATTGTCCTTCCTTGGAATAGGGAGATCCCTAGCTTTCCCAAGTGCAGTATCTTCATCAAAGGTGAAATCACGGCTTACTTCCACAGCTCTTTGATTAGGTACATAGATCCAATATGCCTTTGAATTTTCACTGTAGCCAACAAATATACCCTTCTTCCCAAAAGGTTCCAACTTGTTCCTTTCCTCTTTGGGCACATGAAAATACACGGGACAACCAAATATTCTAAAATGAGAAACAACAAGTTTCTTACTAGTGAAAACTTCCTCGTGTGTCTTGAAATCCAATGCTTGATGCAGGCTCGTATTTTGAACATATACAGCAGTGTTGGTAGCTTCTCCCCATAAAAACTTCGGTAGGCCTTGATCATGGAGCATGGCACGGGTGGCTTCCATGATTATTCGATTCTTCCTTTCAGCAACGCAATTTTGCTCAGGAGTGTATGGGACAGTTGTCTCCCTCTTATTAATGTCAGCCTCTCTGCAAAAATCATTGAATTCATTTGATTCATATTCAGTTCCATTATTGGTCCTCAATATCTTGATCTTCCTCCCTGTTTGATTTTCGACCAAGGCTTTTAAAGAACGAAACCATTTGAACACTTCAACCTTCTTCTTCAAGAAATAAATCAATGTTCTGCGTGAGAAGGCATCCACAAAGATTGCATAATATAGGTAATAGGTATCCTCCCAACGATATTACAGACAACATACCAGATAGATCTGAATGGACCAATTGAAGAATATCAACCGTCTTGCTTTCACTAGAAGGGAATGGTCCCTTTGTAATTTTATCAGTTGCACAACCCTGACAAACACCTTCATGGTTCATATTGAATTCAAGCATACCTGTGACCATCTTCCTTACCCCAGGTAAGGCTTTATAATGTAAGTGGGCGAACCTTCGGTGCCATAGCTCAGATTGAAGAGAAGTATCGCTTGCCAAATCTCCCAATGGACTTCCTCCAACTTGATAGAGACCATCAACCCTAAATCCAAGAGTAAATGCATCTTTAGGGTTTCTTTACCAAATACGTACTTTTCCATCAACGAACGCCACTTTGAAGCTTTTATCTTCAATTGCAGAAATAAACATCGGGTTCTTCCTCAAATCAGGCACATACAACACTTCTTGTAAATGAATGGTTTGACCTTGATTCAAGTGAAGAGTAACAGTACCTATCCCTTTCACAGGGTCGGTGGCATTATCTCCAAGTATGATCTCCAAATTAGTCTTCTTTTCAACCAAATTTGAGAGGGCCTCCTTATACCCAGTGAAGTGCCTTGAGGCTCCACTATCAATCAACCAATGATCCAAAGTATTCAGATGAGAGGCAGTAGATATAGCAGAAATAAGATAAAACTCATTTTGTTTTTCTACAACATTACTTTCATCATGCCTCGTATTTCTTGTCCTTTTGGGAGGTTGACCATTTCAATTTTGAGTAGCGGGAGCATTCCTCTTTCCTTTGTTGTTGAACTTGTTATTCCTTTGATTGTCATTGTCTTTGAAATTGTTGTTGTTGTTGTCGTCATCCCTTGGAGTATTCTTCTTGTGAGGACACTCTCTGTGAAAATTTATGAATCTAACCATACAAAAATCCTACTGCAATTAACTGATTTGCATTACCTACTTGTATTTTCCTTTAACAAGTTATTTACAGATTCATTCAGTAAATATTAATGCAAATACTAAGCAGCCTACACCAATATACAGATCAAGTACTGAAAAATAAATGAGACAATCAGACAAAGGACACACTTATTTTAGGACTAACGTCCTCGGAAAAACCCAATGCGGGAAAACCGGTGCAACAGATTTGAGGGTTTGTATTATTTAGTAGCAGTATTCTGTGTACAACTAGGGTGCCAAATCCGACTCACCCAACAGAGAAAGTCCTCAACAAACAGATAAAATAGTAAGTTTTACCTCACACTGCAAGTTCTGTCTGATCCAAGATCCGAACTAGCGAAACCCTAACTCCCTTTGCGTTGCCTCTACGCAGTAGATGCATAGACCTACGTGGGGATGGTTGATGGCTGGGTCACCTCTTCTCTATGTTGATCTGCCTCTCAGAAAATCGAGTTTCAGCCCTCCCAACTCAGAAACCCCGATCTCCAGCAAAATACAGACTGTCCCTTGGAAGCTCTGCGCAGTCCCTGCGTGAGCCCTGCGTGGGCCTGCGTCACCTCTCCTGGTGGCTGCACTGTTTACTCTGCTATCTCTGTTGCCTCTCTGTTATATAGTCTTGTTCCTCCGACCAACAACTACTTCTGCCCCTCACTACTACTGAATCACTCAGATCTTATCTTCGTCCAAGCACTGCTCTGTCAGAAGAAGTCGATCTCCAGATTCACTCACCCTCAAGCCTTCCTTTATCAAGTGGGCGAACCTTCGGTGCCATAGCTCAGATTGAAGAGAAGTATCGCTTGCCAAATCTCCCAATGGACTTCCTCCAACTTGATAGAGACCATCAACCCTAAATCCAAGAGTAAATGCATCTTTAGGGTTTCTTTACCAAATACGTACTTTTCCATCAACGAACGCCACTTTGAAGCTTTTATCTTCCATTGCAGAAATAAACATCGGGTTCTTCCTCAAATCAGGCACATACAACATTTCTTGTAAATGAATGGTTTGACCTTGATTCAAGTGAAGAGTAATAGTACCTATCCCTTTCACAGGGTCGGTGGCATTATCCCCGAGTATGATCTCCAAATTAGTCTTCTTTTCAACCAAATTTGAGAGGGCCTCCTTATGCCCAGTGAAGTGCCTTGAGGCTCCACTATCAATCAACCAATGATCCAAAGTATTCGAATGAGAGGTAGTAGATATAGCGGAAATAAGATAAAACTCATTTTGTTTTTCTACAACATTACTTTCATCATGCCTCGTATTTCTTGTCCTTTTGGGAGGTTGACCATTTCAATTTTGAGTAGCGGGAGCATTCCTCTTTCCTTTGTTGTTGAACTTGTTATTCCTTTGATTGTCATTGTCTTTGAAATTGTTGTTGTTGTTGTCGTCATCCCTTGGAGTATTCTTCTTGTGAGGACACTCTCTGTGAAAATTTATGAATCTAACCATACAAAAATCCTACTGCAATTAACTGATTTGCATTACCTACTTGTATTTTCCTTTAACAAGTTATTTACAGATTCATTCAGTAAATATTAATGCAAATACTAAGCAGCCTACACCAATATACAGATCAAGCACTAAAAAATAAATGAGACAATCAGACAAAGGACACACTTATTTTAGGACTAACGTCCCTGGAAAAACCCAATGCGGGAAAACCGGTGCAACAGATTTGAGGGTTTGTATTATTTAGCAGCAGTATTTTGTGTACAACTAGGGTGCCAAATCCGGCTCACCCAACAGAGAAAGCCCTTGGCAGACAGATAAAATAGTGAGTTTTACCTCACACTGCAAGTTCTGTCTGATCCAAGATCCGAACTAGCGAAACCCCAACTCCCTTTGCGTTGCCTCTACGCAGTAGATGCATAGACCTACGTGGGGATGGTTGATGGCTGGGTCACCTCTTCTCCACGCTGATCTGCCTCTCAGAAAATCGAGTTTCAGCCCTCCCAACTTAGAAACCCCGATCTCCAGCAAAATACAGACTGTCCCTTGGAAGCTCTGCGCAATCCCTGCGTGAGCCCTGCGTGGGCCTGCGTCACCTCTCCTGGTGGCTGCACTGCTTACTCTGCTATCTCTGTTGCTTCTCTGTTATATAGTCTTGGTCCTCCGACCAACAACTGCTTCTGCCCCTCACTACTACTGAATCACTCAAATCTTATCTTCGTCCAAGCACTGCTCCGTCAAAAGAAGTCGATCTCCAGATTCACTCACTGTGTGTGTTCTCCAACTGACCCTCAAGCCTTCCTTTATACTTTCGCTGTTGAGAAATCAACGGTCGTGCTCTAATCTTTAATCAACGGCTAAGATTAAAACAGACTTGATCCTCGTCACATAGAAGCTTCTCACCCACATTTAAATTAATTCACTTTAATTATTTTAATTCCCTAAGTTTTAACTTAGACTCCATTAAAAAATAATTAATTATTTGAATAACTTTCACTCCGGGTGGAATTTCTCCAAACAATTTCTGGGTCGTGGAGATCTCATGTGTTCTAGCCCCTCCACAAAATTTCGGAGCTAGATCACATTCGATGCTAGCCAAAAATCAACACTCCCTCTTAGCGAGAAGTGTGATTTAGCAATACTTCTCACTAAAAGCATCACCCTAATCCATGACATTGGTCCTTTGCGCTGTTGATGCTTGGCCTGTTGCCCCTCATCCACTGCACTGCTGCAATCTGTACTACTGCCCATGACTTTGCCACTATCACTGCTACATCTGTACTGCAGCTCCCTCTCAAAATGCTGCATCATGCTGCCCATAGCACTGCCACTGCTAATTGCTGCACTACAACTCAGTTGCTGAGAGTTAAGCAACTGATAGACATCCCAAATACTGACATACCAGTGAGTCTGGATGCACCTTAATGGTGAAGCTTCCTCTGTTGCTAATCTGCGTTGACCCTCTGATGCTACTCTACTGTGCTAGACCACTGTGCACTGCGTTGTTGCTGCTGGCTCTGCTCTACGCTGCTTCAAACTTTGGCACTCTAGCTCTGCCATTGCCACTCCATCATCCCTCGCACCAACTGACTCCTGTCATTCTACTACTATCATTAAGGGCTCCCGTAGCTGTATGTGATCCAAGAGTTTGGGCACCTCAAGGATCCTACCCAACATTGTAGCTTAAATCTACAGCTCCATATCGCCCCATTTCTTAGGTGCATGAGCACTCATGGTGCGTCCATTGTCATCCTCCTCGTCAACCTGAGCTAGTGCAGCCTTCCAGTCAAATTCTTCTTTGTCCTTCTTCTTTAGAGGGCACTGCGTGGAAAAATGTCCCATTTCCCCACAGCTGAAGCATTTGAACTTCGAGAGGTCCTTCTTCTTCCTTCTCTACTGCCCTTGTTGTCCCTTAGATGCGAGAGCCGCATCTTCCTCTTCCTCCTTCTTGACTTTGATCCCTTTATTGTTGCTTCCTGGCTTGGTCTACCGTCTGATCTCTTCCTGTCGAAGAGCTGCCCACATCTCCTCCCAGCTTGGAAGAGCAGCCCTGCACAAAATTCTTTGGACAAAGGTTTCCCAGTCTTCAGTGACTGCATTCAGGGCAGTCCTAACCATAAATCCAACATTTGGTGTAGCCCTTACGGAAGCTAGCTGATCTCGGATCCCTTGCAATCTAATAAGGAAGGTATCGATTTCTTCTCCCTTCTGCATCTGAAACAATCTCAGCTAGTTCTCAAGCAACATCTTTCGTTGGACAGAAGATCCCTCGTACAATGTGGTCAAGGCCTCCCACATTTCCCTTGCTGTGTTCTTCTCAGCAATATGCAGGATCACATGATCCTTGACTCTGTCCATGATCATGCGTTATGCTCTTGCTTGGGCCTCCTCGTACTTCTTGAGAGGATCAGCATCAATCGAAACAGCAATTGTGTTTAAGGCATGAACATTGATGCGATGTTCATCTAGAACTGCTAAGATCCTAGCTTTCCAGATGACAATGTTGGATGCTCCATCCAACATGTCCTGATCCGTCAGTCCATTCACGGCCATCTTTGCTCAACTAAGTGTCGAACAAGTTCCTTTCTCCCTCTTCCGTTGCTGCCCCAGCAAAACTCGGATCTAGATTTCTTTGGCGCTAGAAATCCTTTAAGGAACAAGCTCCCTCTTAAATTCAATTTCCTTCACGGAAATCCTTCTGCCAACAAATGTCGAAGCACTCCTCTCTGATCTCTCTTTGTTGCTGCTCAACACTGGATCTAGATTTCTTGGCAAGAAATCTTTTGAGGAATTGATTTCCTCTACCTTGCGTCTACCCCACTAGACATTGTTCTGCACCAACAGAATCAGCGTCTCACCAGCAACTTCAGTTAAAAAAATCTGTACTACACATCCAACCACGGCAACCAGAAAATTTAGACTCAATAGCCTCTACGCTGACCCAGCAACCACTGCGCTGCCTTCTGCAGCTGCAACGTCACCCTAGCACGCTGACGCAGGCTCTACGTAAGCCTTCCCAAGTGATTGCGTCACCCTTCCTCTGCCTCTCTGCGCTGTCTCTCGGGACAACTGCTTTCCTGCAACACATTTTTGTTTAGTCCTTTCGCTGATGGCTTCAGTCCTCCTTTGATCTGCAATCGCTCTAATACCATGTGAAAAATTCTAAATCTAACCATACAAAAATACTACCGCAATTAACTTATTTGCATTACCTACTTGTATTTTCCTTTAACAAGTTATTTACATATGATTCAGTAAATATTAATGCAAATACTAAGCAGCCTACACCAATATACAGATCAAGTACTGAAAAATAAATGAGACATGTTAGATCTAAGACTTTTGTGATCCATAATGTAGAATAATCCGAAAGACATTATTCTACTATAAATGAGACAATCACACAAAGGACGCACTTATTTTTGGACTAATGTCCCCAGAAAAACCCAATGCGGGAAAATCGATGCAGCAGATCTGAGGGTTTGTATTATTAAGCAACAGTATTCTGAGTACAACTAGGGTGCCAAATCCGGCTCACCCAATAGAGAAAATTCTCGACAGACAGATAAAATAGTGAGTTTTACCTCACACTACAAGTCTTGGCTAATCCAAGATACAAACTGGCAAAACCCCAGCTCCCTTTGTGCTGCCTCTGCGCAGTAGATGAGTAGGCCTGCATGGGGAGGGCTGATGATTGCGTCACCTCTTCTTTGCGCTAATCTGCCTCTCAGAAAATCGAGTTTCAGCCCTTCCGGCTCAGAAACCCCAATCTCTAGCAAAATTCGGACTGTCCCTTGGAAGCTCTGCGCATCCATGAGTGAGCCTTGCATCGAACTGCGTCACCTCTCCTAGTGGCTGCGCTGCTTCCTCTATTTTCTTTGCTGCCTCTCTGCTATGTACTCTTAGTCCTCCGACCAACAACTGCTTTTTCCCCTCACTTCTGAAGAATCACTCTGTTGCAATTTTCGTCCGAGCACTGCTCTGTCAGAAGAATTCGATCTCCGGATTCACTCAGTGTGTGTGATATTCAACTAACCCTCAAGCCTTCTTTTATACTTTTCCAATTGAGAAATCAATGACTAAGATTAAAACTGACTTGATCCTCGTCACTTAGAAGCATCTCACCCACATTTAAATTAATTCACTTTAATTATTTTAATTCCCTAAGTTTTAACTTAGACTCCATTAAAAAATAATTAGTTATTTGAATAACTTTCACTCTGGATGGAATTTCTCCAAACAATTTCTAGGTCTTGGAGATCTCATGTGTTCTAGCCCCTCCACGAAATTTCATAGCTAGAGCACATCTGATGCTACCCAAAATCAACACTCCTCTTAGCAAGGAGTGTGCTCTAGCAATACTTCTCACTAGAAGCATCACCCTGATCCACGGCATTGGTCCTCTGCGCTGCTGATGCTTGGCCTGTTGCCCCTCATCCACTGTGTTGTCACACAGAATGTATAGGCACCTCGACAATGGCTCAGATCGGGGGCTGTCACCCTGATCCCCAATCTCTCTATCTAAGCTGTCTCCTTGCAAGCTAAGGGAGGTAGACCCTAACAAAGATGAAGAAAAAGAATTGGTTGCAAGTCAACCAACTTAGGAGACACAGTCAGATAACCAAGTACTTGATAAGATTAACGAGACTTCACAAATCAATTATATTAAAACCAATGCCTTATGGAGTTAAAAGATCTCGTTATTCAAATTAAAGCCAAATAATGGATGTATAATTGCTGCTATGAAAACATAAATGACCACAATGATATTCAGTAAAATCACCACAACCATTCATTAAGATACTTAAGCTAATCAGCGAAGCTTATCATGAAACGATCATTTAAATTAAAATGCCAAATTGCTTGAAATATTTCTGAATCTATGATATTCTATTAACCCAATCCAGAAATTAGAAATGCTCCACAGTCAAATCTTAGATAAAAAATTTAAGATCATTTGACTATAAAAAAAATTTAGACTTTTTGAAAAAAAAATATTTTTTATTATTTTATTTATTTTTTAAACAAAATGTAAAAAAAAAATTAAAACTAAATTAAACAAAACTAAAAAAATTTAAAATCCTAAACTGAAACTATAATCTAAAATCTAACAATTAAAAAACTAAAACTAAACAAATTAAAACCTACAATTAAAATCCAAAACTTAAATTCTAAAAGCTAAAAACAAAAGTCAAAAAAACTAAATTTAAAACCTAACTAAAAATTACCAAAATCGAATTCTAACTAAACTAAACTAAAACAATAAAAAAATCGAATTTAAATCCTAACGCTAAACTTACGCTATAATCGAATTTGAAACAAAATGAAACTAAAACTAAACTAAACGCATTCTAAAACTAACACTTTACAAAAATGAATTGATCAAAAATTAACGCAATACATGTAAGGGCTTTCGAAATTTATATGTGCGTTCTTGTTTGCTTGTGTAGGTTGATATGGACGAGGATGAAGTCGACGGTGGAAGAGCTGGCTTGGACGGTGGGCAGAAGGATTGGAAGTCGATGGCGGCAGAAGAGACAGATCGGACGGCGGATAGGAAGAGGAAGGCAGGGTCAATGAGGATTGATGCAGCGGCTAGGTAAGTCGACGACAGAGAAGGGAAGAGCAGTATGGAGATGCGTAGAAGATGCTAGCTGCGGAGGAAGGTGTAGGATGGCTGAATAGTAAAGAAAGACTAACGCAGAGGAGAAGTGGGAGTAGCGTGGAGAAGAAATGTATAATGGAGGACGGCAAGGGCAATGAAGAAGGGTCAGCGTGGAGCAGATTGATGGTTTGCATAAAACATAGGGAATTGACAGCGTTTTTTGCAGTGAATAAAGACAGAATAACCCAATACAATCAAAACGCCCAGAGGAATTAAAATTTCTTCCGTAAAAATCAGCTTTTCAATGCCCTTTAAATCAAATAAAGTTCAGATTTGCCCACCGAGGCAATTTTGAGACCAGATCTGGCCCTTGGGGGTTAGATCTGGCTCAGATCTAAAAAAAAATTAAGTAAACCCTGCAAACTGCAAAATAAGAACAGATCCCAAAATTGTATACACAAAAAAAATTATTAAACCCTTACAGCCCTAATAAAAATACAAATTTACAAGCTAATTTACAGATCTGAGGCCCTCATGGCCAGATTTGAATCTATTAAACACCATGTTAAACACACACATGGTGTATGAGGAAAAATAAACAAACACACAAGAAACTCAACACACAATGAGGGATAAGCGTGTAGCTCTCATATTTTTCCATTATACATGATGTACATTTATAGTACAATGGTGTGACTCTTGGTTTCACATTCCAAGGTCACTTGGACTCCATTGTGACTTTTCGCATTCCACACCTACCCATGGAGGATTAGGTGTTCCAACATCCCCCCCCCCCCTTAATCCGAAGGGGTATGTGTGAGTCCAAGAAGAGAGTTGTAATACAAATCTGCGAAGTATACATGGCAGCACTTGGGCTGAATCAACTCTCTGAAATGTTGGAAAAAAGAGGTGGTTTAAGGATGCCCACCAACACTGGAACACAAAACTTGTTGCAGTTCCCGGAACTCTTCCAAAACTAGCAAGAAGTTGAAAGCTTCTGCTAGAGGAATTGTCCCTCATAAAAAAGGGAGACCTTCAACCTCAAAGAAGCGATGTCTACAACCTGTGATGGTTTAAGGATTACCAACAACACTGGAATGCTTGAAGCATTTCCTGGAACTCAAGCAAAGTTGGCAAGAAGCTGAAGGCTTTTGCTAGAGGAAGTGCCCCTCATATATGAAAAGGAGACCTTCAACCTACAAGAAGGGAGGTCTACAACCTGTGATGGTTTAAGGTTTTCCACCAACCAAAGATGATGGTTTAAGGTTGTCCACCAACCAAAGGCATGCTCATGGGCATCTGTGTCTCTGGCTACATCTCTGAATCTGGAATGAAAGATTGTGGCTCAGGCTCGCTTGATCTGACGTCGAAGCTTGTACATGACCACCATTTTCCCCCCTGTCAGGGACAAGGTGAGATGATGGCGGAAACTCAACTGCAAGTTTGTTCAATATCCGTGAACATGTTCTGACATGCGACTTAAACATCTTCTTGGTTGCTGATGCCCATTGCCAAAAAGCGATCCATCCAAGATGAATCTTTGTTCTTGCAGGAGGCTTGTGTCTGAAGCATCTGTGTGAAGAATGGGTGTGCCGACCACAGTGCTTGCATGGATGAAGATCAAAACAGTGATCTTTCATATGGCCAACTCGACCGCGTTGTTGGTATTTTACAATTTGTCGTTGTTGGAAGTGGAGCAGATCATAAACAGGTAGCAGTGGAATTGTCACGGTGAATCCGCACTCGAACATGATGGGCTTGGTGTAGTCCGAATATGAAAGGACACATCCTTGTCATATCCAAGACCACGGTAAAGCCAGTGGACAAGCTCTTCCTGGCAGGTTGATGATGGGCTTGGAGAAGTGCAAAGTTGAACCGCACCGCAGTGTACATCTCGCTCTGTGCAAGGAACCTAATGTGGGATCAACCGCAACTTTATCTTCTTTCTTCTCGATGAGAGTCCTCATAATCTTCTCAATGTAAAACAGTTCGACTTGTGACTTCGTTGAAGTTCATCTTGTTGGAGCTGAGATTCCAACTGCAAAAACTCAATCTTTTCTTGTGCATCTTGCAAACAACTTTGAATATTACAAAGAGCATTCTTGCTCATTTTTATCATATCATCAACATTGGAATGAATGAGTTTATTCAACAACTCTAATGCCTCAATGATTTTAGCCATTTTTCAACAACTTAGGCTCAAAAAATGAAAGGGTGTCGGCTTCAACCGAAAATGCACCCGTTTACAATGTGATTCAACTTAATTTCAAGAAATACAAATGACCCAAAAGAACTTCCAACTATGGAAATCTCAAAGTACAAAATGTGCTCCTCAAATGATGGAGGACAATCAACAATTTTTTCAACAACTCAAATATTGATTGTAGCTATGAATGAGCAATATCCACTCACAATACAATGTCAGTTCAATACAATATTTCTACAAAAATATTTGTATGAATGAGCAGCAAAACACTGTGCAAAAAGCCTTTAAGGCAGCTGATTTTTCTTCTTCAAAAGCGTTGTTTTACAAATGATGGCAAAGTTGTCTTCACATGTAAATTTCTTTCAGAAAATCACCCTTGAAATCACAATGCAAATTTCACTTTTCTCTATGTATTCAGTCCATCTGCTTCATATGTCAATTCCTCATTTGCTGTTGTTCATTTCCCCTCTTCTTCCTCTCTCTCTGTTGTTCTTTTTTTTTTTTTTTAATTAAAAATTAATTAAAAAGGGATTAATTGAAAAATGAAAGGAGGGGGAATTAATTAAAAAACTAGAAGGGAATGGAATTTGTTTGATAAGGGAAATTTATTTAAACAATGGGAGGGAGTGATTAAGAAATTTTTAGAAATTGAATTTAAAAGGGGAATGGTTGGCTGTAGGGAATGTGGCAAGGGGAAGGCCGAAAGGCCGAGTGGGAAGGTCTGCGTGAAGGCCATGGGAAAGCAATGGGAATGGAGTGGAGCGTTGGTCGAGCAGTGAGGGGGGCGGAGTGGTGTATGCTGTAGGGAGGGGGTAGGTAGGGCGTAGGTTGAGCGGTGAGGTGGGTCACGAGATGGTGGGTGTGAGCAGTAGCGAGCGTGGGAGTGTGTGAGCTGGGATGGGAGTGAAGAGGGGGCCGTATGGCCGAGGAGGGGAGCAGGTGAGGTCGAGAGGAGGGCGTATGGTGGACTCCGCGGGGGAGGGGGTTAGAAAGGGGGCCGGGGGAGTGAGCGGATAGGGGAAGGGGAGGCGGGTAGGTAAGCCGTGGGGTAGGGAGGGGTAGCGTGTAGGGAGTCGACGCAGGGAGGGGGTTGAGCGACCAAGTGAGGGGGTGAAGGGAGAGCGTGGAGCTGGTAAGAGCGGGCTGTGAAGGGGGGGAGCCACAAGGGGGGATGGGATAGCGATAAGGGAACGGGGAGAGGGGGCTGTGAGGCCGCGAGCAGGGGAGTGTGCAAGGGAGAGTGCAGCGAGGGGGTTGGGAAGCCCTGCGAGGGGGAGGCCGAGAGTAAAACGCAGGGGGGACGTGCGTTGGGTGGGGAAGAGCGCAGGGAGAGGAGGGCAGGATAGGGGAGAGGACGTAGGCTGTAGTGCGAGTGCTAAGTGGGAGCTGTGAGTTGGGGTAAGGTTGAGCGATGAGCCAAGGGTGTAGGGTGAGAGGGTGTGATTGCAGCGAGGAGGGGGCGAGGGAGGTTGGGTAGGAGTGGGGATGAGTGGTGGGGGAGAGAGGGCCGAAAGGCCGTGGGCTCTTGGGAACAAAGTTTTTTTTTTTTTTTTTAACAGCAAAGAGGTGAGGGCAAGAGTAGAAATTTAAGCAGAAAAATACACAGTGGAATTTTTCTGGAAATTATAGCAGTAAAAAATCCAGCAACAGAAAATGCAGAGATGAAGAAATTTTCAGCAGAAAAACTCAGAATTCTTTTCCATTAAAAAAACCAGAAACTTCTTCTTCAGAAACCCAATTTAAGCAGTTTTTAGCAGCTCTCCAAATTGCAGAATTTAATAAACAGAAATTTAGAAAACCTGCAGAATTTGATATGCACAATGCTGCTTTTCTCCAAACCAATTTCTGAATGTTGCCACGGATTTTGAATGCTGCTCTTCTCCAAGACAAAATTTCTGAATGCGGCAAGATGACTGCTGCAAAAACTCTCTAAATACTGCAAAAATGCCAAGAATTTTTGCAGATATGCACAGGCCATAAACACAAATGGCTCACTCAAGGTTGAGCTGGTTATGAACTTCTCAACTCTGATACCATGTTAAACACCATATTAAAGACACACATGGTGTATGAGGAAGAATAAACACACACACAAGAAACTCAACACACGATGAGGGATAAGCGTGTAGCTCTCATATTTTTCCATTATACATGATGTACATTTATAGTACAATGGTGTGACTCTTGGTTTCACATTCCAAGGTCACTTGGACTCCATTGTGACTTTTCGCATTCCACACCTATCCATGGAGGATTAAGTGTTCCAACAGAATCCATTTCAGCACAATTTTTAGAAATTTTAAATTTTAAAGAGAGGCACAAGCCTTAAAAGACCCTGTAAAAACACAAATTCGTAAGATAGATTCAGGAAATTAGAAACAATGGGCTTTTTCAGATTTACGAATCTGAAAGTCGGCTAGTCCAACTGAAGACTTCCCCAGACGCTCAAACCTTTAAAAAAAAATTTCCCTGCACACTTAAATCTGAACTTTAGATCGATAAAGATTTAAGAAAATAACATGAGATCTTTCAAAAAAATCAAAATGTCATTTTATAAACCCAGAAAACTGCACAAGATACCTGTATGTAGATTAATCCATGAAGGCCATCAACCATAAAAATGCCAAATAAAGTAGCAGAGTTTAGAGATAATATCACCACATAGATCTGGAAAAGGAACACCAAAGTTTGTAACCCCAAAGTCTTTATGCTTTATTCATCAAAGAAAATTCACAAGAGCTTCCAAGATAAGTGCACGATTCTAAGATCGGATGACTCAAGACTGACAAAGACCTTTAATTTATAGGACAAAATCTCCAACAGCTAGTTCGGTTGATCCATGTCAAAATAATCTCGGCCGTCGAAAAGATTTGATCATCTTTTAATCTGGGCCGTCGAAATTATAATTTTGAGGAAAAACGAATTTATCATTTAATTCCATTTTAATTAACTCAAAAATAATATTTTTGAGTTAATTACCTCAAAATTTTGACTTTGACTTAACCACCTAGACCCAAGGGTCCAAAATTTCTTAAAATTCTCAATATTCTCTTGGTCTGGGGCCTTTAAAAATTCATTTTTTAAGGACCAACGAATTTTGCCTTTGAAAGATTTTATACTCACCTAGGACTTAAAATTTATTTCATTTCTAACTTAAGATTTTTTAACTAATTTGACCAGAAATTTTAATTAATTGACTGAGAGGGGATTTTAATTATTTTTTCCAACCCTCTTTACATAAGATAAATACATTTAGACGCATGAAGGGGAAATACCCATTCGTATAGACCCTCAAATAGGTACCCAATTCTGCGACTCAAAACATGATCTAGTAGACCAAGTAGCTTGTAATAAAATAATCTAGCCAAATAGCTAAGATTATTCTCAAACTACTTTTACAAGGACTCAATAGAAAACACTAGGACTCACTTAGCATGCTGATGACAAAATCCACCCTAGCTTTGGGGTGAGGTTGGAGGAGAAAACTCTGTCAATCACTTGTGTCGAAAAACACAAGTAAATCAGTAAGACAAAAAACCTCCTAAGATAGAAGTCGTCTCCAACATACTAAGCTTACCTAGGTTGTTACATACATTGACAGTCTTACTTAGATCATTTACATCATAAACATGCAAAATGGGTTTACATCATTTATAAAAAATGTCGGCTGTCGATGAAATCTGAATGGCGTGAACCTCGAATATGATAAGTCCCATTTGAAAAAATGGGGGTGTACTGCTATGGAGTTGTTGACAAAGTGTGGTCAACATCTGGCTCTACTTGGGGACACGTTGCTTCATTGAAAGAATGTGAGAATCCAGAATTTGCATCCAAGCAACACACAATTACATAAGTAGTATCCATCCAAATATCATCATATAACATTAAGCACATGAAAAATAGAAGCTTTTCTAACATTTATTATTCTACTTGACATGAAAATTAAATCTAATCTAACTACATAAATGAAATGCTGAAAGGACAAGGAGTAAGGTTAGAGATACAATACAAAGGATGTCCTGTGGCATCAGATGTGCTCAATATAGTGCATGCTAAGCATTTGCCTGCTTTCAGGCAAGTCTGTAGGCTGCTTTTCAGATGTGCCATGTCCAATCTTGCTAATTGTAGGACTTTGTCTTATCCGAATGTCAAGCTGCTCTCGGCCATCAGATAAATTAGACCGCTTACTTCTTTTCTGCTTTTTTCTCTTCGTCTGAGTGGGTTGTGATGTTAGTAATGAGACCACTGTAGATTTCTTGTCCCTATCTTGAAAATGCTTGTACAAAACATCTGATGAACCTGTAGTGTAACCAATCTTATTCTGAATATACTCTGTCAATGGTGACACATAAGCTTGATCATCCTTTGTAACGATAGATAATTTTTCCTTAATGGGAAAAGTGACCTCCATGTGATGAGATGGAAATTGCTTCAGCAAACTGGGAGACCTATGATCTGTTGACAAATCTGACTTGGGTTGGAAATTCTACATGTGTGATCTTTCCATTTTTTCCAACTTCTTTTGGATATCAGTGGAATGCTTAACATTATCAACAATAATTTCCTTCGCATGACTCTCTTCAAAAGTCAACAAATTGTGTTGAAGAAACATTTGATTAGAATGATTAACTTCCATCATCTTTAACCTGTTTTCCATGACATTTATTTCCTGTGCATGACTCTCTTCAATCGTCAACAATTTGCGTTCCATGTTTTTTGTTGATTCATCATTATCTGCTTTAATGGCCATGAAGAAATTTTGCATACAGTTCATCTCTTTCTCATGATTTGTTTCCATGATCGTCATTTCCTTGATATGTTTTTCTTCTAAGGCCAATAACTTGCTCTTTATAAAACCAATTTCCCTGTTGTGGTCCGCTATTATTTTTTCTTGATTAAGTTCCATATTCTTAATGATTTGAGCCTGGTTGGCCTCCATATTCTTGATTACCTGAGCTTGATTTCGCTGTATATCTTTAACCATCTAAATTAGTTCGTTAATAAGATGCTTATCATTGTCAACATTGTTTTGACAACTTGTTTCTGTTTCACCACTATCATGGGTTTGTGCTGTCATGGTACAAGTGGGTTCATCCTGAGAATTGTCTGGAAATCTCCTGCTGATAGTTGAGTTATCTTCAAGATCAATTTCATTATTTTTCATAATACTGGGAGCACAAGGCGAATCATCTTGTTGTATATATTTTTTTATAAAAGCTTTGATGATACTTTGCCAAGAAGTAATATAACCCCCAGGCCAATTACTCAACCATTTCATAACATCACCATCTAAGGAACAACAAAAGAGACGTATCTTGATATCTTCTCGATTATATTGTGAAGGAAGACAATCTCTGTTTATTATATGAGTAATCGTTAAGAGATGATTTCGAGCAGCAGCTGAATTACCACCTGAGAACACAGGCATTTTTCGAATGGCTTCCATTGGCATGTCATAAAAAGGATCATCCATGATGACTTACTTAAATGAAAAAACCAAATGGATGTTAGAGAAAGAGATCCTTGTTCAAGAAAAATCAAAAGATCCACAAGAAGCGAGCTTCTTAGTAGAAATTCTCGTAAGAAATGAAAGAATTGGAGTCGCCACTTGAACATGAAACTAATTCTAAAACAAAAGAAATAATCGAGAGTAGCAGATGGATATCAAGGGGGATTCTTGTCTGGGAGTAAATAGATGAATAAGTTTTGTCGCCACCCAAACAAAAAAACAACCAAAATGTCCAGGTGCTAAAGATACGATGATGAAATGATGCCAGAAAATGCTATGTCGTGCGACGAGCTAATGAATGGCGAGGAAAGATTTAAAAGATTAGAAAATATCGTTAAGACCAAGGACAGAAAAAACTCTATCCCCAGCAACGGTGCCAAAAAATGTTGTCACACAGAATGTATAGGCACTGCGACAACGGCTCAGATCGGGGGCTGTCACCCTGATCCCCAATCTCTCTATCTAAGCTATCTCCTTGCAAGCTAAGGGAGGTAGACCCTAACAAAGATGAAGGAAAAGAATTGGTTGCAAGTCAACCAACTTAGGAGACACAATCAGATAACCACGTACTTTATAAGATTAATGAGACTTCACAGATCAATTATATTAAAACCAGTGCCTTATGGAGTTAAAAGATCCCGTTATGCAAATTAAAGCAAAGTAATGGATGTATAACTGCTGCTATGAAAACATAAATGACCACAATGATATTCAATAAAAAGCACCACAACCATTCATTAAGATACTTAAGCCAATCAGGAAAGCTTATCATGAAACGATCATTTAAATTAAAATGCCAGATTGCTTGAAATATTTCTGAATCTATGATATTCTATTAACCCAATCCAGAAATTAGAAATGCTCCACAGTCAAATCATAGATAAAAAAATTAAACTCATTTGACTATAAAAAAATTTTAGACTTTTTGAAAAAAAATTATTTTTTTATTATTTTCTTTATTTTTTAAACAAAATGTAAAAAAAAAATTAAAACTAAATTAAACAAAACTAAAAAAATTTAAAATCCTAAACTGAAACTATAATCTAAAATCTAACAATTAAAAAACTAAAACTAAACAAATTAAAACAAAACAAATTAAAACCTACAATTAAAATCTAAAATTTAAATTCTAAAAGCTAAAAACAAAAGTCAAAAAAACTAAATTTAAAACCTAACTAAAAATTACCAAAATCGAATTTTAACTAAACTAAACTAAAACAATAAAAAAAATCGAATTTAAATCCTAACGCTAAACTTATGCTATAATCGAATTTGAAACATAATGAAACTAAGACTAAACTAAACGCATTCTAAAACTAACACGTTACAAAAATGAATCAATCAAAAATTAACGCAATACATGTAAGGGCTTTCGAAATTTATATGTGCGTTCTTGTTTGCTTGTGCAGGTCGATATGGACAGGAATGAAGCCGACGGTGGAAGAGCTGGCTTGGACGGTGGGCAGAAGGATTGGAAGTCGACGACAACGGAGGAGACAGATCGGACGGCAGACAGGAAGAGGAAGGCAGGGTCGCTGAGGGTTGATGCAGCGGCTAGGTAAGTCGACGGCAGAGAAGGGAAGAGCAGTATGGAGATGCATAGAAGATGCTAGCTGCGGAGGAAGGTGTAGGATGGCTGAACAGTAAAGAAAGACTAATGCAGAGGAGAAGTGGGAGCAGCGTGGAGAAGAAATGTATAATGGAGGACGGCAAATGAGAAGAGATGAGGGCACAGAAAATGTCTGCGTGAGGAGGGAAGGCTATGCAGGACGGCAAGGGCAATGAAGAAGGGTCAGCGTGGAGCAGATTGATGGTTTGCATAAAACGTAGGGAATTGACAGCGTTTTTTGCAGTGAATAAAGATAGAATAACCCAGTACAATCAAAACGCCCAGAGGACTTAAAATTTCTTCCGTAAAAATCAGCTTTTCAATGCCCTTTAAATCAAATAACATTCAGATTTGCCCACAGAGGCGATTTTGAGACCAGATCTGGCCCTTGGGGGTTAGATCTGGCTCAGATCTAAAAAAAAATCTAAGTAAACCCTGCAAACTGCAAAACAAAAACAGATCCCAAAATTGTATGCACAAAAAAAAATTATTAAACCCTTATAGCCCTAATAAAAATACAAATTTACAAGCTAATTTACAGATCTGAGGCCCTCATGGCCAGATTTGAATCCATTTCAGCACAATTTTTAGAAATTTTAAATTTTAAAGAGAGTCACAAGCCTTAAAAGACCCTGTAAAAACACAAATTCGTAAGATAGATTCAGGAAATTAGAAACAATGGGCTTTTTTAGATTTACGAATCTGAGAGTCGACTGGTCCAACTGAAGACTTCCCCAGACGCTCAAACCTTTAAAAAAAAATTTCCCTGCACACTTAGATCTGAACTTTAGATCGATAAAGATTTAAGAAAATAACATGAGATCTTTCAGAAAAATCAAAATGTCATTTTATGAACCCAGAAAACTGCACAAGATACCTGTATGCAGATTAATCCATGAAGGCCATCAACCATAAAAATGCCAAATAAAGTAGTAGAGTTTAGAGAGAATATCACCACATAGATCTGGAAAAGGAACACCAAAGTTTGTAACCCCAAAGTCATTATGCTTTATTCATCAAAGAAAATTCACAAGAGCTTCCAAAACAAGTGCATGATTCTAAGATCGGATGACTCAAGACTGACAAAGACCTTTAATTTATAGGACAAAATCTCCAACGACTAGTTCGGTTGATCCATGTCAAAATAATCTTGGCCGTCGAAAAGATTTGATCATCTTTTAATCTTGGCCATCGAAATTATAATTTTGAGGAAAAACGAATTTATCATTTAATTCCATTTTAATTAACTCAAAAATAATATTTTTGAATTAATTACCTCAAAATTTTGACTTTGACTTAACCACCTAGGCCCAAGGGTCCAAAATTTCTTAAAATTCTCAATATTCCCTTGGTCTGGGGCCTTTAAAAATTCATTTTTTAAGGACCAACGAATTTTGCCTCCAAAAGATTTTATACTCACCTAGGACTTAAAATTAATTAAATTTCTGGCTTAAGATTTTTTAATTAATTTGACCAGAAATTTTAATTAATTGACTAAGAGGGGATTTTAATTATTTTTTCCAACCCTCTTTACATAAGATAAATACATTTAGACACATGAAGGGGGAATACCCATTCGTATAAACCCTCAAATAGGTACCCAATTCTGCGACTCAAAACATGATCTAGTAGACCAAATAGCTTGTAATAAAATAATCTAGCCAAATAGCTAGGATTATTCCCAAACTACTTTTACAAGGACTTGATAGAAAACACTAGGACTCACTTAGCACGCTAATGACAAAATCCACCCTAGCTTTGGGGTGAGGCTGGAGGGGAAAACTCTGCCGATCACTTGTGTCGAAAAACACAAGTAAATTAGTGAGACAAAAAACCTCCTAGGTTAGAAGTCGTCACCAACATACTAGGCTTACCTTGGTTGTTACATACATTGGTGTTCTTACTTAAATCATTTACATCATAAACATGCAAAATGGGTTTACATCATTTATAAAAAATGTCGGCTGTCGATGAAATCTGAATGGCGTGAACCTCGAACATGATAAGTCCCATTTGAAAAAATGGGGGTGTACTGCTATGGGGTCGTTGACAAATTGTAGTCAACACACTGTGTTGTTGCAATCTGTACTGCTGCCCTGACTCTACCACTGTCACTGCTACATCTGTACTGCATCTCCCTCTCAAAATGTTGCATCATGTTGCCCATAGCACTGCCATGGAGAATTTTAGGGGCTAATATTCGCAGGTGGGCTATTTTTCCATGATTTTTCCAAAAAAAAGATTCGTCAATTTCCATTTTTTATAAAAATGATTCGCCCAAATCTTATAATATAAAATTATTTTACGTCAAAAATCGCCAATATTATATAAAGAGTATATATAAAATCATTATAAATTTGAATAATTTTACAAATATATCAATAAACATTTTATAGTTTTCATATTAGAGACTAATGAGATTCGCCAATTTTTTATACTTCAAGATAATTTTCCATCTTTAAAATTTTCCATGAGCACTGCCACTACTAACTGCTGCACTACAACTCAGTGGTTGAGAGTTAAGCAACTGAAAGACATCCCAAATACTAACATATTGGTCAGTGTCGATGCACCTTGATGTTGAAGCTTCCTCTGTTGCTAATATGCGCTGACCCTCTGATGCTACTGCGTTGTTGTTGCTCTGCACTGCGCTGCACCACTATGCACTGGGTTGTTGTTGTTACGTTTTTGTTGCCTCTGCTCTGCGCTACTTTAGACTTTGGCACTCTAGCTCTACCACTGTCACTCCATCATCCCTCGCACCAACTGACTCCCGTTATTCTACTACTGTCATTAAGGGCTCTCGTAGCCGTATGTGATCCAAGAGTTTGGGCACCTCAAGGATCCTTCCCAACATTGTAGCTTAAATCTACAGCTCCATATCGCCCCATTTCTTAGGTGCATGAGCACTCATGGCGCATCCATCGTCATCCTCCTCATCAACTTGAGTTGGAGCAGCCTTCGAGTCAGATTCTTCTTTGCCCTTCTTCTTCAAAGAGCACTGCATGGCGAAATGTCCCATTTCCCCACATCTAAAGCATTTGACCTTCGAGAGGTCCTTCTTCTTCCTTCTGTGCAACGCTTGTTGTGCCTTGGATGCGAGAGCCGCATCTTCCTCTTCCTCCTTCTTGACTTTGATCATTTTATCATTGCTTCCTACCTTGGTCCACCATCCAATCTCTTCCTGTCGAAGAGTTGCCCACATCTCCTCCCAGTTTGGAAGAGCAGCCTTGCCCAAAATGCTTTGGACAAAGGTTTCCCAGTCTTCAGTGATTGCATTAAGGGCAATCCTAACCATAAATCCGACATCTAGTGTAGCCCCTACGAAAGCTAGCTGATCTTGGATCCCTTGCAATCTAATAAGGAAGGGATCGATCTCTTCTCCCTTCTGCATCTGAAACAATCTTAGTTGGTTCTCAAACAACATCTTCCATTGGACGGAAGATCCCTCGTACAATGTGGTCAAGGCCTCCCACATTTCCCTTACTGTGTTTTTCTCAGCAATATGTGGGATCACATGATCCTTGACTCCGTCCATGATCATGCGTTATGCTCTTGCTTGAGCCTCCTCGTACTTCTTGAGAGGAGCATCAACCAGAAAAGCAATCGTGTTCAAGGCATGATCCTTGATGCGATGTTCATCAAGAACTGCCAAAATCTTGGCTTTCTAGATGACAAAGTTGGATGCTTTATCCAACCTGTCCTGATCCCTCAGTCCATTCACGGCCATCTTTGCTCAACTAAGTGTCAAACAGGTTCCTTTCTCCCTCTTCCGCTGTTGCCCCAGCAAAACTTGGATCTGGATTTCTTTGGCACTAGAAATTGTTGAGATTTTGGGTAGCATCGGATGTGCTCTAACTCTGAAACTTTGTGGAGGGGCTAGAACACATGAGATCTCCAAGACCCAAAAATCGTTTGGAGAAATTCCACCCGAAACCTAAGTTATTCAAAATATTAATTATTTTAATGGAGACCATAAGTCTAACTTAGGGAAATTAAATAATTAAAGTGAATTAATTTAGACATGTGGGTGAGAATGTTCTAAGTGACGTGGATCAAGTATTTTCTAATCTTAGTCGTTGATTAGGAGATTAGATCACGGTCGTTGAATGTTCAATGAGAAAAGTATTAAAGGAAGGCTTGGGGTCAATTGGAGAAACACACACAGAGCGATAGCACTTGAACTAAGTCGAAATTCTGGGGTGCGGTTTGCTGATAATTTTCGAGTGAGCTTGTAGTGCTGGTGCGAGGCAGATCGGCAAGGGATTATTCAGATCCAAGGACGAGAATACATAGGCAGAGAGGCAGATCCGTACCAAGCAGTGTAGAGACCCAACAAGAGGGACGCAGCCTAGCCAAGCTCACGTAGAGGCAGCGCAAAGGCTAACGTAGGCCCTTCAGGGTGACGCAGAGGCAGCGCTGAGCCTCGAGGGGTGACGCAGGAGCAGCCTGTGTTGCGCAGAGGCTCTAGCAACCACGCAGAGTTGATGCAGTGCCGGGAGAAGCAGCGCTTGGATTTCCAGTGGGCCAGAAAGGGCTTGTATTCAGCAATTCAGAAGGTGTGAAGCCTCAGCTAAATCAACTATATCTTTTGTCTCCGAGTGAGAAAGGTACATTTGTCGTGAATTCTCTGTTGGGCAAACCACTACTGGTGCCCTTGATTGTATTCAGATATTTTGCTTAATAAACAAACCCTCTAAGAGTTGTTGCACTGATTTTCCCGCATTGGATTTTTTCGGGGACATTGTCCAAAAAATATTGTGTCCTTTGTCATATGTGCGTTATGCTTCAGTAAATGATCTGTATGTATGTGTAGCCTGCAGTAGTATTTACTTTGATGTTTTTGCTGAATAATTCAGAAAAATAACTTGTTAATTAACTCGAACAAGTAGGAGACGTAAATCAGAAAATTGCAATAGGGTTTCTGTAACTTAGGTTTAGAAATTTTCACATGGTATTAGAGCAATTGCAGATCAAGCTGAAGATTTTTTGCTGCAAGAGGGTAGCTGAAGCTCACAGATCTAGAAAAAGGCAGCGCAGCACCAAAGGGACAGCGCAGACCCAGCAGGGGTGACGCAGAGCCTGTCTGTTCACGCAGAGCTGACGCATGCCCAGAAGGGTGACGCAGAGGCTGACGCAGACCCAAGAGGGTGACGCAGTCTAGGAGGGAGTGACGTTGTGTCGGTTGCCGTGGCCGGGAGTGCAGTTTTCTGATCTTCGAAGTTGCTGGTGGGGCATTGTTTTCGCCGATGCAAAACAGTGTCTAGCAGGATTGACAAAGTAAGGGGGAACAGTTCCTCAACAGATTTTCTAGCCAATAAATCTGAGATTCAATCGGTGAGGTGATCGTATAGGGTTGATTCGAAAGAGTTGGTGGAGGATTTCTGGGAGGGAAATCACTAGTCTGAGGAAGCATAGTCTCTAGAGGGTTTCTATCGCCAAGAAACCCAAATCCAATCTCTTGCTGAGAGTAGCAGCAGTAGAAGGGAGAAGAGTCTTTCTGCTTCGACTTATTTGAGCAAAGATGACCTCGCACGGATCGAAAGATCAGGACAGGTTGGACAGTGTGTCTAGCTTTGTCATCTGGAAAGCCAGGATCTTGTCAGTCCTTGACGAGAATCGTATCAGAGACCATGTCGAGAAGGTTGTGACCGTTCCGGTCAATGCTGATCCTCTAAAAAGGCATGAGGAAAATCAAGCGCGAGCTAAGCGCTTGATCATGGATGGGGTGAAGGATCATGTGGTCCGGCATTATTGCCGAGAAGAAGACGGAAAATAAAATGTGGCAGGCGCTAGAAATGTTGTATCAAGGTAGCTCCATACAGAGGAAGATGTTTTTGGAGAATCAGATGCGACTGTTTGTGATGCACAAGGGAGAGGAGATCGATCCTTTCCTCTTTAGATTGAAGGCTATTTAAGATCAGCTAGTTGCAATGGGGGCAACTCTTGATGATGGTCTCTTGGTGAGGACTACCCTGAATGCAGTCACCGATGATTGGGAGACATTTGTCCAAAGAATATTGGACAGAGCACAACTTCCAAACTAGGAGGACATGTGGGCAATCCTTCATCAGGAAGAAATCAGGAGAATAACCAAGAGGGGCAGCAACAGCGGAGGAGCCAAGATATAGAAAGAGGAGGAGGAAGATGCAGCTCTCACATCGAAGGGACAGAGGCAGCAGCAAGGGAAGAAGAAGAAGGACCTCTCAAAGGTCTGGTGCTTCAGATGTGACAAATTGGGACACTTCGCCAATACTTGTCCTCAGAAGAAGAAGGGCAAGGAAGATTCAGATTCCAAGGTTGCGGCAGCCAAAGGGGATAGTGGCAGTGATGACAATGTTGCCATGAGTGCTCATGTACCTCGAGAGAAGAGGTGGGGCGACATTGATCTATAGTTCTCTTGAACAGTAGATGGGAACTTCGCCAATACTTGTCCTCAAAAGAAGAAGGGCAAGGAAGATTCAGATTCTAAGGTTGCGGCAGCCAAAGGGGATAGTGGTAGTGATGACGATGTTGCCATGAGTGCTCATGTACCTCGAGAGAAGAGGTGGGGCGGCATTGATCTATAGTTCTCTTGAACTGCAGATGTGAGAGCAGAATCCTTGAGGTGCCCAAACTCTTGGATCACATAAGAGCTATGGGAGCCCTTAAACACAGTAGCAGGATGATTGGAGTTAGTTGGTGGAGAGGATCATGGACGCACTTTGGCAATGCTAGGACGCTGAAGACTGGAGCAGCATAGAGGAGAGGCAACAGCAGCGCAGAGGCAGTGCAGAGCTTTAAAGGGTCAGCACAGAGCAGCAGCAGAGGGTGCTTCAGTAACGAGATGCAACCAAACTGACTTGTCTGTCAGTATTTTCGGTGATGTCCTTCAGTTGCTTACTTCTCAGCAATTGAGTTGCAAAGTAGCAGTTAGCAGTGGCAGTGTTATGGGCAGCATGATGAGTATTTGAGAGGGAGTTGCAATACAGATGTAGCAATGTCAGTGGTAGTGACATGGGCAGCAGGCCGAGCATCAGCAGTGCAGGGGGCCGATGCCATGGATCAAAGTAACACTTAAGAGTGAAGCGTTGCTAGAGCACATTCCTCGCTAAGAGGGAGTGTTGAGATTTTGGGTAGCATCGGATGTGCTCTAGCTCCGAAACTTTGTGGAGGGGCTAGAACACATGAGATCTCCAAGACCCATAAATCGTTTGGAGAAATTCCACCCGGAACCTAAGTTATTCGAAATGTTAATTATTTTAATGGAGACCCTAAGTCTAACTTAGGGAAATTAAATAATTAAAGTGAATTAATTTAGACATGTGGATGAGAATGTTCTAAGTGACGTGGATCAAATCTTTTCTAATCCTAGCAGTTGATTAGAGATTAGATCACGACCGTTGAATGTTCAACGAGAAAAGTATTAAAGGAAGGCTTGGGGTCAATTGGAGAAACACATAGAGCGGTAGCACTTGAGCTAAGTCGAAATTTTGGGGCGCGGTTTGCTAAGAATTTTCGAGTGAGCTTGCAGTGCTAGTGAGGGGAAGATCGGCGAGAGATTATTCAAATCTAAGGCCGAGAATACATAAGCAGAGAGGCAGATCCATACCAAGCAGCGCAGAGACCCAGCAGGAGGGACGCAGCCCAGCCAGGCTCACGCAGAGGCTGACGCAGGCCCTTGAGGGTGACGCAGAGGCAACGATGAGCCCAAAGGGGTGACGCAGGAGCAGCCCGTGCTACACAGAGGCTCTAGCAGCTAGGCAAAGTTGACGCAGTGCCAGGAGAGGCAGTGTTGGGATTTCTAGTGAGCCAAAAAGGGCTCGTATTCAATGATTCAGAAGGTGTGAAGTCTCAGCTGAATCAACCATATTTTTTGCCTCTGAGTGATAGAGGTACATTTGTCGTGATTTCTCTGTTGGATAAACCACTACTAGTGCCCTTGATTGTATTCAGATATTCTACTCAATAAACAAACCCTCTAAGAGTTGCTGCAATGGTTTTCCCGCATTGGGTTTTTCTGGGGAAATTGTCCAAAAAATACTGTGTCCTTTGTCATATGTGCGTTATGCTTCAGTAAATGATCTGTATGTATGTGTAGGCTGCAGTAGTATTTACCTTGATGTTTTTGCTGAATAATTCAGAAAAATTACTTGTTAATTAACTCGAACAAGTAGGAGAAGTAAATCAGAAAATTGCAGTAGGGTTTCTGTAACTTAGGTTCAAAAAATTTCACAAAAATCCTATAAAGAACAAGCTCCCTCTTAAATTCAATTTCCTTTGCGGAAATCTTTCTGCCAACAAATGTCGAAGCACTCCTCTCTGATCTCTCTTTGTTGTTGCTCAGCACTGGATCAAGATTTCTTGGCGAGAAATCTTTTGAGGAACTGATTCCCTCTACTTTGCCTCTGCCCCACTAGACATTGTTTTGCACCAACAAAATCTGCGTCCCACCAGCAACTTCAGTCGAAAAATCTGCGTTGCACCTCTAGCCACTGCAACCGGAAAATTTAGACTCAATAGCCTCTACGTTGACCCAGCAACCACTGCGCTGCCTTTTGCAGCTGCAGCATCACACTAGCAAGCTGATGCAAGCTCTGCTGAACCTTCCCAAGTGACTGCGTCACCCTTCCTCTGCCTCTCTGCACTGTCTCTCGGGACAGTTGCTTTCCTCTAGCAGATTTTTCTTCAATCCTTTCACTGATGGCTTCAGCCCTCCTTGATCTGCAATCGCTCTAATACCATGTGAAAATTTCTGAATCTAACCATACAGAAATCCTACTGCAATTAACTGATTTGCATTACCTACTTGTATTTTCCTTTAACAAGTTATTTACAGATTTATTCAGTAAATATTAATGCAAATACTAAGCAGCCTACACCAATATACAGATCAAATACTGAAAAATAAATGAAACAATCACACAAAGGACATACTTATTTTTAGACTAACGTCCCCAGAAAAACCCAATGCAGGAAAACCGGTGCAGCAAATCTGAGGGTTTGTATTATTAAGCAGTAGTATTTTGAGTACAGCTAGGGTGCCAAATCCGGTTCACCCAACAGAGAAAATCCTCGGCAGACAGATAAAATACTGAGTTTTACCTCACACTGCAAGTCCTAGCTGATCCAAGATCCGAACTGGCGAAACCCCAGCTCCCTCTGCGCTGCCTCTGCGCAGTAGATACGTAGGCTTGCGTGGGGATGGTTGATGACTGCATCACCTCTTCTCTGCGCTTATCTGCCTCTCAGAAAATCGAGTTTTAGCCGTCCCGGCTCAGAAACCCCGATCTCCAGCAAAATACGGGTTGTCCCTTGGAAGCTCTGAGCAGTCCCTGCGTGAGCCCTGTGTGAGCCCTACGTGGGCCTATGTCACCCCTTCAGGGGACTGCGTCACCTCTCCTGGTGGCTTCGATGCGTCCTATGCTGCCTCTCTGCTATGTAGTCTTGGTCCTCCGACCAACAACTGCTTCTACCCCTCATTGCTGTTGAATCACTCAGATCTTATCTTCGTACGAGCACTGCTCCATCAAAAGAATTCGATCTCCAGATTCACTCACTGTGTGTGTTCTTCAACTGACCCTCAAACCTTCCTTTCTACTTTTCCTATTGAGAAATCAACGGTCGTGATCTAATCTTTAATCAACAATTAAGATTAAAACATACTTGATCCTCGTCACTTAGAAGCTTCTCACCCACATTTAAATTAATTCACTTTAATTATTTTAATTTCCAAAGTTTTAACTTAGGCTTCATTAAAAAAAATTAATTATTTGAATAACTTTCACTCCGGGTGGAATTTCTCCAAACGATTTCTGGGTCTTGGAGATCTCATGTGTTCTAGCCCCTCTACAAAATTTCGAAGCTAGAGCACATCTAATCCTACCCAAAAATCAACACTCTCTAGCATAGTGGTCGAACCTGTTGCAATTATAACACCTTCCTTTTCTTCCTTCTTTGAATACCCTGTTGAATCCTTGACCCTGTCTCCTTTGACCAACATTATTTTTCCTCTCTGCATGAGTGAAGAAAGCAGTAGGTTCATTTCCATTTGAGGGATTATCTCTCTCCATCACCCTCATCCCCTCTTGAGTGCTTCTAGCAAATAACTCATCGAAACCAGGTAGCCTATCATTGTTAAGAATGGTGGTGACAAATACATCCCATGGCCTTGGAAGACCTCCAAGAGCATTGAGCGAGAACTCTCTATCAGAAATAACTTCTCCAATGGATAGCAAGTCATTCTTGATTTGCATTATTCTAATGAAGTAGGATTGAATAGACTCCCCTTTATCCATCTTGAAGTCCTTCAACTTGTTCTTGAAAAAGAGGATTTGATTTGCATTGTTCACTTTGAACATCCCCACCAGCTTATCATACATCTCCTTAGATGTTCCCAAATCAAAAATATAGGCAACCAAATGCTTTTGAATGGAGTCTATGATAATTTTCTTAGCTTTGACCTCACCTTTCTTATACTTCGTCTTTGCAGCAGCGGGTACATTCGAAGGAGGCTCCACCACTTTCCCTGTACATAGTCCTTCCAAAGTCAAGTTCAAAGTTATTTTCCATGCATGATAGTCATATTTGTTATTGAGCTTGTCCTCGGTCTTGAAATAGGATGTAGAAGCCATGGAGACTTAACCAATAGTCTCGTCTAACAGATCTCTCTTAGTGATTGCTTTTCTCTCTCTCGCTTGGGCTTTGTCTTCACTTGGGCTCTGATACCATGTTAATTTTAGTTAACAATGGTATGTTCTATGCTTAGCACAATTACTTCAATGTTCCTTTAGCAACCCAATGACAATTTCCAATTTAGTTTTCCAATAGCAATCACATTAACCATAAATCGCATTGACAGTAACTGTAGATAGAACATGAATAACAAAATGCAAAAGACAAGCCAAGACAAGAGAACACCAAATTTGGCGGATGCCAGGGAAAAACCCCAAGATCGGGAAAACCCTTTGATCAATTCTTCTTATTATTTCTTATATCAAATGTTCCGCAGAGAGAGAGAGAGTACAAATAGTCAAAATTGAATTGCCAAATCAAAGTCAAAACAACCTTGTCAAATCTACAATCAACTGCAGTCAAATTCAACCCTAACCAGAAAGTCATAGATGGTCAACGCAACAGCAAAACATCCCCTTTGAAGCTCGGTCAAAGGCAATCAAACTCAGCCTTCAGCAATGGTTAAAGTCAGCCTAAAATAGTCACAAAATATGTGTTCAAACTTGGTCAACCTGAAGTCAACCCTGCGGTCAACACAAGTCAAATAGCCCAGAAAATATTGGTTTTTGTGCCAATCAATGCGACCTAGTCAAACAGAGTCAAACCCTCCAAAATCGCAATCAAACTTGGTCAAGCAGTCCTTGGTCAATGCTGGTCAAACTTTGGTCAACTTATAAAATTTTTGGCCCTGTACTTCTATCTGAAATTCGTCCTCCTTGCCACACGTGTGAGTGAGAAGATATGCCCAATAGTTGTACGAACCAATGAGAGAAGGAGAGAGAAGAATGTGTGAATGAGTGAGATGCCAAATGAGGTTGGAGGTCACTTATATTTATACAAGTCATTGAGGGTGAAGTGACATGTCTCTTAGGCTTCATGAGCCTACATGATGATGTGACCAACCTTGACAATTTGCACATGTGTGAGCATAAATTCAAAAACACATTTTTGCTTGTCCAAATTTGATGATCTTTAGGTCAATTTTGGTCCTCTCGAAAAGAGGAATTCAATGCAATCATCATCTCCATCAAATGAGTTGTCCAAAGTGCAATTTGGCCCTAGTTGCCAATTTTAACAATTTTCTATTATATGGCTTAAAAATTTGTGTGTTTGTTTGTAATTGATAGAATCGATGCTTGAATGATTAATCATTGATGTACTATGAATGTCATTTATATCTTCACTGATGTATAAATATGCATGTTTTCATATATTCTACAATTAATTTGGCATTCTAGAATCCAGATATTTTTTTTAAATATAAATGCAATATATATATATATATATATATATATAGATGATCCCGAGACACTCCGCCCCCAAGGAATTTTGAAAAATGATGCCCACACTCTCCAAAACGCTCCTCCAAACAACCTTGTTTTTGGGTTCATAAATCTCATCTCCTTTTGGATGGAAAAACTCAATCTATTATAAATTTGATAACCCTGATTTGAGTTCCTCTTTTCATTCTTGTGATCAAATTGATAAAACATTCAGAGTAATCAACCAATGACTGATCTGGTTTCCAATGCTTTGGAATTTCTTCAAGAAGAGTTGTTCAAACTTCATAGTCCCAAGGCCAATATTCAACCCTTACCACCTATAGAAAATTGTCTCATGAAATAGACAATAAACCCTCTGTTCCATCAACCTATTGAGTGTAACTCTTTTACTGCAGGTATGCATTGCTGTCAAGTTTTTTTATCTCAAAATTTGCTGCTTCATGATCAGAAAAATTAGGCGTCTAAAACATCGTAATCCCCATATTCTGCACTTTATGCTCAAGCTTGTTGCGAAGTGTCAACTTTGACTTTTAAGTTAACCTCTCTCTCAAACTCTTTCTTATGTGGCATCACAAATGCCACATCTCGAAAGAACAAAATCCCTGCTAACATCCCTATTTATTAAACGTACAAGATGCTTCATATCAAGATATGTTTATTTTTGGTCGCAATAACCTAGTTATCTCCTCGTTCCCAAAAGCAACACTAACTCCTGCTTAAATCCTCACTCTAGAAGCACTGTTAATATCCTCTAGGCTCTAACCAAAAAGGCAGTTTTCTAATCTAATATTATTCTGTTTTCCATGCCTCCCCTCTAATTTAGGATAGATGCTCCTGCTGCATCATAAGGGAGTTAATAAGTATTAAATGAGACCAAACTGAAGAGAAGAGATAAAGAAGTAAGAATTTGGCCTTAAATCCTCACTCTAGAAGCACTGTTAATATCCTCTAGCCTCTAACCAAAAAGGCAGTTTTTTTAACCTAATATTATTTTGTTTTACATGCCTCTCCTCTAATTTAGGATAGATGCTCCAGCTGCATCATAAGGAAATTAATAAGTATTAATTGAGACCAAATTGAAGAGAAGAGATAAAGAAGTAAGAATTGGCCATTGTGTTTTTGGATTGTAGCTGTGTAGAGGAGAGTATTTACACCATCTGTACACAGCTATAACAATCGAGAAACACAATGAACAATCTATCAAGCTGTGAAAACCTCAATAATTCAAGTAAGTATTTGTTATAGACAAAGTACTGAGAAGTTTTGGAGTTGACCTAATGGCAAAATTTTAAATATAGAACACATTCGCATCCTTCTTCTCGTAGAATGAAATATATTCCGTTGATAAAATCCAGTTGTTATGAGAAAAGCATTTTGAACGGTTTTGAAGAAAATTTGTGATTGCTCATAATCGGCAATTTCGTAAGTTTGCAATATCGTCGATTGATTCTGTGCCAACGGGGAATTTCATTAACAAATGGTAAAAACAGAAACTCACCTGCTTCACTCTTGGATCCAGTGAATGAAGAAAAGTTGGGGGAGAAGCAATGAATTGCCCAACAGGGGCAGAAGTTGCCCCTGCCACCATTCTGAATAACTTCTCGCCAATGAACTCCTGAACACCCATCATGGGCAACACTCCTTTCCACTCCTTACCTCTTCTGCCTCTGCCTTCTTCGTCGGTAACAGCCGATACCACTGTCCTACTGCCATGTCCCCTCTTTGCCCAATATCTACTGGTACATTTCCTCGAATCGACTGTTAATGTTGTTCTGAAAAGAATCTTCCCCACCGGGTACTTTGGGCAGAAGCTGCTTTCGTTCGGACAATGCAAAGAAGCGAGAGAATTTGAGCATGGGTAGAATCCACGGAGCATCATCCCTGAACTGAAATGGATGGAATGCAATCCATTGGCAAATGAAATTTGCTTATTGGCCATTGTTCATTCTTCATCCTAATTTTTCCCCATCCCAAGGAAGACTTGAACAACAATCTGTGTGACCAACCACTTCCAACTGCTGTCTGATCCAAGCAAGTCAATTTCTTATCCATCCACGGATCGTGAATCAGTGAAGAGGGGTAAATTGTTAGCTACAGTTAGATCACTTGAGGCATTAAAATTATCGGCGGTTTCCACCCACATAACCTTAATCATTACAACCATGGTAAAGCTTTAAATAACAAACAACAATCGACAATATAACTACAAATAGAAAAAACAATCTATAGAGGAGGTGAAGATCAAAATTTATCAAACCTAAAGTAATTGGAAGGTTACCGCCCAAAAATATAATTTATTAAATTTTAAAAATGGAAGATATAAATATTCATTTATGAAAAAGACATTAATGGGACAACTTAAATCCATTTATAAAAAACTCATTAAAATAGAAATATTGTATTAAGGACGTAAGACTCAAAATATGATTATTAAATTTCAAAGAGAGGGATGGGAATATTCAATTATTTTTAATGTTTTGAAAAGAAAGGTAGTTACAGAATATAAAAAATACTTTTTGTATGTTATTATTTGAATTGTTCGAAAAGAAATGTATTTAAAGAATAAAAATATTATTTTTTATTAAGTATTAGTTCGAATTGGAAATTCTTACTTAACGATTATAGAGTAATGAAGTGACTTACCATTTAATAGGTAATAGTTCATGATAAGGTATTTTACAATGAGAAAGAAGTTGTCATATAATATTATATTTACAAAATATAATATTATATTTACAAAATAAAAATAATTACAAGTGGATTTTAGTTTACAAAATATTAAATTAAATTAAATAAAAAATAATAATTGTAAATGTATTTTACAGCATTAAAAAGAATTTAAATTTATTTTAAATTTATATTTATTTGAATGAGATTGATGGCGATTATTAGGGTTGTAAAACGTATCACAGAGGAAAATACATGTTGGATTAATTTTTCACCTAGGAGGGACAGTCGTGTTACAACTCTTGTCTCCATTGTTAAGCACCCTCGTAATGATCACGATCTTAGGCAATCTGGGAGTTGTGATGGTCATGATTATGTAACTATTTACTACACTTTAGAAGAGAGACTTGTCGTCGCTCAAGCAAGCCCTAGCTTAGGTAGAGCGATGGGCTAAGGAACCCCCGCAACACTCCATGCTCACGTGCAGTTGGGTTTAGTGAATTTCATTAAAGAAGTTGGATACCCTTCGTTGCACTAGATAACACCTCAGATCTCAAGGCCCTCGTTCTACGTAATTTGAGAATGGTGGTCGTCACAGCAACAACATCTTCAAAGGAAACCCTAACATGTGCGCGAGCGAGGGAATTGCTAGAGGGTTTGTGTGCCTCTTCTTACAATCTATAGTAGCATCTTGTAAATGTGGAGCTTAGAGTTGAAGGATCTATCTCCATTCCTTTCACCTTCTCATACATCTCTCCTTCCCTGGCCATTTTCAGGGCGTCGGACGTTGTCATGGCGATGGAGTTAGAAGCTTGCAACCCTGCTCCTTCACAGTCTCCTGCCCTCAGCCCCTGGTTCCTCAAATTTATAAACCCTTGTTAAGCTTCTCTCTAGGCGTTCCCTACTCCGTGGGGTCTACTCCACAAATTTGGTATGGGATTGTTGTCCACAGATTTGCACACCCAAAAATGTGGGAAAATTCCTCAACCTCACAAGGTGTGTTCTTTTTGGCAATGCTATGGCATCAAAGGCTTGGACATATTAGAGAGAAGGGCCTTCTAATGTTGCATGGTGATGGTATGGTAGAAGTTATGTCTAATTTCTCTATAGATTTCGATTTTTGTGAACATTGTGTATATGGGAAGCATAATCGGATGAGTTTCCCTTTTGGTGCTAAGAGGGCGAACAAGATATTATAGCTTGTGCACAGTGAAGTGTTTGGACCTATGTCGATTCCAGCACTAGGTAAGTCTGTGTATTATGTGTCATTTATAGATGACTTCTCAAGGAATACATGGATGTATTTCCTGAGGAAGAAATCTGAAGTCTTTGACAGATTTAAATAATTTAAGGTTCTCGTAGAAAACTAGACAAAGAAGAAGATAAAGGTGTTGAGGACAGGTAATGGTGGAGAGTTATGTAAGAAGTGTGGTATAGCATGACAGAAGACTACTCCATACACACCTCAGCAAAATGGAGTTGCAAAAAGAATGAACAGGATGTTGATGGAAAAGGAAAGAAGCATGCTCAGTGATACCGGGTTAGGACAAGAATTCTGGACAAAGGCAATGGAGACTGCATGCTACCTAGTTAACAGATCACCTTCATCAACGTTGGAGGATAAGACTCCACATGAGTTGTGGACTAGTAAGAAACCCTCTCTTTCACATATGAGGGTATTTGGTTGTGATGCATATGTACATGTTCCAAAGGAGAAAGGAACCAAGTTGGATAGTAAATTTGAAAGGTACATATTTATTGGGTATAAGGATGGTTTAAAAGGTTATAAACTTTGGAACCCAGAAACAAGGAAGGTTGTGTACAGCCGAGATGTGGTGTTTAGCGAGGTGAAATATGTTGTTAAACATGAATTCCTACACAGCGGAAATTTAAAACAAATAAGACACACATAGCATTCAAACATGAAAAAACAGAGATTTTAACGTGGTTCACCCAACCAATCTGGGCTACGTCCACCTAACAGGGCATCGACAATCTCATTCATCAACTAGAGAAATACAATAGCAGAGTTTCTCATCTGCTCATCTCTTCCACTCACTACACATTCCTCATCATGCACATTTGCCTCTACGGGCTTACATTTTATAGCTAGGAGTAGAAACAGAATCGTAAATTCACTCACAACAAATAAAGGATGCATTAACTCCACATCAGAAATAGATGGAGTCAATTTAGCAACAAATCCTATTGTTGTCACCTTCATGAGATTTTCTCCAAATTTAATTAAAATAAAATCTCAACAGTTAAACATGAATTCCTACCAAAGGAACCTGAGAAGATAGAGTTTGATCTAAAGGAGGAAGAATCAGACTCTACGACAAAACAAGATTCAGAAGAGGAAGAGCCACAAACTCCAATTGTGAGAAGATCAGCTTGAGAAAGAAGGCAGCTAGAAAGGTATAGTCCATCTACTTTCTCTTCAAAATTTCCTTTATCTATCACTATTGATTTTCGAACTTTCAAGGAGGCAGTGGATTCAGAGGATGGAAAACTCTGGAAGGAGGCCATGGTTGATGAAATGACATCCTTGCACAAAAATGAGGCATGGGATCTGGTGGAGTTGTTGGATGGAAGGAAGCCCATTGGAAGCAAATCATTGTTTAAGAAGAATATGAATGCAAAAGTCAAGGTGGAGAAATACAAAGCTCAGTTGGTAGAAAAAGGTTATTCCCAGGTGCCAGGAATTGATTTTGGTGATATTTTTTCTCTTGTTGTCAAAGTAACTTCCATTAAATTACTTTTATTTGTTGTTGTTGCATTTCATTTTGAGGTAGAATAGATGGATTTGAAGACAACATTTCTTCACGAGGATCTGGAAGAGGATATCTACATGAAGAAACCTGAAGGCTTTGTGGTGAAGGGTAAGAAAGAACTGGTATGTAGGTTAAAAAAGTCCATGTATGGGTTAAAATAGTCACCAAGGATGTGGTATCAAAAATTTGATACATATGTATGGGGATTTGGCTTCACCATAAACAAAGAGGATCAATGTGTGTATTTAAAATTAATTGGTGACCGTGTTATTTATTTGGTCTTGTATGTGGATGATATGTTGCTCGTTGGAAATGACAAAGAAATTATCCAGGATTTGAAGACCCAATTGCTCTCCAAATTCGACATGAAGGATCTTGGTGTTGCAAACTATATTTTGGGCATGGAAATTAAATGAGATTGGGCAAAGAGGAAGCTTTGGTTAAACTATAGGAAGTATGTCGAGACAATATTGTAAAGGTTCAATATGAAGGATAGTAAACTGGTGAAGGTTCATATTCTTGTAGGTGTAAATTTATCTGTTGAGCAGTGTCCCAAGACATAAGAAGAAGAAGAGGACATGTCCTGTGTTCCATATGCAAGTGCAGAGGGTAGCCTGATGTATGCAATGGTCTGTAGTAAACAAGACATTGCACATGCAGTGGGAGTATTGAGTAGGTTTATGTCAAAACCAGGGAAGGAGCATTGGACAACAGTGAAGCGTGTTTTCAGATATTTGTGGCACTAGTGATTATGGTTTGTGCTACCAAGGAAGACTAGGTTTGGACAAATTTTTGGACATCTATGGCTTTGTTGATCAAAGAAGATCTACAAGTGGGTATGTGTTTAACCTATTATGAGGTACAGTCAGTTGGATGAGGAAAAGACAGTCTGTAGTGGCTCTTTCAACTACAGAGGCAGAATACATGGCAACCACTCATGCATGCAAGGAAGTAGTTTGGTTGCAAATATTGTGTTCAAGTATGGGGTTGGAGCAACGAGCTATAATGATAGACTATGATAGCCAAAGTGTAATTTTCTTCACTAAGAACCCCGCTTATCATTCAAAGACAAAGCACATTGATGTTCAATATCACTTTGTGAGAAATATGGTTGAGGATAAAAAGGTGTTGCTGGTAAAGGTGGACACTTTGAAGAATGTTGCAAATGCATTGATGAAGTCTATGAGTACTAGGCAGTTCTCTTGGTGTAGATAAATAATGGGCATTGTAGGGGTGGACCAATGACTAAGCTCTCCTGTGGCTCCCTATGGAAAGAAAACAACAAGTGGGAGAATGTTGGGAGTGTGTTATACTCTTTCCACAACTAGCCTTACGCAAATTTTTTGGACCCTATATTAGGTGGGCAAACATACCTATGGTTTTGTGCATGGGTTTAGCACATGGTTTTGGGTATGACGGTTTTTTGTCCATGGTGTTTTGTAGATCTGGTAAAGGGAACTACAGTTATGTTATAATCCAAGGTTAATGGATTGGGGTTTATGAATGCTTCGACATGTATATATATGTATTGTAACATTTAAAGGACAATAATGAAAAATCAAGCTGATAGTCTCAGTTTTGGGATCCAGGGGAAAATTATGTATATATCTCTTTTATGTTTTATTCTTTTTCTATTATTTATTTTTCAGTTTTTTTAAGAATTCATTTGCAGATAATTTATGTATGGGGTTATAACCTAGAGTATTTTTGTTATGAGAAATATGATTCTGGAAAGTTATAGAAAGTTTTGGGCAGTGGTCTGGAGACGATCCTGGAAAAAGGGCTCAAATTCTGGAACCACGGGAACAAAACGGGATAACTGAGGTCATAACCACATGGAGCAAGGCTTGTGAGTGCGGTTGGAGGCTCACAACTGCATGCAAGCAGTGTCAAGGGCGTGGTTATAGGTCTAGGTTAGAGAAAAAGGGTTCCAGCTCATGTATTGGTCACTGGGGTGTTCTTTCAACCTCTAAGTGATTTTTGGTTCCCAAGGAAGGTCACTAAGTCTCAGTTGTAGGCCCCACTTCCTTAACTGGAACTTGGAGGCCGGTTCATGTCATAGTAACACTCTGCTTCAAATTTACCTGGAGGGATTGTAAAAGTGGGTAAATGTGTGGTGTGGCATGTTATAGATTTTTATCAGAGCCTCCAGGTTCAAAAACTTGGACTCGATGTGTGAGATGTTATTTTTATGCATGCATATCAATTTTATGCATGCATTGTGATGGCTATAGTTTTCATGTATATCTTTGTGTTACAGTTTGAGTTATCACGCATAACGATTGAGATGATTTTGATAGGTTAATCTCTCTCTCTCTCTATATGTGTGTGTGTGTGTGTGTGTGTGTGTGTGTGTGTCGTGCTAGTATGGACTGATTTGTGCATACGATATACCCTCCCCTAAAACATATTAAGGTATCTTTGATCATGTTTTTATTTGGTTTATCTAACATGGTATATTTGCAGGAAGAATAAGATCAGAGATGATGAGAAAAATGGTGTATTATAGTTCCCTAAAACATATTAAGGTATGTTTGATCAAGTTTCTATTTGGTTTATCTGACATGGTATGTTCGCAGGAAGAAGTAGATCAGAGATGATGAGAAAAATGGTGGATTATAGTTCATATGAATCTCCTTATGGGTTAGTTGAGCAGTATGGGGAAGAGTACTCTCCAGACATAGCAGATACATTGAGAAGTATGAAGGCAAAAATTAGGAGTTGCAAGGTGGACAATGACAGGATAATTCAGTCATAGGAAAGGCTTTCCAAAGCTCAGGAAAAGTAAGCTCAGGTCAATGCAATGATCCTTCAGAGCTTATTATATTTATAGAGATAGGTACAACCACAGATATATATATGTATGTGTGTGTGTGTGTATATAGATATGTGTGTGTGTGTGTGTGTGTGTGTGTGTGTGTGTGTATGTATGTATATATGTGTGTGTGTGTGTGTATACACACACACACACACACACACACACATATATATATCGTGCTAGTCTGGATTGACTTGTGTAGATGATATATCCTCCCTTGAAACATATTAAGGTATGCTTAATCATGTTTCTATTTGGTTTATCTGACATGGTATGTTTGCAAGAAGAAGAAGATCAGAGATGATGATAAAAATGGTGGAATCTAGTTCATATGACTCTCCTTATGGATCAGTTGAGGAACAAGGCTTGTAAGTGCGGTTGGAAGCTCACAACCGCATGCAAGCAGTGTCAAGGGTGTGGTTATAGGTCTAGGTCAGAGAAAAATGGTTCTAGCTTATGGATTGGTCACCTGGGGTGTTTTTTCAGCCTCTAAGTGATTTGTGGTTCCCAAGGAAGGTCATTAAGTCTCAATAGGCCCCACTTCCTTAACTGGAACTTGGATGTTGGTTCATGTCATAGTAACAATTTGCTTCAAATTTACTTGGAGGGATTGTAAAAGTGGGTAAATGTGTGGCGTGGCATGTTACAGATTGGTATCAGAGCCTCTAGGTTCAAACACTTGGACTCGATGTGTGAGATGTGATTTTTATGCATGCATGTCAACCGTACACATGCATTGTGATGGCTATAGTTTTCATGTATATCTTTGTGTTACAGTTTGATTTATCATGTATGACGATTGAGATGATTTTGATAGGTTGATCTCTCTCTCTCTCTCTCTCTCTCTCTCTCTCTCTCTATATATATATATATATATACGATTGAGATGATTTTGATAGGTTGATCTCTCTCTCTCTCTCTCTCTCTCTCTCTCTCTCTATATATATATATATATATATATATATATATATATATATATATATATCGTGCTAGTATGGACTGATTTGTGCATACGATATATCCTCCCCTGAAACATATTAAGGTATGTTTGATCATGTTTCTATTTGGTTTATCTGACATGGTATGTTTGCAGGAAGAATAAGATCAGAGATGACGAGAAAAATGGTGGATTATAGTTCCCTAAAACATATTAAGGTATGTTTGATCATGTTTCTATTTGGTTTATCTGACATGGTATATTCACAGGAAGAAGAAGATCAAAGATGACGAACAATATGGTGGATTATAGTTCACATGACTCTCCTTATGGGTCAGTTCAGTAGTATGGGGAAGAGTACTCTCATGACATAGCAGATAATTTGAGAAGTATGAAGGCAAAAATTAGGAGTTGCAAGGTGGATAATGATAGGATAATTCAGTCACAGGAAAGGCTTGCCAGAGCTTAGAAAAGTAAGCTCAGGTCAATGCAGTGATCCTTTAGAGCTTATCAAATTTACAGAGATAGGTACAACCACAGATATGTGTGTTTGTATGTGTGTGTGTATGTGTGTGTGTATACATATACATATACATATACAGACACATACATACATATACATATACATATGTCATCTAGATTGATTTGTGTAGACAAGATATCCTCCCTTGAAACATATTAAGGTATGTTTGATCATGTTTCTATTTGGTTTATCTGACATGGTATGTTCGCAGGAAGAAGAAGACAAGAGATGACGAGAAAAATGGTGGAATATAGTTCATATGACTCTCCTTATGGATCAGCTGAGTAGTGTGGGGAAGAGTACTCTCCTGATGTAGAAGATACATTGAGAAGTTTGAAAGAAAATATTAGGAGTTGCAAGGTAGATAATGACAGGATAATTTAGTCACAGGAAAGGCTTGCCAAAACTCAGGAAAATCAAGCTTAGGTCAACGTGGTGATCCTTCAGAGCTTATCATATTTAAAAAGACAGATACAATCACATATTAGTTATAAACAAGAGGAAAGGACTAATGGGGCATATGGTAGCAGGTTTTGATTAGGGCATAGGTTGGACAGGGATGACACTGTCCAAGGTGGCAGATGATTGGATAAACCTGACAAGAGAGGTAGTGGTTATGGGTTCTATTCTAGTTTTGGTTTAGATAGACATCATGGTCATCATCGTTATCATCCTTACAAGAGGATTGAGAGGGGGTACTTTCCATATGAGTTAAAGAAATCCCAACCTTCTACGTTTGCTAGAGAGTTGAAGAAACTAGAAGATGTAGAAGCATGGCTACTTGGGATAAAGAAGTTTTTCAGGGTGCATGATTATACAAAGAATATGAAAGCCAGGATAGCTATTTTCAGTCCCAAGGGAAAAGTAGACATTTTGTGGGAAGATGTGAAGTGTTTCAGAGGCGTCAGGATAGAGGAGTTGAGTTGGCATGAGTTCAAAATACTCTTCAGTAAGAAGTACTTGTATGAGATATATTGTGATGGGAAGGCTAAGGAGTTATATGATCTCAAGATGGGGTCTATGATAGATGAAGAGTACACAACTAAGTTTCTAGAGTTGTTGAGGTATGTCCCATATCTCAAGGATGAGCAGACAAATGTTCAAAGATTCATCAGTGGACTATCATTGGTATTCAAGGATCGGATTGAGTATGATGAGCCTCGGTCATAGGAGGAAATCCTCAGGAATTTGAAGAATTGTTATGAGCAGTCGAAGTGCAAGACTAAGCCTCAGTGCGATTGGAAAGGTAATGACAAGACTAAAGGGAAATGGCCTTTAAAGCGGGAAAGACCTCAAGATGTATGTGAGAAAGAAAATGTGTCTCCTTACAAGAAGTTTAGTGCAGTTGAGAAGGGACATGGGTCTCATCCTTGAGAGAAAAAATATAAAGGCAGTGTCATGGAACCATTAAAGTATTGGATTTTGGAAAATATCATCGCAAGAAGGATTGTCTGTTGTACCAGGGTGGTAGACCTCAGATTTACATTGCTTAGGAGACACAATGTTACACATAATTTTGTCACCATTAGGAAAATTACCACCAATCTGAATCTCTCGCTATCTCATGAAGTGTTTCAAGCATTCCCCTACAATGTTGGAATCAAAACAATCCTAAAGACAACAAAAATATTGGATTACATTGCTCATAAACCTACTTTTAGGCACTTGCATGGTTTCCTAGCCAGTGTTTGCGCAATCAAAATTTTTACCATTGAGGCCTGTGCAAATGTGCTCTTTGTCTTCAATTAAAAATTGCGCAAATGACTTAATGTGAGTAAAAATTAAAAGTATTTTATAGAAGCCTTGTTGGAGGAATATTTATAAACCAAAAGGCCTCGAGCCTCTACATACTTGGACCTCATCCCTCTGTTCATGGGGAAAACTTCCTCCATTTTTGGAACCCTAATCCATCCTTTTGAGGATCTCATCCCTTGAGAAGAGGATCTCAAAACTCCTCCTCTTGGCCTATAAATTCAATACAGACCAGAGGACTAAGGAGGATTTCTAAATGTAAACTTATGTTGTTGGTATAGAGTTGGAAATCTTGCCACCGAAGGGGAGGATTGGAAAATTTTGGGAGGAGGATTACATCATCAAGGCAAGGTTGTACTGCTTCTTCTTGTTCTAAGATTAATACAAGCAACTGTTACGTTCCTAATTGCACTTGTTTTAATGCTATTTGCAAAGTTCCTTGATCTTTTGCATAATTTATAGTTGAATATGAGTTTAATCTTATGATATATGATATTTTGCAATTTTCATTTGCTTAGTGTTTCATCTTCTTCTACGTTATGCTTTTATGCCTTGTTTGTTTCTGTTTATGCAAATATTACTTCGAAGCAACAAGGAAAGGCTTTTGAAAGCATCGGAAGCACTTCCACAGGAATTTCGTAGAAAGGTAAGAGGCTCCTGCATATCTCATACTTCATACTTCAGTTAAGAATTAAAGAAAGGTAGCAGTCACTTTTTTTGTTTGTTACTAGATCTCTTTGGAATCTATGGAGATCGCTCTTGTCCGCAAGAGGGATTTATTCGCCATAACAAATTGGCAACCACATCGGGTAACAATTTTCTCTTCAATATCACTTCGTGTGAATTTTAAAATATCTTGTCGTATCCTTATCTGAATGTGTTTTGGATATTGAAAGTTCGAATTTTATGGATTTTTGGCTTTGTTTATATTTTTTTCTAAAAAAAATTGGCTTGTGCACTTTCCCTTTAGCAACAGTGCGCAAATCTGTGCACTTAGTTTTTAGCAACAATGTGGATGTGCACTGGATTAAACTGATTGCCTGCACAAATCCTTGAAATTTTTGAAAAAAAAGGTTTTTCATTTGCTCAGTCGAGGAAATTTTGATTTTAATGCTTTCTTACATTTGTATGCATCCTCAGAAATTTTGTTTTAGCTCAATTGGGTGTTGTGAAGCATCTTCTTGAGAAATTATTATTTTTACAAATTATGGTTAAAGGTTTCTTCTGATGATTTGTTGATTTATCAAAGGAAGGTTTGGTAATTGTTGAGTTTGTGTCCGCCTATCTTTCTTCTTTCAAACGATCAGATTTAGTAATGCTTTGCCTATTTTGTGAAAAATCATTCAGTTAATGAAATTAATGTTGTTTTAATATTAAGTTTTTTTCGCTTATAAAAGTACTTCTTTTGTTGAATTCAAAATAAAAATTTATTCTTCTTTCAGTAGTGAATTATCTCAAAATTATACTTTAGATAGTATCGTGTTCATAAGATTCACTTGAAAGATTCACCTTAAAGTTTTTGTATGTTTTCCTGTTGGATTTTGAAATAATTTTGGGTGTTGTATGTTAAGAGGAATTTTTTGTGATCTTAAAGTTTTTGGGTGAATTGAAATTCAAAAGTTAAATTTCTGCATTTGTGTCAATCTGAAAGTGAAAATTTTACATTCTTGAAAGGAACTATGGTGAATTTAGGATTTCTGCACTAGTATGAATATTGAAAAGACTCTCTCTTTACCATAGCTAGAAATTCATTGAAGCAAAAGATTCATTTTCGCATATTTAATGCATTAGGTTTGGAAGTGGAAACTGATATCATTTACACCACATCCATGAAATCGACTTTAATGAAAGAGGAACTGTATAATCAATCAAATGTGTAATTAATCAAACATTAGTGGTTCTAGGTTAGAATTTGTTCTGACATCTATAAATACGTTAGTTGTCATTTCTTGTGTGTGGCACATTCTACGAGTAGTTGGTATTACACGCACGTAAGTATATGGGAACATTCTCCACATACCTTCGAGTATATTGGACTACGTTCCATGTACGAAAAGTATATGGGGATGCCTCCTATCGTACAACCTCACATTAGGCAACGCTAACACGAATTGTACCTCAAATAGATTTTGGAGGCTCTCTTCTAGGTTACGTACCATCCATAATTAACCGATTCGACTGCTTTGTCATCTATGATACACCGAATACAAAATTCAGGGAGACTACCTGCACATCCTAGAAACGGTATTCCACAGTTCACAATGGCTTAGTAATCCTTGATACCTAGCTACAATTTTTTTTATTTTGGTTATTTACTTGATTGGATAAAATTGTAATCAACCTTTAATAAAATTCATCTTGGTCGATTTACCAAGACATTCGCTTATAATGCGGGGTATAACTGTTGAATATACACATGGTCAACTGGAAAATATTAAAGCAGAAAGGTTGAAACCGATAGGATCTGGAATCTCATATCAACCTGATACATTTGGAATTGTAGAATCGGAAAAAATAGAGACTGAAGTTATTCAACCACATAGAAGATAATCAAATGTGGTTAAATATGGACCAAAAGTTATTGATTTTATTCAAGGAGAATATGATACCAGAGAATTTTTAGACACAGAATTAACTGAACCAAACGTTAAAGAACATGAATCTAAAATTTTTTAGCCTGAATCACCTTTAGCTGCTATAGCCCCTACTCCTGCACCGACTTCACCTCGAAGAAAAACTATAATTATAATTGGTCTACCTCTTGGTCTTATAAATATCAGAGATATTACTAAAGAAGAGTAGGAAGAATCAACACATACCCATTTTACTGCTCGTTATCCAAGAGTTTTTCCAAGAATTCCTTTTGATCCTTTTCGACCAGATCCTTGGTATTTTAGCCCCTTGAATTATTTAGGTCAAGGAGTTCCTCGTTTTTGCACTCCTTTATATTTTCACCTAGACGAAATATGTCAAAAATTCCTCCTACAAGCCAACCTACTAAAACTTCTATGTATGTGAGCTCTTCAGAGACTTTATTATATGGTGGGCCTTCGGTTCCCACTAGGTTTTCAGGATCCACTCCTTCTCGTCAAGTTTCTAGTTGGCCATATGGTTTATCTACCTCTACTGTTCAGAGCATGACTTCTATGCCTGAAATACCTTTCCAATATGTTAATATGATATCTAGTAATACAGGTAATCCTCAAGTAACCCCAACTGGAATTTATTATCCACCTTGGGGGAAACCATCTTAACCTGCACCTGGAGGACAACTCGTTGTCAGAACATATCCTAAAGTTGTAGGACAACCTCTTGTCAGAACTTATACAAAGTTTGGTTGGGTACCTCAGGCTAGTCCAAGTCAACCTGTTATCGAAACATATCTACAATTGTAGGACAACCTCTTGTCGAAACTTATACAAATTTTGGTCAGGCACCTCAGGTCAGTCCAAGTCAACCTATTGTATCTCAACCCTTGATTGGTACTCCTTATATAGGAATGAATATTATTTGGAGAACCCCTCTTATTTTCAACATCCTATTCAAGATGCTCGACAAATGCTTGTTTATAAACATATTCAATAACTTGTCCAGGGTATTCTGCAAATACCTGTCCAAGGAATTCTGCAAACACCTGTTCAACAGCTTGTCCAAGGAATTCCACAAACAATTAGTCAATGAATTTCACAAGTGTTTGTTCTGCAACCTATCTAGAGTAGTCCTCAAACACCTGTTCAATTTATTGTGCAAACAACTGTTCAACAAACAGTTCCAAGTACACCTCAAACGCCTGTCCAATCTATGCCACAAGTGACCATCCAAGCTATGCCTCAAATACTGGTTCAACAACCTACACAAACTATCCCTTAAGCATCTGCTTATCAAACTGGTCCTACTTTCCATTCCACAACCCAAATACCTATCGGAAAACCTAGTGTATGAATGATTCAACCATCGTATCAAGGGTAACCCTTTTGAGGTCCATATTTTCAAGGTCAACCTTTGCAGGGGAAATTTTACTTTGGTCAAATGGTACAGGGTCAAACATATCAGAATCTACCTTTTCAAATTAAACCATACCCTGGTTGTACTTTTCAAATTCCATCTCAATCGCAACCTAGTATGTCTTACCCTAATTACCTTGGACGAATGCAAATACCAACCACTCAAGCTATTCCAGGATATCTTGGATATCCTCCTCTAGAGATTGGACTTAATCCTCAAGGTTATCAGTATCCAGAATAAGACTTTAACTCACAATTACCTTTCATAACAACCCTAGATTTACCAGATTTATCTCGGCTTACAAATGGTCCTATTTATTATTAACCTTTTTTGCCGTCGATATTTCGAAATTTGAAGGAGAGTCGGGAGAGGATCCATCAAATCACGTCATGACATATCATCCATGGTGTACTTTGAATTCAATGATTAATGATTCTATCAGATTACACATTTTCCAATTAAATTAAATAGGTTCAACAAGAAAATGGTATATTGAGTTACCATGTCCCTCTTTCCACAATTTCAACTCCTTAACGACATCATTTTTTATGCATTTTCAGTAACCCATTTGATATGACACTCGTACCAAACTTTTGAATTCATTAAAAAAATCAACATCTACCTACATTTCATATCATATACATGAATGGAGATGTAGACGTCGTTATGTAAAAGTTTATATTCCAAACCAAATATTAGCTAAATGGTTCACTAAATCTTTACTTCCTGATATTAGAGAAGATGTTGCTAAAGTAGGTATTGTAATAGAAGAGCAGGTGATTGATCGTGCCCAATATCTAGAGCTTGTCTACTCACAATGTAGCACTTTGTACAAAAATATCCCAAATTTACCTCGCCCTACAATTTCAGTTCAACCAGATTCAACTCCTACAGGATCTCACACCGTTGATGGTGTAATTGGTTATGTCATCCAACAGTGAAAGAGTAAATCATCTAAGAAAAGTTCTAAAAATACTCATACATTGTATATATAATATTCACCCAGAGATAACATTTCTCCTGAAGTTACTTCCGAAATTAATGTAGTAGAATCATATACTGGAAAAACTCAACAACCTGGAGGTAAGAAAAAGGGGAAAGGTAAATCAAAGTAAAATACCTCTCAAAAGGAGAAAATGAAAAAAAATTAACCTTCTAAAGAGAAGAATAAACCTTAATGCCCTTGTCTGATTTGCAATGAAGATCATTATACTAATGAATTCCCGCATCGTGTAGAGGTTAGTAAATTTTTAAAAGGTTATCCCACACCTATTATTTTGAAGGATCCTTTCCCTTCTCAAGATAGTGAAATGGTTACACATAATCCATCCTCTTCATCCGCCTTGACAGATATCATGATGATGTCTTCACAAGTTTCGATAGTAGCAAGATCTAAGGATTATGGATATAAAACTAATTTAGAAAGTGGAAATGATGTTAGTCAATCTCTTCAACCTTCCAAATCAATTCCTTCTCCTTCTAAACCTTTACAGATCGAGACACCAAATTTTGACACGGTGATCCGTCCGCCTCCCAAGGGTGTTGTTCGAAAATCCGCTTTTAACCCACATGTTAGAGCTTCTCAGAATTATAACATTGTTGAAGACCTAGCAATGTCCCCTTCAACAATGTCAACTCTTGAAGTGTTGCAAACATGTCCAACACAAAGGAAGTTACTATTGTAATTTATGGGAGAAATTGATCCTCAGGAATCTAATCTTATAATATTCGATCTTAATAGTCATATACCTAGACTCCTACATCAAATGGAATTTCAATTACCTATTTTTGTTAAAACCAAACGAGTTTTTTGTACAATAACTAACGAAGGATCTTATACGTCTATTATGTTTATTGCCTGTTGGAAAGATTTGGGTTATCCAACTATCAATCAATCTCCTACCACTATCAAAGCCTTTGAAAGGATATGTTTTCGTCCTTACGGTATTTTGAATGACATACCAATAGTGTTAGAAGGTAAAACAATTGCAATCGAGGTAGAAGTTGTTGATGCTCAACTTAATTATAATCTTTTACTGGGACAAATTTGGACCTATGCAATGTCTGTAGTGGTCCCATCATTGTTACAGATGATATTATTTCCTCATCAAGGAAGAATAGTGAAAGTAGACCAACTATATTATTATACGTATGATCCTAACTCTACTGGTAGCGTACCTTTTGTAGGGAAAATGAGTACTCCTTATGAAGGTATTGGTGTTGGTTTTCTTAAGGATTTATCACTAATGGGAAATTTTGCACTCCCTCCACCCAACATTTCTTCTAACATTTCCCAGGTCAATATGATCTCATCAAGCACTACAGAATCATATAATCCTTGGGTTGTGCCTTTAGAATCTAAATTGGCCACATATGGTGACCAAATGCCTCTAAGCCCATTTAAATCAACTTATCAGGTAGCTCAATCGTTTTTGACCCACTACCACAAATTGAAAATGATCGAGTGAATGTGATATTTGACGAGTATTCTCAATCATCTTAGCTGGAACTAATATCATTTCCTGATCCTTTTGATAACATGTTTCCAACATATGAGAGTATCATGGAAATTATGACCTTGGATGAAATTCCTTGGGACGATTATCATCATCACTCATATTTTCTCCCCAAATTCAATATCACTGATAAAAACTTATCTACATTTATTTCACTTGAGATTGTAGATAATCCTGAATGTCTTGTATCAATCCTTAAATATAAATCTGAATAGAATTTGGGAAACATATCTATGACCATTCTGGTTAATATCTTATTGAAATTTGGAATTATAAAGAACATTCACATAGGTGCTTCATGTTCACTTGAATAAATTCAGACTTACTAATCCCTATTCCAATAATTCTGCGACATTTTTTCCTGGTCCTATGAGGAAATGCCAGGAATCGACCCAAGTATTTTTGTTCACGAAATTAAAACTACCCGGATGCCAAAACTATCAGACAAATATTGCATCTAGTGTATCCTCAAAAGGTTTATGCTATGAAATTTGAAGTTCAAAAAATTCTTAAAGCGAGGTTTATCTATCGTGTTCCCTTGACTGATTGGGTTTCCAACATTGTTCTTGTTAATCAGAAGCAAGGGACAATTAGAGTATGTGTCGATTATAGGGAATTAATAAGGCTTGACCAAAAGACAACTATCCTGCTACATATATAGATCAGATAATTGATGATTGTGCCAGTAATGAAATCTTCTCTTTCATGGAAGAATTTTCTAGGTACAATCAAATCAATATACTCCCTGCGAACCAACATAAAACCGTGTTCATTTTTCCATGGGGAAATTTCACTTACTGAAAACTTCCATTTGGGTTGAATAATTTTGGTGCTACCTTTCAACGGGATATGTATTACGCTTTTCATTGTATCAAGCATATTGTACAATCCTATTTAGATGATCTACCAACTCATTCAATGAAACATGAAGATCATCCACTACATTTAAAGGCAATATTTATCAGATATCAACATTACAATATATGCTTATGTCCTCAAAAATTTGTTTTTTGTGTGCAATCCAGTTGATTAATGGGATTTGTCATGTCAAAAGAAGGCATTCGTGTTGATCCCCTTAATGTAGAAGCTATTCTGAATTTCCCTCCTCCTTCCAATTTGCGCCAGCTCCAAATTTTGCAAGGGAAATCAAACTTTTTACATCAATTCATTATGAATTCTACGGAGCTAAATAAAGGTTTTACTTGAATTTAAAAAAAATGCATCTCTTTTGAATGGGATGAAATTTCCCAAAAGGATTTCGATGCACTCAAACATGCATTAAATAACACACCTTTGTTGCATCTGCCTGATTATCATTGAGCTTACTTTTTGTATTTAGATGCATCTGATGTTACTGTTGGCATGGTATTCGTTCAAGAGGATGAATTAAATGATGAACATGTGATCTATTATTTAAGTAGGAACCTTACAAAGTCTAAAATAAAATATGCACATATGGAGAAATTGGCCTCGGAAGCTATGCAAGTTGTCTAAAGACTTCGTCACTATATTCTTTTGCGTAAAACAAAAATGATTTCAGATTTCAACCCTATGGTTTATATTCTTACGAGACAATTACTTGGGGATAAATATTCCACATGGATAGTTATCCTGAATGAACTTGATTTAGAATTTATGAATTCCAAGTCGAAGAAATCATTGTTGTTTTTTGAATTGATATGTGACTTTCCCTATTCTGAAATAGAAACCACGACAGAGGATTCTCTTCTAAGTGAATCACTCTTTCTCATTAGTACATTGGACCCTTGGTATGGAGATATTATTGTTTATCTCCAAACTCAAACTTTTCAGGCTGAACTATCTCGAACTAATCGTCATCATATTTGGTATTAATCTCAACAATACAATATTATTGGCGATACACTTAATCACCGTGGTGCTAACTCTATTTTTAGGCATTTTTTGACGCATGATGAAACCAAAAAAGCCTTAAATGATAGTCACTCTGGAGCATGTGGCGGCCATATGTTAGGGTTTCCCACTGCCCAAAAAATCTTGCGCATTGGGTATTTCTAGCCTTCCATTTTCAAAGATTGTATAACTGCAGTCCATAAATTTCATAATTGTCAAATATATCATCGCAAAATGCGTGCACCTCCTGCTCCTATTCACCCAATCATTATTGTCGGTCCTTTTTTGAAATGGGGCATCAGTTTCATTACTTATAACCCTCACTCACTTGAGGGGCATGGGTATATTATCCTAGCTATGGATTATTTTACAAAATGGGTCGAGGAAATGCCTACTTATAAGGATGATGGTTAAACCACTGCTCTTTTCATATTCAATCATGCAATTGCTAGGTTTGGTGTTCCACAAGCCATCGTCACAGACCATGGAAACCATTTTCAAAACTTTATGATGACTGAACTAATTGCAAAGCTAGGTTTGCGTTATGATATCTCTACTCCATATTATCTGCAAGCAAATGACCAATTAGAAGTCATGAACAATTTTTTAACTAATATGCTTCAACGGATTATAGGAATTCATAAGAAGAATTGGCATTTGATGTTCTTTTTAGCTTTTGTAGGCATATCGCAACTCAGCAAAAACTGTAACTGAATTTACACCCTTTTAGTTGGTTTATGGTTTGGAAGTAGTCTTAGCCATTGAATGTGAAATCCCATCATTAAAATTAGAAATCGAATTGTTACCTGCTAGTTATGCAGAGGAAGAAATCTTTTTATAATTAGCACACTTAGATGAAACTCGTCGTGATGTTGCATTAACTAGCGAGACTCATAAAAAATGAGTTAAAGCACACTTTGTTCGAAATGTAAATCCTCGCACATATTCAAAAGGTTACTTGGTCTTGGTTTACAATCAAGAACATGATAATTTAGGAGCCAGTAAGTTTAAATCTATGTGGTATGGTCCCTACATCATAAAACATGCATTGGAAAAAGGGGCCTATGAGCTAGTTGACTATGACGATGTCCCTTTACGAAAACCAAGAATTGGGCTTTACCTGAAGAAGTACTATGCTTATTTCATTACGTGAGTACTTTGTACATTGTTGTATCATATTTTTGTGTGCCAATTTTACATCCTTTTACGATCTTCTTTTGCTTCCTCTGCTTATCTTGTGTTACACTTGATTTGCATATGTCGATGCTCCCTCAAACTTATGTTGTGTATATTGATGGCGCTAGTCGTAGTACTCAAAATTTTTCTTCCGCAGCTTAGGCTATTTATTCACCCACTGATGAGTTTGTAAGTTGCCATGGAATATGCCTTGGTCGAACAACGAATAATATTGCAGAATATAGTGCAGTTATTGAACTATTATCTGATGCCATTTCATTTTTTATTCGTCATTTATTCATTAGGTTGGATTATCAACTCATAGTGTTACATTTAAATCGCGTTTATTTAGTAAGAAGTTCCACAATGTTAAGAATGTTTTTACAAGTCTGTCTCTTGGAAAGAGAAATCAATTATATTGAATATCAACATATTCAAAGACATTTAAAAACATTAATTGATGGATTGGCTAATTATTTGTTAAATCAACATTTGCCACAATTGTAAAAGAAAAACGATAGTTATTCATACATTGTAAAAAATAAGTTGAGTAAATAGAAGTAACTTTCATTAGTCATAATGTTTGTAAAAATTTTGGGTTTACAAAAATGTCATCTATAACATATGAGGCCCCATGGCCTTTATTATCCAAACATGCCGATAGATCAAAAATAAATATCTAGCCCTATGAATAGCAACTAAGCATGATGATAATGATAGTAGACTATAGCACGAGACACTCATCATAACTAAAAACGAATCAGTCTAGGCACTCCTACTGTGTGCCTCTGGTAACAAAGAGGTAAATCATTAATCCCAATATCTGGGATATCTAGTGTCAACCTTCTAAGTTATGCTTTATCTTAGTCAAAGCCTTTGCTGCTTCGGGGTTTTGTGGGAGTGGGATATCTAGATCTCCAGTGTAGTTTATACCCGCATATGGGTATTCCTCAATCATAAAAATTTGGTGATCCAGCCATCTGAAAAATGCAAGGGTATATCTAATAATAAGACCATCACCACTTTTGTGGCGAGCCATCAATGTAACCCAGTATAACATGCGAGGATCTCATGGTCCTCCAATCTCCATGGATACGTGTGGATAGAGAAGAAGAAACCTCTTCAGAGAAAATGAAACAGTTATTGCACCATCTCCAAAATTCTTCAGATTGCCATTTTTTGCTTTAGTGAGTTGTCCTTTGATGTTGGCAGCAACTCTTTCACACTAATTAAATACAGTAGGTTGCAAGCACTCTATTGAAATCTGAATTTGGGCTTTGGTAACCAAGTGGATTTCAATGCTTCCACATAGTCAGGAAACAATAAATTCAATGGTCCTCAATGGAAGTCTCTCAATGGTCTTAATGTCGATTCTTCCATTATTGAGTTTGGACCCGGGAACACAATGCTCACCTAGATAAGACTATGTTGTTCCACCACCTGTTCTGCTCCCAAACAATGAAATATTGGTTTGATGACGTGAGAACCCAATCAAGAAATAAATATCATTAACATCTATTGTTAGCCTCTGATCTCCAATAAGAAAGCATTGTTCTTGGATATTCCAAGCTCCAACAAACCATGCCAATAAATCCACATGAGCTTTCATGCCTGGAATGGTAAGATATTTGAGCAGACCACAATTTTTCAAATCTTGCATATTGTTGGTTCATTCAAAGCCTCTACATCTTGACCTTCATGCTCTCTCTCTCTCTCTCTCTCTCTCTCTCTCTCTCCATTCCATTTTTACACTTCAAAAAACTAAAAACAATGATGGAAATTAATTAGAAAAATAATATGGAAAGTTTTGCAAAAAAATTGGGCATTTTTATTATTTTTTGAATACCCTCGGCACTTTGTGTGGTCTCCTGTTAGGGACAACGCAGATTTGCACAAATCACGTTTTTTAGCAATGAAAAAAAGGTTGGGTTACGCAGTCCCGATGAAGAGGAATTGCGCAATTTGAGGGCACAATTTTAATCAATAAAACCCCTTAAAAAACACTAAATAACTGGTGAAATTCAAGATAAAACTATACAAAATAAGAGAATGGAATGATCTCTTACATGGAGAAAATGGTTCGTGAAATGGTCCACTAGTTTGATCGCAATCCGCTTATGAAGATTAAGGTGAAAATGCACTCTCAAAAGCTCCCAATGGTAAAAAACAAAAATGGTAAAGAAAATTTTACTTTTTGAACTTTTATAAGAAAAATAGGCCTATTTAAATAATATTTTTTGCCTTTAGCTTCTAAAAATTCAAAATTTTAATGCTTTTTACGATTTCTTGAGCAATTATGATGCTTTTTTTGAGTTTAAATGTGCATTTTACAGGTTTAATTACAGAAATAGATCATTTTGGTGACAAGTAAACTTTTATTATTTTTTCGGGCTCTTAAAAATTATGAAAAGTGAAATACTGGAGTTACCTTTAAGCTCTTTTCCGACTCTCAAAATGTGATTTTTGAGAATACTTGTTTGTTTCGAACTTGTTAAAGAAAAAGAAAAACATGTGCTTGATATAAGTTTACCCCTTTTACGGATCATGTGGACTATTTACGAAAAATGTATAATTTGACTAATCATGGTCTAAAGAGTTCTCTCCTGCATTATTTTACCCTTTTTCTGGCTTGAGAGACCAAATTTATGAAAAACGACATTTCAAAGTTTACTTATGTTTTTCTCCTCACTCCCTAAATATGAAAATCACCTAGCTTTACTTTCTTTGGGCTTGTTAAAACTTTATGTTGAAAGAACTACATGAGCTTTATTTTTGTGCCTTTTCAAACTCTTTGAATATGAAAACGATATCGAGTTACCCGTTCATTGGACTCATAAAAAAATAAACAGTGTAGGACTCATCAATCATGACAAGACCGAACCACTCCTTCCTAGTGTTTGTTAAAAATACTATGAAGGATGAGCTTACGGGACAAGAATATGTTATCCTCCTCAAGCTTGCATAAAAATAAAGAGGTACTTTTAAGTAATGGCGAGTGAAAATTGGAAAGAAACATTTGTTTTTGTATCACAGAAGATAACAACGCATTCTTGAACATGAAACTCTATCACCTTTGTGTATGGATTAGGAAATCCATTTGTCTCTCTGTTGATCATACCTCATCGAAAGCATCAGTTTGGTTTTGGGTATTTTTTTTTTGAGTCAAATGCTATGAATTTGAAATTTCATGCTGCCAATATGTTCAATAGAAGTGCAACCTTAGTCAAAATTACCTTTCAATTCATTATCTTCAATCACGTCAGTCATTCCTGAGTCGGTCTTGAATTAATTCAAATTTGTTCTTCAAAAATTTACATGAGTTTCATGTCGTAGGCCCTCCTGCGACAGATTTCTTCCTATCGACTTCAACTCATTATCTAGGAAATTGATCTAGAAACCTCCATTAGTACCTTGTAGCATGCATGCCTTAATGGCAAGTTTCTCGCTTTCAATGATAGGTTCTCATAATTTACCTTCGATCAGATGATACTACGAGTATTCAAATTCAATGCATTTAATCACACTTCAGAGATTGTACTAGGTTACCTTGAGAACCATTGTCATTATTGGTGGTTTCTCCCGCGCATGTTAATGGTTCACATCATTGACTGGTAACCAAGTGGTTTCTACCATGTTCGACTTCGAGAAATTCACTCGCATGGTTAGACTCGTACTATGGATCGATAAAGATGAAGACTAATACACTGGATCTAGTTTCATCCATCTAGACTACGTGGATTTTTAAATATTTGTGATTGTAAATATGGATACATATTTAATGGCTGCATCCATACTGTCTCTATTGTTGACATGGATCTTTTTATAATTCCATGTGCATTCTTTAAGATACTTTTACTCTGTGTATGGGAATGCCTACCTCAGTGATGATTATATGAATATATTGTATTGTAACACTTGATTGTTTGTTTCAGGACTCCAAGAATAGTCTCTAATTCGAAGTTTGGTTTGATAAAGCGCTTTAATCATCCAACATATTTTCTGACTTTTCACTTTAGGGGAAATATGTTACACGTCATTCCGTCACCATTAAGAAAATGAACGCCAATCCATATCTCTTTCTATTTGATTATGTGTTTCAAGCATTCCCCTACAATGTTGGAAGCTAAACAATCCAAAAGACAACAAAAATACTGGATTACATTGCTTATAAACCTAATTTTAGGCACTTGCATGGTTTCTTATCCAGTATATGCGCAATCGAAGTTTCTACCATTGAAGCCTTTGCAAATGTGTGCTCTATCTTCCACTTAGAACTGTGCAACTGAATTAATGCGAATAAAAATAAAAAGCAATTTATAGAAGCCTTGTTGGAGGAATATTTCTAAACCAAAATGCCTTGAGCCTCTACATACTTGGGCCTCATCCCTCTGTTCATGGAGAAAACTTCCTCCCTTTATGGAAGCCTAATCCCTCCTTTTGAGGATCTCAACCCTTGATAAGAGGATATGAAACCGCCTCCTCTTGGCCTATAAATTCAACACAAACCATAGGACTAAGGAGGACTTCTGAATGTAAATTTATGATGTTGGAATAGTGTTGGAAATATTTTCACCGAAGGGGAGGATTAGAGACTTTTGGGAGGAGGATTACATCATCAAGACAAGGTTTTATTTCTTGTTCTTGTTCCAATATTAATACAAGCAACTGTTACTTTCCTAATTGCACTTGTTTTAATGTTATTTGCAAAGTTCCTTGATCCTTTGCATAATTTATAGTTGAATATGAGTTTAATATTATGATATATGATATGTTTCAATTTTAATTTTCTCAGTGTTACATCATAGGAGGTGTTAGTGTCAATATGTTCAGTGATCAAATATGCTCTTTCAGTTTAATTTTTAGTAGTCCTAGGTCAAAATGTTTTCTTTTGAAACAAGTTTTCAAATAAAGTTTGGTCACTGCATATGGTCTAGGTCTAAAATGCTACTCCCCTCATCCCATTCATGGCCATCATCATCTCAAATGTCAAGCCATTCATTGTCATCTAGGTTCATAGATCGCTCACTCCATCTCCATCTAGGTCTATGTCTAAGTGTCCTTGTTTCGTCACTAAAAAGTCCAATTGTGTCATAAAAATGGGTAAAAAAGACTTCATTTTCATCATACAAGTCTTTTAAAGGGAGTTAGCATAGGTAGGGAAATAAAGCAAGACAATTTGAGTTATTTGAAAGCTTGTTACATTGTCAAATTGTTTCAAAAATGAAAATATTTCCTCAAAGTATTTGGTTTCATTAAAAGACAAAAAAAGTCATTTCAAGATGCTATAAAGAGAAAAGAAGGCTTATTCAACTAGTTTTGTCTTTTCATGTTTGATAGAGCTCCTCTCTTACCTTCATCTTGCTCCATAATTGTCAAGGGTTGGAAGAAAATAAAGAAAATTTCTCTAAAGAGACCTTTGCTACGCATCTGGAAGGTTGTGCTATGCTTCTAGAATACTCTGCTACGCATCTAGACACCTGCGCTATGCATATGGGAGTGTGCTACGATTTTGCCATTTGGCTCCTAAATTACTCATCCAAGCTCTAGGATCACTGCAACAAGTTTCTAAAGCTTCTTCAATAGTAAGTCAACACCTCACATCCTCCTTAAGTCACTTTATTAGGCAAGGTATTGATTTTCTTGCTTACCTCCTCTCCCACTACGTTTTCACTTTTTCCTATCATTGAGTGATTTTAGTGGACTAAACCCTAACCCTATCATCTAAATACCCTCATACACCTTCCCTATACCATACTCTATCATTCCCTACCATTCACAGCTTCCATAAACATCATTCCCATAAAAACCCTAATTTCCTACTATTTTTCTATTGGAACTATGAAATCCCTATGTTTTCCTAATTTGATCACCTTCCTTACATCCATTTCACCAAATTTCACCTCTACTTTGAAGCCAACATATAACCCTACCTCCTAATTTTTTTTGGGGAATTTTTCCTGGCTTCATTACCCTTCATCTCACCCTCCAAACTTACCCTATTCCTGTCCTCTATTTTTCCAAATTCACTTCTAATACCCACTACATCTAAACACCTAGGGTTTCATTCTTTTGATAGAAATTATGGAAAGTGAAAAGAAAATCCATAAAGGAGGCCTCCACTTCATATTTGAGCCATCCACCTTGCAAGAATTCAATGCCTCACCTTTCTCAAAGAGATTCTTTGAGAGGACTGGATGTTTGAGGTTCTGTGAAAGGATTATGGAAGAAGGTTATCATCTCTAATTGACAAGCCTATTTGTTACTAGTTTCAACATGGGAAAGGCCATCATTGCAGGTGTAGAGTTCAGCATATCAACAAAGGTGATTTCATCAGCAACAAGCATTCCTAGTCATGGAGAAAAGTGCTTCAAGGGCATGGACATAGACCTTGAAGATTACAAATTGTTCCTCTAACCTCATGCCAAAGAAAACCATGAGTACATTTTCCCTTTCAAGCACATAATTGACAAATATGCTCCTTTGATGAGGTTAATTATGAGATATTTCACATGTGAAGGGAGATTCTCTTGGTTGTACAGGTACCATGTCATATTTTTGATGCACTTCACCTCTACTAAACCACTTGACTTGCTAAATTATTTGTACAGAAGTCTGCTTAAAATGATTGAAAAGGTTCAGAGAAAAAAAAAATCTCTATCCAATTCTATTCCAGCATGGCCTAGTCAAAATCATTGTTTTGCATCATCTCTCAACCATAAACACGACTTGGGAAACCTTCATGGAGAAAGTAGCAGCAAAACCCACTACTATTTCTCTTGTCCTTCATAGCATACCATCACCATCAGTATCAGCACAACCAATGGAGGTTGGCTCTTCCAGCAAGCAAGCTAAGATTTCAAATGATCCTAGGGTTATTGAGGTCACTCACACCTATGAGAAGGGAAAGAGACATGTTTTTTCTCCCAAATCTATCAAAAGTGTATCTACACTTGATACTATAACTATGCAAAGAGAAATAGAGGAGCAACCACTCATACATCATATTGAATCACCATTGCACCAACATGATGAACAAGCGCCCTAGGAGGTTGAGGTGGGAGAGTAGATGAAAGATAAGCCAATTGAAGAAATCATAAAGGAAAAGGATGAGGAAATAACATAGTTGAGGGAAATTTTATCAATTGCAAATTCTCAAATTACTTTCCTACAACAAAAGAAATTTCAACAAAAGGTGATATCGCTCCTCAAAGACAAGCCAAAGGTACATGTTGATGCAGATAAAGGAAAGGGAAAATAGATAGTAGATGGTGATCAGCTGGAGGATGTTGAGGTTGAAATAAACAGAAGAATACCAAGGACAATAGGCCTCAAGAAGGCGCTTCAGAGAGAAAGAGAATCAGCAACTCCTAAATCAGGTTGGCAGACTTTTGATGAGCTAATTCTTGATGAAATCAATCAAGACAGAGAGTATTGGGTTGATAGGGTAAATGTGCACCTTGAGAAGATGTTGAAGAAAGCTAAGAAGAGTAATAACCTCCAGAGACATATGGCCAATCATTATTGCGTCGAGAACAAAATTTCACAAATTAGGCTCAAACAAGTGAAAAAGAAGCTTAAAGAGGCTAAAATGAAGCTTAAGGAGAAGGAAAAATTATAACTCCTTATTGAGGCATCCATGGATGTTTAAACCATCCTCCACATGTATTATAGAAAAAAATTTGGACAGATTTGAGCACTTTTTGCATTTTTGGTGATTTTTGCACTAATCTAGAAATTATGCCTTCACAAAAACGTAGCGCCATGGCGCTATGCTTTTTCTCACGACACCTAAATGAATATTGTCTTATCTGGTTGGATACATTTTGATTAGTGAATTCCATATTTGGAATTTTTTTTGCATGACAAGCTCTAATTTTTAAGAAAAATCCAAAAAACCGCCATTTTTCTATGCTTATGCCAGTGTTTTTGACAAGGCGCTACACTTCTAGAGTGAGGCTGGGAGAATAAACTTTTTGAGGCATTCCTATTGGCGTTTTCTCAAAATTCAAGATGTTCTAGAAAGTAGACACACATGACTAGTTGACCTATCTTCCAGATTTGGATTTGGAGCCCCAAAAATCCCTCAAAATCACCTCCAAAGTGGCACCACGCTTATGCAAATTGGCGCTACGTTTTTGTCAACAAGTGCTACACTTTTGCATTGGATTCCCTCAGGAATCTTGTCAAGATTGAAAAATTCAGAATTTCGAGGTTTAGCTATCATTTGAGATGTCATTGGAGTGATTGAGTTTGTTTTTTATTCTTATCATGAGGAGACATGTAATTTAATGTGGGAGACACACAATCCTAGTCTTTAGCTGAATTTGAGGGAATGGTTTCTAACTTACCTAGATTCTAGGAAGTGGCTCATCTCATGTAATTATGATGCATTTTGGATGGGATTTTGACCTTATGAGGTTTCATTGTTAATATTTTATATATGTAGACCCACTTTAGTCTTTTGTTGGGTTGGATAATTGTTTTTTGCAGTGGAGCTATTGTACAAGCATATGGAATGAAATCAAAGACAGTGTTGCATAATTTGTGTTGAGACTCCTATGGTATGCCTTGGAGCATTTGTTCTTTCTTTGTATGTTTATATTATCAAGTTGAATGATATAATACCCTCTTTCACATATATGATTCTATGTGTTTATCTTTTTAGTTTATAAGAAAAATCATGCCTTTTCATGCTCTGTTTTAACAAGGTTTACATTATATCTCATTGTTATTCTAAATGAATGAATTCACCTATATGCTCATTCAGATTCTCCTTCATTTCATCCTATACACAATGAAAAACTAAGCATGATTTCAAGCTACCTACTTGGCCTCATCCATATCTCTGTGACTTGACCTTGAAATTTGACGTAAACCCTAGACCTAGTCTCCTTATTGTTATTTCCTATCTAGCACAAGAAACAACAAATAAAAACCCTATTTACTGAGCTTATATACCTAGCCTAAGATCATTAGATATTCAGTCATTTCATTGACTACAAAGTGACATTGAGAGAGCCCTCTCTGGTCCTGGTATGGCTAGCTACCTGGCCTAAAGACTGGTCTGTGGTTACCTTCCTTCAATTCCATTCTTAGGCTTGGAAATTTGAGGGGAGTGATAACATTTTTGGCGCTGTTGCCACAGAGCGATTGAAAAAATTTCCCTGGGAAAATGTCTTTAGTTGACTGAAGGTTAAACTTCTGGGTGACAAGTTTTGACATTCAAAGAAGGTTGAGTTTGTAAATTTCGAGCCAAAGTACCAATTGTCAAGAAAGTATGGCTCCCAAAAGACACATTGGGACAAATCCAGACCCAAATTCCTCACCAATTATTAATGACCTTGAGAGTATTTTAAGAAAGCAGAAAACCAAGTCTCAGAAAGTTGGAAGAGCTATTCCTCCACTTGTAAAATCAAACTCCTTGCCTACGAGATTTTCTTCAGAAGATTTGTCCTATAATTCTGAATTTGAAACATATTTGTTCAGGTCTAAGTATGAAAATTTTATTTCAAAAATTGTCTTTGATCCTATTGATTTTGAGACCTTTGTACCATTTTCTAAGTCTTCTTATTTCGAGGTTGATAATGAAGTTTGGTCTAATTTCTACAAACTTAAAGGTTTGGTGGATAAATTTCAAGAAACTTTAGACAGAGCTTATTTCCAATACCAACAATAGGCTTTTGATTCATCACCTACTAACACACCTTCTCACACAGCTACATCATCATCTCTCCCTTTCATTCCATCATTAACTCTGTAATTTTTCACTCCATCAACACCCCCACAACCTCCTCCATTATTCATGGCTAGATTTGCTCCGTTGATCCTACCGCAGAAAATCACTGCATTACCTCATAACTATGGTTAGATGCTACCTATTTTTGATGGAACATCAGAAGTTACTACTCATCATCACATTGTTAAAGTGATTGATTTCATAGATCTTGAATAAATCGACAATGATGATGCCAATACGTGCATCTTAGCGCAAAGTTTCTCAGGAGAGGTAAAGAAATAGTTACACACTCTAACAACTAGTTCTGTCGCTACATCACAACTACTAATTGACTTATTTATGGCAAAATGGTAGGAGAAGAAGAATCCATTACAGATCCTAGCTGAATATAACTCCTTGAAAAGGAATCCCAATGAGTATGTGCAAGATTTTATAGCTATATTCAATAAAATATGTGATTAAATTCTTGAGAATATCAAGCCTCCTCTAGGCCTTGATTTACTTCATTACCCTGATGGTTTTGATCCTGAAATGGCTTATCAAATGAGGGAAAAAAACCCATCAACTCTTGAATAAATGCAGAGAAACGCAGTGAGCGTTGAAGTGAACCTGATTATCAAGAAGTCAAAAATAAAAACAAAGAAAAGGGTAGCCATCAAGGAAGAAACATCTACTTCATCAGAGGTAAAATTAGACACCTTGATCAAAACCGTGGAGAAGATGATGGATAATATGACCATCGTTGATAGACAAGCTGAACCCTCCATTATAAATCCCAATTTTAGGGGTCAAAATTAGCAGCCTCAGTACAATATCAGACAAAGGGAAAAAAGGGATGAGGATCCACAAGGTCATCAGCAAATCCGGACTCCATTTCAACAAAACTACACTGAAGGCCCTGATGAAGAAGAAGAAGAAGAGATTTAAGGCAAGAATCATTTACTTGAGGAAAATCAACAACTTGTTTTCCTCACTGAAGAAGATCAATTTTCTACAGAAATTTACGCATTGGATGATCAAAAATATGTCTTGTCAAATGAAGACATGCTATCAGTACAAACGAAATATTATTAGAGAGGATATCAGAATGCTCTTACTCAAGTACAGAGGCAGTATGGTTTGAGGAGTAGGAATGTTCCTATAACCTCCAACCAGAAAAAAACATAATGCTCAAATAGATGCTCATCATAAAGAAACCACCACTCCAAATCAAAGCAAAGGCAAAGGACATGTTGTTCCTAATCATGATAAAGGCAATGAAGCTTCCACCAGCAGTCAGAATAAGTATAAAGAAATACAAGATGGAGGACAGAAAAAGGAGATTTCACATAAAGATCAGCTCGAGAAGAAAGATGCACCATTAAAAGAGGTAGAAAAACATTATGCTCTTTTTAGGCTTGAAAATGAAATCTCAAAGTTTAAAGTCTCCATCCCTTTAACTGAAATAGTCAAGAACGATCAATACAAGTTTCAAGTAGCTAAGTTGCTTAGGGCAGATCAGATGTCTGATATGGTTAATGTGAGTGATGATCACACAAAACTTCTATTTGGTCCTATTGTTGATGGTGATTTAGAAGATAGTGAGGTCCCTCTGTTTTATCTTAGCCTCAAAATACACGATTTTATCCTCCATAATGCCATGCTTGATTCCAGAGCCTCTCATAACCTTATGTCTAAGGCCATTATGGACATATTAAGCTTGGATATCACAAGACCTTACCATGATATTTATTCATTTGATTCAAGGAGGGTGAAATGTCTTATCCTCATTAAGGACCTATTGGTGTCTTTATAGAAAATCCCAGGCAAGAATGTCCTTATGGATGTTTTCATGCCTAATATCCCTCTGAGGTATGGAATGTTTCTCTCTTGTTCATGGGGATAAAATATTAGAGGTACTCTGCAACTCGACTTTTCATATTCTACAATTCCTGTCTTTGGGAAACTTAGAAAACTATACCGGGAAATAAAAAATGAAGTACATGATCAGTAATAGAGAAAAGGCTAATAATCACCCCATACATGCTATTCACGTGAATTTAGAATCCTTTATCTTATTAAATATTGAATGTTCAGCATATTCATAAGTTTTGATTGAAGAGAAAACAAAAAATTCAGAATTTTCAAATTATGTTTTAGAAATTGAAAATGCAAAAAATCAAGAAAAGATGCCAAGCGGTTTGGAACCAAGTGCATCAGCCCAAAAGAGAGATGAAACAATGAAAGAAAAATAACCTTTTGGTACAACATAACTCTCTCAAGCAACAAGTAAAGTTTAGTTATCCGATTTGCAGCTTCTTGATGAAGAAAGTGGTTTGTGTACCATGGACTTCGATGGAGCCTTGGGAAAGGAAGGGGCTAGCATTGGAATGTGGATTCATAGCCCTATAAATCAATCACTTAACGTTCATCCCAATGTTTGAATTTCCTCTTACAGTGAAGTAGAGTATGAGGCTTTGATATCCGGTATGAAAATTTTCAGGAAGTTAGGTGCCAAGAAAATTTCTGTGTATGGCGACTCTAAGCTGGTAATAAAACAATTCAAAGGGGAATACCAGGCCAAAAATCCTAGGATGAGAGCTTACCCTAATTTAGTGTTAGATATCCTCAAGACCTTCATTGAGTATACTTTTTCATTGATACTGTTATCACAAAATTGCACCTGATAGGCTGCTAATCAGACAATCTCATGTAACTGTTTCAAACCAATCTTTTGACTGAAGCTTAGCCTCTTTAGTCTGAGAGGGCTCTGTCAAAGGGTTAATGATATTGAATAAAGCTGTATTTAGATGGCTAAATCTACTTAGAAAACAACTTTCTTGTGATGGATATAGGTTGATGTTGGGAAAAATACTGAGAGGGGGGGGGGGGGGGTGTGAATCAATATTTAGTGCAGACTGAAAACTTTTTACTTTTTCATACTCTAAAACCCATACACTACTTTACTGAACCAAACTCGCGTATACACGCGGATATTCTGAAGGAAACTTGCGTATGTCCAAAGATCTTATTATGCATTTAATTCTTTACTTAGATCATTGCATCATTCTTTCATCAGATGTTTAGTAAGCAGTAAACATGTGCAGTAATAACAGAATAAACCATCACACATAAGCAACACACATGAACACCAGGATTTAAGGTGGAAACCCAATACGGGAGAAAACCACCGCTGCCGTCGCCTCAGTCTTCAATATTTTATTATAAAGAAAACATCTTACAACTATGTACTGGCGCAGACTCATACTAGCACGCAGGCACCCACCTGCAGAAGGCTACAACCTTCTGTCGTTTACCAGCCTCTCCTGGAAGGGAGCTACAACCCCCTGCTCTCGTTTACCAGCCTCTCCTAGAAGGGAGCTACGACCCCCTGCTCTCGTTTACCAGCCTCTCCTGGATGGGAGCTACAACCCCCTCACCGAAGGCTTCGACCCTCAGCGCCATTGCGGACCACGTTTCATCAATTTTCAAACTGGATCCAACAGATTCCACACAACATATCTTGTAGGCCACTTTTCATCATATTTTTAGACTGGACCCACTCCACACATTTAAGCTCATCATACATCAAACTGAAACTTATATCCCCATCAATTCATTCATTTAATCATCAACCAATCAACCAACAAATCGATCTTCAATTAACATAATCAGCAGCATATTCAATATTCAAACAACCCAGATCTGTATGAATATATCATTGACAAATAGCAGTAAAACAGCAGAACAGATCAGACATTTCATACCACATACTTCAACAAAACCCTAGATTCCATATGCGCTTTTACTTCACTGTACCTGCGTATATACGTGCTTTCATGCACACCAACCCGCGTATACTTTTGTGCATTCTTCAGAAAACCCTAACTGACCATACACGCTTTTCATGAAGTGGACCCGCGTATATACGCGCCTTTGCTGAAACGAACCTGCGTATAGATCTTCAGACATTTCAGGACTCTGCAGCTCTTCAGATCAGATAAACAACTCAGATTTCATCCTTTACTTCAGAAAGTATTTCGCCTCCTCTCAGATCTAAACATTCCATAAACAGATCCAGAAAATACATATACATTTCAGATCTAGAGATCCCTCTTCATCATTTTCTTCATAGGTGCATTATTAATTCAGATCTATCAATCAAGAACAGAGTTCATTCATGCAGATAATCATTAGAGATATTCATTCATCAACAACCCTCACTCATGCACACTTTTGCACCATGATCTTCTTCTCCTTATATAGATTTATCCTTTGTCAATACCATGAGCCAAAACCACACCACTTCCGATGGTATTCTCGGGATTCGGGATCAAATAGACAATCAAGCTTGGGTTACAGCTGGTCAATACCATGGTAACACCCCTGGATTTATAAATTTAGAGCGCAAATAGCCATACGCGACTTGGCACGTACTTTTCCGCGTGCATACGCTACTTCTTCTTAACAAACCCGCGTATGCCTTGTGACATGACTTATTTATCATTTCTCTGACACTTTACTAGAATTCCTTTCTTCTGTTACTTCTGAGCTATTCTGTAAATATATCATCCTTCCTTTTAACACATAGATACATCATTTCCATCAAGGACAACTTCATCAAGCAGATTCCATCAAAGTCAATACATTGTATCACATTGCCAACAATTTCCCCCTTAACTTCATCAAGTAGGTTTCCATCAAGGACAAATTCATCAAGTTAGGCTATCATCAACTTTATCTAGTAGGTTGCCATCAAGGACAACACTCTGCATCATATAGCCAACAATTTCATCAAGTAGGTTGCCATCAAGGACAACACTCTGCATCATATTGCCAACAATCTCCCCCTTTGGACTTGATGGCAACCATGATGGTGTTTGATCACCACAACATATAGATACATTGATTATAACCATTATGAAAACACCATGATACTCTCCCCCTATTCAAACACCATGTTGCTCTCCCCCTTTGACATCAAGGGCAAAGGGCGGATGAAAACCAAAACAAGGTTTTTCTCCTCATGTAGAAAGAAGAGCTCTGTAGATCTGATGTGCACTGAAGTTACCTTGCTCCCCCTGAGTTCATGCTGAATCTTCAAACATATTATTCAATGAAGTACACGACTCTATGACCTTTCCTATCACCAAGGACTCATACTTACAGCAAAGATCCAACCAAGTGGATTTACATATATGACTCAAGTACCCAACCTAGTGGGTTTACACATTTTGACTCAACTACCCAACCAAGTGGGTTTACAAATTTGAACAAGTCCTTACATGACTGAATATTACAATTTACATCATAGGTCTCATCATGACCTTTTCATCAAATTACAAATATGACCTTTTGTAACAAATATCAAAAAGACCTCAAGAGAGATCATATTTCAGAATCATCATAATGCCAACAATGCATTGCATTTAGCAAGGCTAATGCTCCCCCTGAAACTGTGCATCCAATGAATCCTTTCCATATGACAAAAACTCCTCCTTAGCTTGTGCAACCTGAACACTTTCAACGCCCAATCATCAAGGCATCTTCACCCAATATTAGAGAATGAAACAAAAATATAAGAGCTGAAACATCAACAAAGATACCAAACAGTACTGCAGCTGTGCTGAAGAATGCTGACCCCAAGTAAAATTTGTCAGCAACTAACCATACGCGGTTTTCTGTGTATGAACTCGCATATATACGCGACTGTATTTCAAGAAATCCGCGTATCCAACTTAATCTTCTGAAATTTAATCAGATCTGATCCTCTGCATGGCAGAGACTACTCTCAACTTCTGTCTGAGATATTCGAACGCTTCCCTGGAATATATGAGAGAAGAAAGATAGGACAATTTAGTTGTGTTTTCAAGTGTCATCCAACAGTTGTAGCATAAGCACAGTTGTAGCCTTCAGACTCTTTGCAGTATCAGATTCTTTCCAAGAGGAATTATCAGACCAGAACAACTTCTTCAATAGACAATATGTATTAAGCAATCATCCATGTGATCCGATATCACCAAGATCTTAATGATTCATAATCATGATGTAACATGTGTAGGAATTATGTATAAAAGGTCTCAACAGTGAAAAAATTCATCAGCAACAAACTCTGCATGATCTATCCTTATCTCTGAATCATAAGACTTCCAACTCATCCATGTGTGAAAACAAAAGATACTTTTCAGCAAAAATCAAACAGGGCTCATCCATAATCTTATCATAAGAAACCATGTATCATGTCATCATCATTTTGAGCAAGAGCTAAGGAATAATCAAATACAATGCCAACAATGCAAACATTAGCTGTTAGATTGATGCTCCCCTTGAACCTGTGTTCCTGATCTTTAGCTATCTTACTGTTTTCCTTATCAGAAAAGCATACGCAACTGTCTCCATTGGAACTCGCGTGTATACGCGGATTTTGTTCTCTAAACCCGCGTATGGAAAGTGAAATATTGAAAATTTCCACAACTTCATCTCCCCCTGAATTTGTACCACCTGTACCTGTCTTCTTCACATCAGATGCACTGTCAGAAATAAACATAACTAGAATTACCAAACCAGCCATGGGAATCATCATACATTGCTCCCCCTGTGATGATACATTACTAATCCCTATAATGTATCTCATATTACTCCTGCAGTCATTATGAGAAGTAAGCTTTAGAAGCGGATGATTGCAGTAGGGTCAATATTCCCTACATTTATGATCGGTTCTCCTTCCTTTTCCAGCTTTGCTTGAAGCTTCTTATTGTGTGCTGAAAATTATCCAATTTCTCAGATCTATTCATCCTGCATTATTTTTCTACATGTCCATACTTGTTACAAGCATAACATCTTATGTGACCAGAAAAGTAAGCATAAGGATCATAATGTGTTTTTATATTCTTTCTTCTATTGCAATCAGCTGCTTTGTGACCATACTTGCTACATGAAAAACAATATCCTTTGAAGAAACCAGAGTACCTTTCTGTGTAGAATCTGTTTGTATGTGACTGAAATGAACTGCTTCTGCAATTGGCTGCAACATGCCCATAATTATGACATTTAAAGCATTCAACATTATTGATGCTTTTATAGTTAGTAGGGAATTATTTCTTTTGAGAGTTCATGATTGTCGGTTGACCATTTGTTTCTTCCAACACTTCAGGTTTTGCATTGATATCCTTTGAATCTTTAGCACTTCCTTGTGAACTAGATTCTCCTTTAACAGTTTCATGAAAACCGAGACCAAATTTAACAGAAGGAGACCTTTGACTACTAAGAATAGTATCCAGAATCTTAGTTCTATCTTGAAACCTCAAGAGTTTATCCTTTTCTTCTAATTTACCTCTTAGAATGTTTACCTCATCCTCCAATTTTTGGCATTGCTTCTTCATACTTTCTTCGATCCTTCTTCCTTCTTCTACTTGAACATTCAGTTTTAAAATTTCTTCCTTCAACCCATTTTCTTGTTCTTCAAAAGTTTGTAGAAGTTCTTCATTCTTCTTATTTGATTTTTCCAGATCTTCATTTAGATCGATGATTTCTGCTTCAAGTCTTTTATTTCGATTGGTTGCATAATTGTACAACCTTTGATACTTGTCTATCTGTCCATTCAGTATTTCTATCCGTCCTTTCATTTGAGAGATCATCTTATTGTAGATAACTTCTCTCTCTTTAAATGATCTTTGTTGATCTTCAACTTTAATCTTGAGAGCTTATTCTAGATCCATAACATTACTTTCACTATTTTCACCATTGCATGCACAAGAAAGTGAATCACAAGAACCACATTCAATACCTGTTTTATCTTCTTCATTTTCCGCTGCACATGTTTTCTGAGATATCTCCTTTTGAGTAGCCTTCTTCTTTTGCTTCCTTCCCATTGTGACGGATCTCCTTCAAGCGATCAAGCTTCTGCAGAAGAACCTGCTCTGATACCAATTGTTGGGAAAAATACTGAGAGGGGGGGGGGGGCAGTGAATCAGTATTTAGTGCAGACTGAAAACTTTTTACTTTTTCATACTCTAAAACCCATACGCTACTTTAATGAACCCAACTCGCGTATACACGCGGATATCCTGAAGGAAACTTGCGTATGTCCAGAGATCTTATTATGCATTTAATTCTTTACTTATATCATTGCATCATTCTTTCATCAGATGTTTAGTAAGCAGTAAGCATGTGCAGTAATAACATAATAAACCATCACACATAAGAAACACACATGAACACCAGGATTTAAGGTGGAAACCCAATATGGGAGAAAACCACCGCTGTCGTCGTCTCAGTCTTCAATATTTTATTATAAAGAAAACATCTTACAACTATGTACTGGCGCACTCGATACCGAAAGACGCGGCACCCACCTGCAGAAGGCTACAACCTTCTCTCGTTTACCAGCCTCTCCTGGAAGGGAGCTACAACCCCCTGCTCTCGTTTACCAGCCTCTCCTGGAAGGGAGCTACGACCCCCTGCTCTCATTTACCAGCCTCTCCTGGATGGGAGCTACAACCCCCTCACTGAAGGCTTCGACCCTCAGCACCATTGCGGACCACGTTTCATCAATTTTAAAACTTGATCCAACAAATTCCACACAACATATCTTGTAGGCCACTTTTCATCATATTTTCAGATTGGACCCACTCCACACATTTAAGCTCATAATACATCAAACTGAAACTTATATCTCCATCAATTCATTCATTTAATCATCAACCAATCAAGCAACAACTCGATCTTCAATTAACATAATCAGCAACATATTCAATATTCAAACAACCCAGATCTGTATGAATATATCATTGACAGATAGCAGTAAAACAGTAGAACAGATCAGACATTTCATACCACATACTTCAGCAAAACCCTAGATTCCATACGCGCTTTTACTTCACTGTACCTGCGTATATACGCGCTTTCATGCACACCAACCCGCGTACACTTCTGTGCATTCTTTAGAAAACCCTAACTGACCATACGCGCTTTTCATGAAGTGGACCCGCGTATATACGCGCCTTTGCTGAAACGAACCTGCGTATAGATCTTCAGACATTTCAGGACTCTGCAGCTCTTCAGATCAGATAAACAACTCAGATTTCATCCTTTACTTCAGAAAGTATTTCGCCTCCTCTCAGATCTAAACATTCCATAAACAGATCCAGAAAATACATATACATTTCAGATCTAGAGATCCCTCTTCATCATTTTCTTCATAGGTGCATTATTAATTCAGATCTATCAATCAAGAACAGAGTTCATTCATGCAGATAATCATTAGAGATATTCATTCATCAACAACCCTCACTCATGCACACTTTTGCACCATGATCTTCTTCTCCTTATATAGATTTATCCTTTGTCAATACCATGAGCCAAAACCACACCACTTCCGGTGGTATTCCTGGACGGGATCAAATAGATAATCAAGCGCTCAATACAATGGGTCAATACCATGGTAACACCCCTGGATTTATAAATTTAGAGCGTAAATATCCATACGCGACTTGGCACGTACTTTTTCGCCTGCATACGCTACTTCTCCTTAACAAACCCGCGTATGCCTTGTGACATGACTTATTTATCATTTCTCTGACACTTTACTGGAGTTCCTTTCTTCTGTTACTTCTGAGCTAGTCTGTAAATATATCATCCTTCCTTTTAACACATAGATACATCAAATTTACATCATTTCCATCAAGGACAACTTCATCAAGCAGATTCCATCAAAGTCAATACATTGTATCACATTGCCAACAATTTCCCCCTTAACTTCAAGTAGGTTTTCATTAAGTTCAATAGGTTTCCATCAACTTTATCAAGTAGGTTGCCATCAAGGACAACACTCTGCATCATATTGCCAACAATCTTATTTCATCAATTAGGTTGCCATCAAGGACAACACTCTGCATCATATTGCCAACAATCTTATTTCATCAATTAGGTTGCCATCAAGGACAACACTCTGCATCATATTGCCAACAGTTGAAAATAGTATCAGTATGCAAACATTGGGCTTATGGAGTCAACACTTTCAGTGATTCAGTATTGAGTTCACTTGACATGGAAGTTGAGGCAGGTAAGAGTTTTTAGCAGTAGTACACACACACATGAAACAGGAAAATACACATTCAATTCATCTATAAAGGAAGCCAAAGCATTACATGAATGAATTCTGAGTATTAAAGATGAAAACCACTACAAATGATACACATAAAAGATATAAGTAAGATAGGTAGGCACTATAATCTCAATCAGAATCTTAGGTTGGTCAAGAAATAAGTCTCTGTATTACTGAAACAGTCAAATTACATAAAGCTTCAGTTTTGCCAAAAAATATCCAACCCCTTGACAAATTTGACTCTCAGCCCTTTAATAGAATTGTTACATCATCATATGATCTACCTCTTGGCTACATTCATCGAATTTTTTCCTAATGACACCTTGCATAACCATAAAACATCTATTTAATGAGAAATTGACAGTGATCCTAATTGACAGTCATTTTCCTAATAGGACTCAAACTTTTCATTATTACATTCAACAACCTTATCTCTAACAACAATTACATCTTTGAATAATATTTTGTTACATGTTCAAATAGGGGTGATGGGACTCATCACTCCATGACCTCTTAATTGACCTCCTCTAAATCTAGAAACAAAACCCTGTTTTTTAGGCAAATTGGTCTTCATCTTCACGAATGCTTTGGCTGCTAATTTGTCTTCATTTCATGGTCTTTAAGTGTTGAATAACTACTGTCATGGTCCTTTAACACTTAGATAATATCCAGCTGTCCAAAGATGCCCCAAAACCTACTAAAAAATCTCCAACACAGTACGCTACCAAAGTAAGACAATTTTGTAGTGTACTTTTGTAGCGCTGCAAAAATACCTTTTTCCATCATCCTTTTTTAATATTTCTTTCTTCATGGTGTTCATTCTACCTTGATACATCTCCCATACAAATTTCACCTCTTGAGAGCTCTCAAAACTGGTTCAAAAAGAAAAAATAAAGCTACAGTAGTTTCGTAGCGTTTTGATGTTTTCAAGCCCAGGCATGCTACGAACTGCTAAAAACAGTCAAAAATCCAAAATTTTGTGTAACTTCAAAAATATGGAAAACTCAGTTTCTAACATGCAATTAGTCTTCAAAACCATAAACTAGCTTACACTATGACTCTTGAGGCATTTCTTCCTCATTTATGATGGGTTGAGCTATTGGCTCTTCAAGCACTGTCATTTTTAGGCCTTTTTTCTCCAACTCCTCATGAATTAGTTCAAGTTGCTCCTGGAGGTCCTTAACCTGAACTTTGAACTTCTTGTTGGTGGCTTTGAAATGTATGTTCATCCTCCTGACATGTTTGGCCTCTTTTCTCAATGGAATGGTCCATTTGATAAGATGTTGTGTATTATCCAAAGTATTGGAAACATTGTCAACCTGCTCTTCCCAAATTGCCTTCACCTTTTCAAACTGAACCTTCTCTACATTGTGTTTCCTTGCTTCTCTTTTCATAACAAAATTTTCATGATTGGCCAACTTCAGTTGTTCTTCAAGAAGTTGAAACTATGTTTTTTCCATCACCTTCTCTTTTCCTTTCTTTGATTTGCTAATTGTATCTTTCTTTGCAGGTGATGAAAGGTCAATGATCTCTTGTGGTGGCTAGACTGTGTCAGTAGGTGAATGAACCTCTTTACTGCTCTCTAATAGCTTCCTAGCATGCCTTGTCATAGGCTTTCTTGCTTGGAACATAAAACCTGCATCTTCTCCTTCAAATTCTAATTTCTTAGCAGATTTGGCCTTTTTTAGTTTCTGTCCACCTTCCTCTATGTCCTCAGCCTAGACTATAGGAGTTTCTTCTATGTCAATGACATGTAATATATATTCTAGATTTCCTTTAGCTATTGCTCTGTCTTCCACAACCACTTTTTTCTCTTCTAGGGCCACTGCTTGGCTCCTTGTCATCCTTTTGGTTCGGTGTTTACTCACAGCTTGTTTTTGTTTTGCAGGTTTGACCACTTTTGACTTCTGTTTTGCAGGTGGGACATTTGGTGTATCAAAACTCTGCAATTTCTCTGTTTCCATCATGATTGGTTCAATTGGTTTTACTTTTGCAGGTTCACTTTATTCTGCTACCAATGGTTTATTCTGTATTGCTACTACTGGTGATGGAATTATCCTAGGTTTAGGAGTTCTTGAAGGAGTAAGAGCATCTAACTAAAAACCATTAACGAACAAAAATGAAGACCAGTCTCTGCCTAGCCTTTGAAGTTAATCTAAAACTAGTAGCTTCATTAAACCATGATGAAACAATGAAGTCTCACTCCCTTCAGATTTTTCTTGGACCTTATCTTCCACTTTTGACAAACTTCTATTCAAATAGAAAGGCAGATCAAGGGAAATCTTACCAGTAAAGTGTAGAAGTAGCTTGAAATGATATGAGTAGACTTTATTGTATCTCCCTTCACAAGTAAAGTACTTTTGGATGATGAGAAACAATTTTGAGTAGTTTTTCTTTATGCAGCTCCTTGGAATGGCATTGGTGAGATCCATTTCACTGTTTTTAGGCTTCATAAACTCTTTGCACTACTCCATGTTGAGATTGAAACCTTTGAACCACTTCTCTTGTCCTCTTGGAATCCATGTAGCTGCAGCACTAACCTCTGGTGTGATAGAAAGATTAAGCATTCCCACTTTGGTGGTTGTTCCACTGAAATTTAAAGCAAACTCTTTGGAAACCTGTACATGGCAGCCTTGTACTTTCTCACAAAACTGTAAGCAACCTTTCCTTTTAAAGACTTCCACAGCTGTTGGGTCTTCATTGATCAAATTCATATCTGTTGGTTCATATCTCAGACATTTTCCACCCTTATTTGTCCTTCTTTTTTCTGCCATGGTTTCTTTAATGTCTTCACAGCCTCGCTTGATAATTTGCAGCCTCGCTTGATAGTTTGTAGCCTCGCTTGATAGTTTGTAGCCTCGCTTGATAGTGTTCAATGTAAACCTTTAAAAACACCAGCCACAACTTTGGCTTAATGCAATAGCTCTGTAGAGCTAAATATCATGCAAAGAAGGAATGAGAAATGAAAAATGATTGAATTAGAAAATATTTTGAACTTTTGATGTCTTCTCATGACACAATGATGACTCATACATACCTAAACTGGTGATGATGACTTCATACCTGACCATGTACCTTGATTTTATCCCTCCATGGCTCAAATGGCATCTAACTTACCCTTTCCCAACGATATTCTGATGCATAACAGCTAATATGACAAGACACATAAGAACCGCACTTTCGTAGCGTATCTAGTGTAAATCTAGGTGTTTTCGCTACGAAACTATCATTAGTTTCATAGTGAAAAGTGACATTTCTCAGTGTATTTCGTTACAAAACTGTGGTTTCTTGGCTGAATTGACATTTTCGGTATAAAAACCTTGGGAATTAAAATATGTCAGAATATAATGGTGATGTGACATGAGGGGATTTGAAAATGAGTGGGTTTAGACCTTAGGGTAAACTTAAACAAGAAAAAATTAAAATTTCCCTTGACCAAGAATATAAAAAAAAATGAATCCTACAACCCTAATTTTGACATATGAACCTATTTAACTTTGTCAAATTATGCTTTAGTTTTTTGGGTGATAACAGATACCAAGAGACAACAATGTTATTGCTGATTATCTTGCTACTTTGACCAACATGTTTAAAATTCCATTGTATCCTAATAAGAAGTATGAGATAAACATCAAACATTGCCCTGTTATTCTAGATAATGTTTAGTATTGGTAGGTCTTTCAAGATGATAAACATATCTACAACTTCTTACAGATGGAAGAGGAATTTGTGAATTCACAAATGGATAACCATTTCTACGAAGATAACCAAGAATCCCATGCAACATAAATGCAAGTACTTCAGTTGAAAGACAACTCCATTCCAAGAGGTCTAGTGCCTTTGGAGGAGATTTTTTACGAAGATGATGTTGCGTGCAAACCGACTATGTTGCCAACAGAAGTGGGAGTGGAAGACCTCAATCTTGGCACTCCTGAAAAGCCAAAGATGGTCAAGATTTCAAAATTCTTGAGCTTAGAGATGAAAGGTAAATACACAACGCTCATGTATCAATTTTCAGATGTATTTGCTTGGCAATATTTTGATATGAAAGTGTACGATAAGAGTATAATCTAGCATACAATTCCTTTAAATCTGGATTAGAAGCCTTTCCGCCAAACATTAAGGAGAATGAATCCCAAGTAGTTTCCCTCCATTCAAAAAGAGGTAAACATATTATTTACTGCTGGTATTATAGTTCCACTTCGCTTTTCAATTTGGATGTCTAATTTGTGCCAGTAAGGAAGAAGACTTGAAAGATTCGTTTGTGTATAGATTTTATAAATGTGAATAAAGTGTCGCTGAAAGACAATTACCCACTATCAAAGATGGACCATATTCTGCAAAGGGTAGTTGGAAATTTGACACTTTCATTTCTGGATGGATATTCTGGGTACAATCAAATTCTAGTTCACCCATATGATCAGGAAAAGACAACCTTTACAACACCATGGGGCACCTTCATGTATGCCAAAATTCCCTTTGGATTGAATAATGCAGGGGCGACCTTTCAATGAGCAATGGATGTTTCTTTCGCCAATGAAAAGGATGTATTTTTGGTCATCTATCTTGATGACATCACTGTTTTTTCCAAGACAGACAAGCAACACTTACAACATTTGAAAACAATTTTTCAGAGATGTAGAAAGCTTGGCATATCGCTGAATCCAAAGAAGAGCCTGTTTGCTATGGAGGAAGGTAAATTGCTGGGCCATTACATATCAAAAGACAGTATATGGATAGATACTTCAAGGATTGAAGCAATTCAGACCTTGGACTATACTACGAGCAAGAAAGAAATCCAGTCGTTCAATGGCAAAATTAATTTTTTTATGAAGGTTTGTTCCCAATCTTGCTAGACACTTGAGGATAATTACTGACATAATGAATAAAGATAACGAATTAAAATGGTCTGAAGAGGTAAAGAAGTCATTCAAACAAGTTAAATTTTCTTTATCTCACACTCCTATTCTTATTAGTCTAGATTACACACTTGATTTCATCATTTTTACATTTTCTTTGTAACATACTCTACTTGTTGTCCTTATGCAAAAGAAAAATCAGAACACAGAGCAACCCATCACCTTCTTTAGTAGAACCATAAGAGATGCAAACTTGAAGTATAATATCATTGAGAAACAAGCTTTGGTATTAGTTAAAGCATTGAAGGATTTCCAGTTTTATATTATCCACTCTCATGTCATTGCATATGTCCCAAACGCTACTGTCAAAGATGTGCTCATGCAGAATGATGCTGAAGGGTGGCGTGGAAAATGGATCATTGCTATGTTGTAGTATGGCTTGGAAATCAAGCCTAAAAAACTAATCAAGGGACAAGGAATGACCAAGATTATGGTAGACTAAAATATACATGCCTTGGACATTAATTTTATTGCTGCATTATCTGAGGAGCAAGAGGCTGAAATATTACCTGAGGTATCTGAAATTTTTTCTTCATCGCCATGGTATGCTGATATTGTTCATGTTTTTCAACACTTGAATCTTCCTCCCATATCGCCTAGTAATGAAGCTATATCTTTGAAGTTGAAAGCTCTTAAGTATTGCATCCTTAATAATGTCTTGTATTGGAAAGATCCCAGCAGAGTGTTGTTGAATTGTTTGGTAGAAGGAGAAGTTGAAAAAGTGATGAGTGACTTTCATAAAGGTGACTGTGGCGGTTTCTATTGGCCAAGTATATTTTCTGATGTCTATAAAACAGTGATGAGCTGTCATGAATGTTAAATATTTAAGGGAAAAAGAAATATCTTTCCTTTTCCCTTGAAGCCATTTGAAGTGCAAGCACCATTCCAACAATGGGGACTTGATTTCATTGGAGAGAACCATCCTCCATCATCATCCCAACATAAATGGATACTCACTGCCACTGATTAATTCACTAAATGGATTGAAACCATCCCCATGAGGCAAGCTACTGATACCATCATTATTTAGTTTTTAGAGAACAATATCCTATCTCATTTTGGCTGTCCATATAAAATCATTACTGAAAATGCAGCTACCTTTAAGTCCAAAATCATGATTGACTTTTGTGATAAGTATCACATTAGACTTGGTCATTCTACAACATACTATCCTCAAGGCAATGGGATGGCTGAATCATCAAATAAATATTTGGTGAACATAATCAAGAAAATGCTGCAAGAGAACAAGAGAAATTGGCACTAAAATCTCACAAATGCTCTATGGGCGAACAACATTAGCACAAAAATATCAATCAGCATGTCACCTTTCCAGCTTGTGTATGGTGTTGACACAATGTTCCCTACTACTTTAGCTATACCGGTGATGAAAATTCTGCAAGAGATCGACAATGAACCAAATGATATCCAACAAAGAATAAGCCAAATGATTCATCTACAACAGTCAAGAAATGAAGTTTTCAGTCACACTTCAAATCTTCAAGAGAAAATCAAGAAGATTTATGATAAGAAGACCAAAGCTTATGATTTTAAGCTAGGAGATGTTGTTCTTTGTTGGGATGCCCGAAATGAAGACAAAGGTAAGCACGGTAAGTTTGATAATCTATGGAAAGGTCCTTCTAAGATTACTACATTCAAAGGTAATAAGGCATTTTTATTAGAAGATATTGAAGGGAAGGAAGTTCAGGGAGGACCAATCAATGGTAGGTTCCTCAAACATTACCTTACATGATCATTGAAGAAGAGGTTCACTTTCAATGTACATATCACTTTTATTTATTGTCCAAGAATAAGGAAGTTGTTGTAGAAGTTTGAAGCCTGAGGAGAAAGCCATGAGACTTCTATATTCAGCTCATGTTTTTTCTTTAAAAAAAATTCAAAAAGTTTCAATCAATTGTTAAGTTAGAATCAAGTCAGTTTTTGAGTCAAAGTCATTTCCATTTTTATTTCATCATTTCAAGTTTGCCATTATTTATTTATTTTTATTTTTTTGTGTCAAATTTTTTTTTTTTTAATCAGTTTTTTACTCCATCTCTCAATGGATAAGGTACCTGATCTACGATATTCTTGACACCTCCTAAAGGAGCTTCCATCCCCAGCCAATGTTGGTGTCAATATGTTCAGTGATCAAATATGCTCTTTCAATTTACTTTTTAGTAGTCCTAGGTCAAAATTTTGTCTTTTCAAACAAGTTTTCAAATAAATTTTAGTCACTGCATATGGTCTAGGTCTAAAATGCTACTCCCCTCATCCAATTCATGGCCATCATCATCTAAAAGGTCATGTCATTCATTTCCATCTAGGTTCATAGATCAATCACTCCATCTCCATCTAGGTCTATGTCTAAGTGTCCTTGTTTCATCACTAAAATGTCCAATTATGTCATCAAACAAGGCAACCAACACTTCATTTTCATCATACAAGTCATTTAAAGGGAGTTAGCATAGGTAGGGAAATAAAGTAAGACAATTTGTCTTATTTCAAATCTTGTTACATTGTCAAATTGTTTCAAAAGGGCAAAGCTTTCCTCAAAGTTTTTGGTTTCACTAAAAGACAAAAAAGGTCATTTCAAGATGTTATAAAGAAAAAAGAAGGCTTATTCAACTCATTTCATCTTTTCATGTTTGGTAAAGCTCCTCTCTTACCTTTATCTTGCTCCATAATTGTTAAAGGTTGGAAGAAAATTAAAAAAAATTGCTCTAAAGAGACCTCTGCTACGCATTTGGAAGGCTGCGCTATGCTTCTAGAATGCTACATATGTGGACACCTGCGCTACACATCTGGGAGTGTGCTACACTTTTGGAATTTGGCTCCAAAATCACTCATCCAAGCTCCAAGATCACTGCAATAAGTTTCTAAAGTTTCTTCAATAGTGAGTCAACACCTCACATCCTCCTTAAGTCAATTTATCAGGCAGGGTATTGATTTTATTGCTTACCTCCTCTCCCATTACGTTTTCACTTTTTTCCTATCATTGAGTGATTTCAGTGGACTAAACCCTAACTCTATCATCTAAATACCCTCATACACCTTCCCCATATCACACTCTATCATTCCCTTCCATTAATAGCTTACTTAAACATCATTCCCATAAAAACCCTAATTTCCTACTATTTTTTATTGGAAAACTAGGAAATCCCCATGTTTTCCTAATTCGATCACCTTCCTTACATCCATTTCACCAAATTTCACCTCTAATTTGAAGCCATCATATAACCCTACCTTCGAATTTATTTTTGGAAATTTTTCTTAGCTTCATTACCCTTCATCTCACCCTCCAAACTTACCCTATCCATGTCCTCTGTTTTTCCAAATTCACTTCCCATACCCACTACTTGTGAACACCTTATGGAAAGTGAAAAGAAAATCCACAAAGGAGGCCACCACTTTAGATTTTAGCCATCCACCTTGCAAGAAGTCAATGCCTCACCTTTTTCCAAGAGATGATTTAAGAGGAATAGATGTTTGAGTTTCTGTGAAAGAATTATGGAAGAAGGCTATCATCTCGAATTAACAAGCCTATTTTCTTCTAGTTTCAGCATGGGAAAGGACATAATTGCAGGTGTAGAGTTCAACATATCAACAAAGGTGATTTCTTTGGCAACAAGTATTCCTAGTCATGGATAAAAGTGGTTCAAGGGCATGGAATTAGACCTTGAAGATTAGAAACTGTTCCTCAAACCTCATGCCAAAGAAAACCCTGAGTACATTTTCCCTCTCATGAACCTACTTGACAAATATTCTCCTTTGATGAGGTTAATTATGAGATATTTCACATGTGAAGGGAGATTCTCTAGGTTGTACAGGTACCATGTCAGACTGTTGATCCACTTCACCTCTACTAAACTGCTTGACTTTCCAAATTATTTGTACATAAGTCTGCTTAAAATGACTGAAAGGTTCAGAGAAAAAACAAAGATCACTATCCAAGTCTATTCCACCATGGCATAGTTAAACTAATTTATTTGCATCATCTCTCAGCCATCAACATGACTTGGGAAACCTTCATGGGGAAAGTAGCAGCAACGTCCACTACTAGTCCTCATGTCCTTCATAGCATACCATCACCATCAGTATCAGTGTAACCAATGGAGGTTGGATTTTCCAGCAAGCAAGCTCAGATTTCAAAGGCTCCTAGGGTTGTTGAGGTCACTCACACCTATGAGAAGGGAAAGAGACATGTTTTTGCTCCCAAATCCTTCAAAAGTGTATGTACACTTGATACTATAACTGAGCAGAGAGAAATAGAGGAGCAACCACTCATACATCAGATTGAATCAGAATTGCACCAACAGGATGAACAAGCACCCTTGGAGGTTGAGGTGGTAGAGAAAATGAAAGTCAAGCCAATTGAAGATATCATAAAAGAAAAGGATGAGGAAATAGTAGAGTTGAGGGAGATTTTCTCAATTTCAAATTCTCAAATTACTTTCCTACAACAAGAGAAATTTCAGCTAAAGGTGAAATTGCTCCTCAAAGACAAGCCAAAGGTACATGATGATGAAGATAAAGGCAAGGGCAAAGAGATATTAGATGATGATCAGCTAGAGGATTTAGAGGTTGAAATAAAAACAAGAAGACCAAGGACAATAGACCTCAAGATGGCGCTTCAGAGAGAAAGAGAATCAACAACTCCTAAATTAGGTTGGCAGACTTTTGATGAGCTAATTCTTGATGAAATCAATCAAGACAGAGAGTATTGGCTTGATAGGGTTAATGGGCACCTTGAGAAGCTGTTGAATAAAGCTAAGAATAATAATAACCTCCATAGATATATGGGCAATCATTATTGGCCAAGAACAAAATTTCACAAATTAGGCTCAAACAAGTGAAAAAGAAGCTTAAAGAGGCACAAATGAAGCTTAAGGAGAAATAAAAATTATACCTCTTTACTGAGGCATCCATGGTTGTTTAGACCATCCTCCACAGGTCTTATATAAAAAATATTGGACAATTTTGAGCACATTTTGCATTTTTGGTGATTTTTGCACTAATCTGGAAATTCTACCTTCACATAAACGTAGCGCCAAGGCGCTACGCTTTTTATCAGGACAAATAAATGAATATTGGCTTATATGGTTGGATACTTGATTAGTATGTTCCATATATGGAACTGATTTTGCATGACAAGCTCTAATTTTGAAGAAAAAACCAAAAAAACACCATTTTTCTATGCTTCTGCTAGTGTTTTTCACCAGGCACTACACTTCTGGAGTGAGGTTGGGAGAATCAACTTTGGAGGCCTTCCTGTGGGTGTTTTCTCAAAATTCAAGATGTTCTAGAAAGTAGACACACAAGACTAGTCGACCTGTCTTTCATATTTGGATTTGGAGTCCCAAAAGTCCCTCAAAATCACCTCCAAAGTGGTGCTAAGCTTCTACAAAATGACGATATGTTTCTATCAATAGGCGCTATGCTTATACATTGGATTCCCTCACGACACTTGTCAAGCTAGAAAAAGTTAGAATTTCTAAGTTTAGCTATCCTTTGAGCTGTCATTGGAGCGATTGATTTTGTTTTTGCTTCTTATTATGAGGAGAGATGTAATTTAATGTGGGAGACACACACTCCTAGTCTTTAGCTGAATTTGAGGGAATGGTTTCTAACTTCCATAAGTTCTTGGAAGTGAATAATATCATGTAATTATAATGCATTTTGGATGGGATTTTGACCCTATGAGGTGTCATTGTTACTATTTTCTATATGTAGACCCACTTTAGTCTTTTGTTGGGTTGGATAGTTTTTTTTTTAGTGGAGCTATTGTACAAGCATATGGAATGAAATCAAAGAAAACGTTGCAGAATTTGTGTCGAGACTCCTATGGTATGCCTTGGAGAATTTGTTCTTTCTTTGTATGTTTATATTATCAATTTGAATGATAGAATACCCTCTTTCACATATATTCTTCTATGTGTTTATCTTGTTAGTTTATAAACATAAATCATGCCTTTTCATGCTATGTTTTAACCAGGTTTACATTATATGTCTATGTTCTTCTAAATGAATGAATTCACCTAAATGCTCATTTAGATTCTCCTTCATTTCATGCTATACATAATGAAAAACTAAGCATTATTTCAAGCTACCTACCCGGCCTCATCCATATCTTTGCAACTTGACCTTGAAATTTTATTTAAACCCTAGACCTAGTCTCCTAGATTTAATTTCCTATCCAGCACAAGAAACATCAAACAAAAACCCTATTTACTGAGCTTATATACCTAGCCTAATATCATTAGATATTCAGTCATTTCACTGACTGCAAAGTGACATTGAGAGAGCCCTCTTTGGTCCTGGTAGGGCTAGCTACCTGACCTAAATCCTGGTCTGTGGTTACCTTCCTTCAATTCCATTCTCAGCCTTGGAAAGTTGGGGGGAGTGATAACAGGAGGAGAAAGTAACTGTCAGAGGAATTCAAGAAATAAAAGCCTCCTAATTTGATGGGGAGATGAATAAATCAAAAGATGCAGAAGTATGGCTGCATGGGATGAGGAAAATTTTCAGATTGCATGATTACTCAGAGAACATGAAAGCTAAGATAGCCACCTTCAGTCTCAAAGGAAAAGCATATATCTGGTGGGAAAATATTAAGAATGTCAAAGGAATAAGAGAAGAGAAGCTAGCTTGGGATGAGTTTTAAATACTCTTCAGAAATAAGTACCTGTTAGAAAGATATTATGATGGAAAGGCTAAGGACTTTTATGAGCTCAAGATGGGTTCAATGATAGAAGAAGAGTACACAACCAAATTTCTAGAATTGTTGAGGTATGTGTCCTATATCAAGGATGAGAAATCAAAGATCCAAATTTTGATCAGTGGATTACCATTGTCATTCAAATACCAGATTGAGTTTGATGAGCCTCGGTCTTTTTAGGAAGCCATCAGGAAGTTGAAGCATTGTTATGAGTAATCAAAGTGTAAGCCCGAGTTCAAGTGTGACTGGAAAGGTAATGATAAGACTAAAGGAAAATGTCCTAATAGGTGAGGGAGATCTCAGGATGCAGGTGAGAAGGAAAATTCAACCCCTCATAAGAAGTTTAATGAAGCTGAGAAATGACATGGGTCTCAGCCTGAAGAGATGCAGAATAAAAACAATGGTAGGGAACCGTTGAAGTGACAGATTCATAGTAAAGACCATCACAAGAAAGATTTTCCATTATACCATAGTGGCAAGAAACATATCTACAGTGCTTATGAGGCACAAACAATTTGGGATGTTGGTCAAAGCATTCCTCGGATCTATGCATCACTTGATAATAGGCAGACATACCATCAAACATCTATTATTGAGATGGAAGGTAAGCTTTGTGATTAAGTTGTTTCCATTTCGATTGATCCTAGATCTAATTATAACTATGTTATTATTTACCTAGTGGATATGTGTCGTTTGAATAAAGAAGTGCATACAAAATATTGGTTGGTGGAGTTGACTACAAGGACCAAGAGAAGAGTTCACCATTAGGTGAGATCTTGTGCATTTTAGCTTAATGGAATGCCTACAACAAAACACCTAAATGTGGTTCCTTTGGGGTCATATAACATGCTTTTGGGCATGGATTGGACGATTTACTCACATGACCAAGATAGATTTTTATGAGAAAGTCATTGATTCCCTGGATGAGGAGGGAGAAAAGAGAATCTTGCAGGGAAAGAAGAAGCCTACATTAGTGAGAATGGTTACAACTATGCGGATGTGTATTGTTTTGAGTTCATGCTTCCAGTGACAAAGGGAAGGATGTTGAGGATGATGAGGTCCTAAGAAAGTATATTATCTTGCAACAGTTTCAGGATGCGTTTTTTCTAGAGATTCTAGATTTTTCTCCTCATAGAGAGGTGGATTTCTCTATTGAGTTGGTACTAGGAGCAACACCAGCATCTTATATGAGCACTCTAGAGTTAGTGGAATTGAAGTTGAAACTTAAAAAGATTATTGATAAGGGATACATAAGGCTAAGTGTGTCACCTTAGGGTGCACTAGTGTTGTTTGTAAAGAAGAAGGATGGTACTCTCAGATTGTGCATTTATTACAGGAAACTGAACAAGGTGACTATCAAGAACATGTACCCAGTGCCTCAGATTGATGATTTGTTTGATCAGCTGAAGAGAGAAACAATATTTTCAAAGATTGATTTGAGATCAAGATATCATTAGGTGTGCATCTAAGAAGAATACATTTACAAGACTGCATTACGTACAAGGTATGGACACTATGAGTTTGTGGTTGTTCCTTTTGGTCTCACCAATTCTCCAACCACCTTCTTATGTTTGATGAAAAATGTGTTTCATCCTTACCTGAATAAGTTTGTGATAGTATTTTTTGATGATATATTGGTATATTCAAAGAATGAGGAGGAGCATGCAGAGCAACTGGAAATTATATTGAGATTTTTGAGAGAAAATTAGTCATATGCCAAGCTTTGCAAGTGCAGTTTCTTTCAATCTCAAATTCATTACATGGGACATGTTGTTTCCAAGGGGGTGATAACAATGGATCCAAAAAATATTAAGGCTATCATGGAGTGGCCAAATCTAAGGAATGTGGATGAGCTTAGATCATTCATGGGACTAGCAGGTTATTACAAGTGGTTCATCAAGAACTTATCTAATATTGGCTATCCTATCACATCTTTGTAGAGAAAAGGGAAGAATTTTGAATTTTGAATTTTGAAAAGGGAAATTTTTTGATCAGCTAAAGCATTTTCTTACCAATGCTCAGGTTTTGAAGTTTGCAGGTCCTGATAAGGAGTTTGTGGTTTGTAAAAGTGAATGTAGGGAAGGAATCGATGGAGCCTTGATGCAAGAAGGGCATGTGGTTTTCTATGAATCAAGAAGCTAAAAGAGAAAGAGCATAACTATGTCACTCATGATATCGAAATGGAAACTATCATTCATGCATTAAAGATGTGGAGACCTTATATTTTTGGCAATAGGTTCATCTTGATGAGTGATCATAGTGGATTGAGGTATTTGTTTGACCAACCGAATATAAATTCAAGGCAAGCTTGGTGGTTCGCTACTCTCAATGAGTTTTATTTTGAGATCAGCTATATCAAAGACAAAGAGAATAGGGTTGCAGATGCTCTTAGTAGGAGAGTGCAGGTCAATTATATTTCAACTATGAGCTCTTATGGGACATATTTATAGGAGAGGATTGTATGTGTAGGGAAACGTGATGAGAAGTATCAATAATTGAAGCAAATATTGTAGCAGCAGGGCGAGGGTGATCAAGATTTGTTCAGATTTAGGAACATGATCTATGTGCCAAATAGAAACGAGTTGAAGAGGATTATTTTGAGATAGTTTCATGTCAAGACATATTCAGGCCACCTATAATATCATAAGACTTTGACATATGTTAAGAAGTTCTACTATTTCCTAAATTTCAAGTAAGAGGTGGTTGAGTTTGTTGCAAGGTACCTGGACTGTCAATAGGTGAAAGCTGAATGAAAGCATCCATCTAGTTTCTTGCAGTCTATTCTGATTCCAGAATGGAAATGGGAGGTCATTTCCATGGACTTCGTTACAAGGTTTCCCAAGGAATCAAGGCAACATGACTCCATGATGGTCGTGGTTGACATGTTAAGAAAGGTACTTCACTTCATTGTGACAAAGTCTACAAATTAAGCAAGTGAAGTGGCTCGAGCCTTCATCAGGGAGATAATGAGGTTGCATGGAGTTCCCAAGAAGATTATACAGAAAAATATGTCAAGTTTACTTCCAAGTTTTGGAAGGAATTCTTTGCAAGAATGGGGACATATTTATCATTCAGTACAAATTTATCATTTACAGACAGGTGGACAAACATATATGGTTAAAAATATCCTTGAGGATGTATGTCATGCATCAACATAAGAAGTGGGAGGAGTATCTTCCACTAGTGAATTTTTCTTATAATAATGGGTATCTGGAATCCTTGAAGATGAGTCCATTTAAGGCTCTCTACAGGCAGAGTTGTAATACACCTATCAACTAGGGTGATCCAGTGAGTAGGGTGTTGATTGGAGAATATATGTTTGTAGATATGGAGCATGAGATGTGGGTTATTAAAATGAATTTAAAAGAAGCATAGAAAAAGCATAAGAGTTATGCAGATTAGCATTGATCATTCAAGGAGTTTCAGGATGGGGAGCATGTGTATTTGCACATCAAGTCCATGAGGAGCTTCTTGAGCATTAGGTCATGTGCCAAGATGGCACCTCGTTATTGTGGGCCTTTTGAGATCCTTGAAAGGATTGGACCAGTGGCATACAAAATTTCTTTGTCGCCATCGGTCAAAGTCCATGGTGTTTCCATGTTTCATTTTTTAAGAGATAGGTATAAGATGTTGATCATGTGATTGATTCGTATGTATTGCTGGTGGAACCAAAGGGAGAGTTCCAACTAGAGCCACAATGCATATTGCAACAAAAACAACTCATGCTCTAGAACTGAGCAATATAAGAAGTTAAAGTGTAGTGGAAGCAATTTGGGCCCAATGAAGCTACATAAGAGATGGCTGATGAGATGCATACATTATATCCTTCTTTATTTGTTGGTTGAAGCAAATGAGTTTTTGATATATATGTGTGTGTGTGTGTGTCATTGTAAATATTCATCAAGTTGTGTTATAAAGCTCCAATAAACAATATGTTTTGTTTTCGATGGTTTGTTGGTAACAAGTGTCATAAAACCACGATTTTATTTTCCATGTAAATGGAAGGACATTATAAAGGAAAAAATAAGACCAAGGTCATGGGACACGTATTCCAAGCTGAATGGAGGGAAATAATTAAAGTGGATATCACTTATGGTTAATTAATGGCTATGGAAATTGAAATTGGTATTGGAAAAAAGAAAAAGGCAATAAATGGAAATTTAATACAAGAAATAAAGGAAAATAGGAGAAAAGAAAGATGAAGAGACAAGAATATGCAAGCAAGGGAAATTAAAGAGAAAATAAAGGAAAATGAAAGAAAATACAAAAAGTTAAGGAAGAGACACCAAACATCAATGATAAAAAGGCATCTGAGAAACAAATGACAACTTTTGGGATTGACTTTTGATAATCTTTTGTTTCAGTTTTAGACAACTTTAGTTTTGCTAAGGAAGAAATTGTACTCAAGACAAAGAGAATAAGAAAGGGAGAAAGCAAGCAAAGGACAAACAAAGGAAATCAAGGGAGCACAAGGAGAAGAATTGAAGAGCAAATACAACATTTTGTAGTTAACATGTATCATGTGTGATTTCCTTGCTGGGATTTGAATGCATGGTCATGCATTTGGTTTACATGATTACTTTTTTGTCATTTCCATGGGATTTTCCTAGATTGACAGTGATTACAACCTTTCCTTGCCATTTCCTCGACAACCATGATGTGATACGATTCATTCTTGGTGGGGCTTCATATTGCTGGAAGATTTTGGATCTGGGTGAGGTGGTATCAAGAAAATCCCAAGGGTTGGGGGTGGATATGGTTTTCTCCAGGAAGCCCTTGAGAGGTTGGAGGAGATAAGAAAATTCCTCTAGGTAAGGTGAAGAAATTTTGAGGCATCCAAGCTTGTGTTGGTTTGGTGATTTCTGGACCGGTTTAGGTGAAATCACTATGATTGAGGTGGTTTAGCCTCTAGATTCCATGGTTGGTTTTGTTTTAGATTTTCTCATGAGATCCCATGTTCATGCTTGGAATATGGCACTTGGGTGATTGGATGAAAGAGAGATTTGGTTCAGCCCAATATATGGTTGGGTGGTATGTGGAAGTCATTGACTTCGTTGGCATTTGCATATGTTATTATGTGTTGATTCTTATTGAGATTAATGAGCACGCATTCTGATTTTATGTATGATTTTATGACTGGTTGTCATGGTTCTAATCTGGTTAAATGTTGGTTACATGCATGGTATATGTCTCATAATATGATGTGCTCTAGTTATGGATCCATTCCATGGTTTGATGGGATCTTAGTTATCTTGTATGAATGCATGAGCTAATATGTGTTATTGCAACTAGTAATAGATGGAAACAAGCCTTCTTAGTGATTCTATGATGACCTTAATGAAATCAGGCATTCATGACCTACAATTATCTTTTCTACCAAGTGTTTGTCTAAATGATTTTCATGTATGTAATAATTCTGAGTAGGAATAAGGCCAATAATAGTAAATGGAGACTCCTACAGGTTAATGATAGAGTTATGGAATATTCTGGGTAGTTTTGGGCAGTTGGCCTGGAGCTAGCCCTGAAAATACGGAATAGGAATTTTTGCCGTAGTCCCTTAACTGAGATATTTCAACTATATCAACATGAAGGAAAAATTGTGCATGCAGATGGAGAATTTTGGTCGCATGGACAACTTTCCATGCATGCGACTGGGTTGTGAGGTGAGTAAAAAATGTAATTCCAGTCTAGGAAAAGTTGATTAGTAGATGTTGCTTGACATCTGGGTGATTTGGTGTTCCTAGAGGTTGCAGTAAAGATTAAAGGTAGTAGGCCCCACTTCCATAATTGGAACTTGGATGTCAGGTCATGCACAGTAACTATCTACTCATGTTTACCATGGAGAGCTTGTAAAACCGGGTAAATGTGGGGTGGGGTGTTACATGCCTATGCATATATTAAGGAGGGGAAGACGTTTTCACTTAACGGAGATTGGGTTGAGTAGAAATTTAATTCCGAATTGGTTTGGACCACTTTAGAAATTTTATCTTTATTTTTCCTTGATTAGATACCATTCAAATCAACAAACTTAGACCATCTCCTCAAAAAAATTGAATTTCCTGGGATATTAGTTGTTGCCATGGACTACCAAATTTTTTCTCGATGAATAGCTTCCTTGGTAAATGGAGTGTATTTCAATTTTTGACTTGAATTTTACCCCTTGTGAATTTCCACTTATTTTTTGAGTATTTTCCACTTTGAGAGAATTTTTATTTTCTCCCAATTATTATTTTTCGGCTAATTATTTTCTAGTTTTTGCCAAAAATAGGAAAAAATGGATTTTGAGGGGTGAATAATCACTTTTTGACCCTCAAAGTGTGTCTAAATAGAAATTCAAGTTTTATATGCCTAATTTTGAGTACTCATACCCCTACAACTTCTATAGACAACAATGATTACATCTTACATCAAAATTGATTAAAAAAACTCATTCGGTGAGAGATGTTTAACAATTAAAAATTGACACTTAGACTTAACCAAATTCTGTGAAAATTTAGAGATGATCTAGTATGGTAATATACATTGAATATAGACACTAGGAATCACCTAATACTCTACCATCAAGAGTCTTAGGTGATGCCACACTCTAGCTTTGGGGTATATCTGGGAGAAAAACTCAACTAATTATAAGTGTTAAAAAACATAAATAATTAGCTAAGGAAAAAAACTCCCTAGAGTAAACTAACTTGTTAGTAAAGTAATAAGCTACCTAGGCCTTTTTACATGACCCTTTTTCATCATACTAGAATAATGTTTACAATTTCCCCTTAAGCTTGCGAGATATAAACAACATTATGATGAGAGGAAGGAGATGAAGTATGGAATTTTGACTGATTTTATGATGCTACTGGAATGCTTCAAGTATACTTTGATAATGGAGTCTTTGAAAAATCTTCAATTGCAACTTTGGTATTCAACATAGACCTCAAGCTTTCCATAGAGTTGTGAGTGTTATTCCCTCTGTCATGTAAGGCCTACTTTTTGAAGGTAAGTAGTTGAATGATTCTTCCCCTCTTTTAGTCTATAATGTTTGTAAAGATGTAATTGTTTTAATGGGCCTTCATTTACGAGGGGGGGCTATGGGAAAGCCTTCCTCCTCTCAACATTTTTCTTATAAATATGTTGTCCCTATTCAGCCTTCCCTAAAGGAAACTAAGCCCCAGGGGACTCCCAGGTCGTTTTTGGTAAAAAAATCTAAGGAAGCTCCCTCCTTAGAAATCTCGCACCCTGATCTCGAGGACCTATATTAGCTCTATGAAAATCCAACCCTGATTTTTTTGTTTCAATGGTTTATGGCCCCACTCGGCCAATATTTACCAATGGATCAATTCTTATTGGAACAAGAGTTGCAAGGTTATTTTCTGCTCCAAAGGCTTCTTCATTGTGGTATTTTCTGAATCAAAAGACTACTAGAAAGTTTTATCTAAAGGGCCCTTGTTCTAGGGCAATGCCAGATTATTCATAACCCCTTGGTTTCCAAATTTTGACCCTTCTATAATAGTCATTACTAAGCTACCGATATGGGTTTGAATTTCTAATATGAGTGCTCACTTACTACTCAGTCTTTTAGGGCACTGGAAATCTCTGGGTTGTTTCCTTGCAATTGATGCTTCTCATGGGCAGCTTGGCATTTATATATATGGTAGAATATATGTTGAAATCAATATCATTAAAGAGATGCCAGACCAAATTAACGTAAAAATTGGCAATTTTCATGGAGACAAGTTTTGGAATATGAGAATACTACTTTTTGTTGTTACTATTATCATAAAAAAAGAAATTTAAAAAATTCTTGCCCTATGTTCAAATCTCACTAGAAGTGGAATATTTGAAACTCCAGAGCTAAAAGTTGGAATCCATGCAAACGACCTCCTATGGAGGGTGAGGATTCCTCTATTTCAAACAAGGATGACGAAGGATATGATGATGAAATGCATTCAGTGAAAAAGGTTCATAATTTTTCTTCTCAAAAGCCTGCTAAGGATCTTGGTGTGAACCAAGTTCTTTCAGAAAACATAAAGATAGTGAATAATAATGATTCTTTGGGCGCATTGAAGCAAGCCCACGAGTCAGATTTTTTAGACTTCGACAAGGAAGAAGTGTTCATAAATCACCATAATTATGTCGAGTTAACAAGTTAAGAAGGTTGATAGTGTGGAAAATATTTTGAAAATTATGACGGATGTGAGTAAGAGTTGGGTGGTCCAAGAGAAAGTGATTTTCATCTTCAACCCTCTTAGTAACACAAACGTGACAAACTCTTTCGTCCCAAGGTGTTTTTAGAATTTACCAATACCCATTTTCACTTTGAAGTTCATGAGTATTAGTTATTATCTTGGGAAAAATCATTTTCTTCTTAGAATTGGTCAAGGAAAAAATATAATTTTGGTTATCAAGATTGGGGTTGATCACCTCCTTATAATATCTTAGCTTCCTTTTTACCTATAGCTCCTTATCCTTAAATTTGGAAGAAACAATTTTTTTAATATTATCCTTATTCTCCAAGATTATGTCCTCTTTTACCTCCCAATGGTCTAGCTAAGACTGGGAATCCTTGTGTAATCCTCACTTGGGTTGGAGGTGGGGATTTTGGCTAGAGTTAGAAGACATTTTGGGAAACCTTTTAGCTTCCATGTTGTATAAATTCTTTTTATACATGAGATACCTAATCATAGTCATGCTTATAATGGGGGAAATGCTAGCTTCAATCAAGAGGATAAGGTAGGGAGTATTTCCTTTAATCTTGAGGTTGTAGGTTATAAATTTCTTTTAGATCAGCTCATATATTCCTCCATGATTATCTAGATATACTGCAAACCCAAACTTCACATCCACTTAAAATAACAGGGGTGCTGAGGGTCTCAAAGAAGAACTCTTCTTACTCCATGCCCAAATATCAGTCGACATTCAATTGTTTCCAAGCCTAATTATTTTAGATCTATTGAAAAAGAGATAATTAGAAAAAACATCTTTTATATTAATAATTGATTTTTTTAATTATTTAATTAATTATTTATATTTTTTAATTTTTAATTTATTTATTATTTATTATTTATTTATTTTAATTTAATTAATTAATTTATATTTTAATTTTTAAAGTTTTATTATTTTAATTTTAATTTTATTTATTTATTTTAATTTTATTTATTTATTTATTATTATTTTTATTTTATTTTTTTTATTTTTATTTTATTTTTATTTATTTTTATTTTTTATTTTTATTTTTTATTTTTATTTATTTATTTATTTTATTTTATTTTATTTTATTTATTTATTTTTTCTGTAATTTTTGAAAATTCTATTGATCGTATATAAATTTACATAAGTTTACATATACTAGGTGTATCTAGTGTGTCACAAGGGAAACCAAACCAAAGACCGCATAATGTCATAAATATTGTCCAAAATTCGTTTACGAGTGCCTAAACATGATACACATGGAGGGAAATTATCAATGGTGCCCCAACAAAGGGGAAACCAACAACCAAAACCATAATTTTAAAAAAAATAAATAATAATAAAAAAAACCAACATTTTTAAAAATATTAAAAGAAAAACTAGATAATCCATGGTAAGGAACTAGTCTCCCTAAAAGACTATCATGCAAAGGAGAGTAGATAACATAAGAGTAGCCTTGAAGGATGACCTATGCATTAAGAGGATAGGGAGGTATCCAAATTGATGGGATGGTCCACTATCTTGCTGCAAGGAGCTACTAAATATCTTGATGGAAAACCCATCTCCAAGTGTGCTAAGTGACCCTCCATGTCCAATAGAAGTAGCTTTAGTTCCTCCTATCTATTCAAGAAATTGTCCCAAGCCTCTCATCAACGGATAATCAGTTTACCTAAGAGAAGTTTAATATGCCAATAAAGATCGATGGTGTGGAGATATTAATTGTGACCCCCTCTTATATTACCAATGTTAGGAATCCATCTAACTACTCCATCCAAACCCTCTTAATAAAACATACACCGACATTCCTAACAAAAGTATTCCTTTGCATCTTGAATTTCCTCCTAAATTTCGACTTGAGTGTGTTCCTGGTAGTGGTATGCCAGAAACTAATCTCGAAAATGGGCATGAGATATTCCCATAGAGTCGTGACCTCCTCCTCCTTGCCGCAAAACACTATCTGCCTTATCATGGTGATTATGGAAAGAAGAGCATGAAGGGAGCAGAAAGATGAAAAGCAGAGGGGCTAAGAAGGTAGTGTTACCCACTAAAATGGGTAACATATAAGAGAAAACAAATTTCTCCTATCTTGGACAACCAGCCAGCCAACAACCCTACACATTATTCAATCGTGATGATCTGTCATTTTCCTCGACCATTTACAATAGTCATGCACCTGTCACCATCCAACATTCCTATTGAATGAGAGTGGGCCAGCACTCAGCATGTACTTTAACCATTTTGCAATCTAGTGCTTTTACTTAATGTTTTGGGAATTTTAGCATGGATAAAGGGGTGATATGGATGATTAACCAACCTTGAATTTAAACTTATTCTCTCACTTGTTCTTTCACCTTACCAGGGGTGAGTTTTTAGCCCAAGTCTAGTGGGACCTCCTCTAAGGTCTTAGGGTTATAGAAGGGGCACTACTTGGGAAAATTGGATTGAAGTAGTGTGTCCATTACCATTCCATACTTAATGCCTTTCACCATTCCTTTATACCACATTCATCCTTCGGTTTAATTGTCATTTATTCATTGGTATTTTGCACTCACACATCCATATCCTTGAATAGGACTGGAAAACGTTTCCCGAGAGGTTGATGTATCTCCAAGAATGAAAAAGCATAATATGGCCACAATAAAAGAAAAATAATATTAAAAAATGCAAACAACAGTCATGACATAATTAGCATGTGGGAAAAAGCATATCATGAACCCTACCCCCCTCATTAGCCATCACCTAGTTCTTGAGCACTTCATGCCCCATCCCATCATAAGGAAACCTTTCATGTACCAACCCTAATGAGCAAGAAACTAATTCATCTTAAGGGATAAAATAAATGATATATCACAAAGAGAAATCTTTGATCCTTTAGTTATGAACCATTTGAAAGCATTATAAAAAATAAGTAAAAGACGCACCAAAGGGGTGGAAAAAGTAGGTCGACGAAAGGGTTAACTCATGCCTCCATTATTGCTCCCTTAATTATATATAAACACTCGGGATGTGCACCTCCATTAGATGGTCCCTTGACTACAACACTTAGCCATAGAGACATCCCACTATGTTTCCATCTATTTTAATAAAAACTTATGAATTGAAGGATTGACCTTGGAAATGTCACCTTCCCTTAGGGGTTGTAAGTACCTATTAGGAATGATTACCTAAACACACTTTTATAGGACTTGGTCTAGTTAAATATCTGATGGCGATCCCAATTTGAAGTATTATTATGTCCTTAACAATTAAGAATGGTACACTTTAATGCATATATGGTTATTGTCTCTAAGTAATCGTTGTTTTTACTTGAGTTTGTGATGGTTATTCCAGGGGGTCTTGGAAAAAGTAGTTGAGGCCTTGAGGTCACATTATACCACTCCTACTTCACATAATTCCTAGGGTGTACTATACTTCTAGAGAGCATCATGACCTTGCACATGTAGTGTTTCCCTTCTAAAGTAGAACTTTGATGATATTGACAATTTATTGATGCCCCAAATCACGCTCAGATTCCATAATGCTTATCTCACTTTGATTGGCATTAAGTATTCTTGATGATGAACCTAGCAAACCCAACATGCTCTAAGGCTAGCCTTGACACTACTTGATTGACATGAATTGATATGAAGCCCATATGATTATGATCATCTCTGAGATGATTAGGAGGGTTTATATTACTTCATGGAGCCCCAACGTTGGAGATAGAGTACGCTACGTTGTCTAGATGGCACCCATGGAGATGATGCATGGCATCCAAAGCTGGGTTTTGGATACACGAAGATGTTTTTCATGCTTAATTTTAGGACCCTAAATTGAGGTTTACCATGATTCTTAGAGACACATCGAACCCTTGCATTGCACTTTTGGAGCATTTTGAGCCCTAAAAAGGCATGGTGTCATGCATAGAGAGATGTTATGGCTCACACGTGTGGGAAAATGTTGGCATATTTTATGTTGTTGAGCTATTGGGTGGCTTGAAACCATTTCCTATGTGTCTTCTCAAAATAAAACTTGTTTAGGGTTATTTAGTTGAATTAATGGAAGTGATAAGCATTCCATAAAAGGAGGATCACTCCATTCACTTTTTCATCATCATTCTTGTGGATTTCAACCTCTTTAGAAGAGCTCAACTTAGCCTTTGTATTTTTCTACTTGTCGAGATGTGATCTTTTATGGAGATTTTTCTATTGGAGATTAGTTTGTGTATTGGAGACATCTTTTTGGGATTGAAAGACAGAATTTTATTGGGAAATGTGAGTGTTTATTGCATATTTTTTTATGGTTTTACATGTAATGGAATATTGCTAGGATTTTATATTGTCCCCTATCTAAATGAAAAAATTTTATCGGAAAATCTCAGTGAATTATTTAATGTTTAATTTATCTTAATTAAACATGTAAAAATCCCTTTTTAGGTCTTCATGCTATCATCCCTCAGTCACATTTAGGTAACATAAATTTTTGAACGTGATGAACCATTGTTGGTCGACCTTTTTGAATTTGATTGTTGTAATAGGCAACATGATTTCCAAGATCTTGTCCTCCAACCATCTTCCTCCTCATGCCACTCGCAACATGCCCCTAGGGACATCAATAATAGTTGTATGCCCGAGATAACTATTGGGAGAGAATCCTTGAAGTTAATTGATTACTCCATATTGAGGTTGCAGGAAAGAATTAGAAAGCGTAGGAAAATTTTGGATTCTCCCTCTCCATCCTCTATCCCTTCTCATGGTAGCAAAACCAATCCATGGTTCATTTATTTTCCCACCTCCCATCATTATGATCCAACATGTGAGTATTATGATGATTATGATGTTTCTTTGTTTTTTATCATGATTAACAATATGGGAAATATGTATGGTATTGATCAAATGGTATGCTGACTAGCTACATTTGTTATCTGACTATACTTAGGTGGTGTATTATATGCTATCATAGGTTAGAGTAGATAATTTTGTGTTTAATTATATATTAGATTGTTTTTAGCTATACATTTTCTTTTTTAGTATGGAATTTTATTGTATAAATGCAAGGGCGACGATAAACACCTCATACACATACTAGAAAACAAGTTGATTTAAGTGTGCAGATAATAGGTTTGCAAGTCCAGGGATTCTTGGGGCTCTCATGAATGCCCTATTTTAATATATGGATCTTGCACTTTACAGTGAGAACATGTCCCCATGTTGGAGCCAAATGTTACCAAACAAAATGGGTAACCCTATAGGAGAAAATTGTTTCTCCTATCTTGGACAACTAGCCAATTAGTATCCCTATACATTGCTCAATGATGATGATATGCCACATTCCTCCTCCATTGGCACTAGTCATGCACCTATTTCCATCAAGAATTCCTTTGGAATGAGGGTGGGCTACCACTCGGTAGGTACTTTAACCATTTTGCAATCAAGTGATTTTAATTAATGTGTTGGTCATTTTAGCATGGATAAAGAGGTGATGTGGATGATTCACCGACCTAGGCTGTAAATTTGTTCTCTTGCCTTACTAGGGGGGTTAGTTTTTAGTCCTAGTCCAGTGGTCACCCCTTTAAGGCCTTAGGGTTATAGGGGAGGAACTACTTGAGAAACTTGGATTGAAGTTGTGTGTCCATTACCATTCCATACTCAACATCTTTCATAATTCCATTGATACGACATCCATCCTTCAGATTAACTATAATTCCTTCATTGGGATTTGACAATCACACATCCACATCCTTGAGTAGGATTTAAATTTTTTTCCCTAGAGGTTGATGTAGCTACAAGAATGAAAAAGGGCAATATGGCCACAATAAATGTTATAACCCTATTTTCCACTCCATTATAGTGAGAGAAACCCAAGTATAACTTACCTTAGTTGTTGGCTAAAATGCATCCCCTTTTCACATTTTATTTTACTTATGTGAGATGTACCCCATGTTAAAAGGGTGAAATTACATAATAGAGCAATTTCTCATTATTATTTTGCCAAAATATTACAATGATGAGATAATAATTATTTCATATTTGAGATAATTGAGAAATTTTCATTATTATGAAAAAGGTTTCTATAGTTTTTCATTCCCAAGGATATCAACTTGACCCACTTGTGTATGAGTTGGATAGGGGTCCATTATTGTAGAAGTTTCCTAACTTCTCAAGACCCTAAGTGTCTATATATATTCTCCCAAAGGATAGAATAAACCTATATAATCTCACCACGATGAAAGGGAGAAAGGAGAGTAAGAATTATATTGAGATGTTGCTACCCTGATTTAGAGATTGAGAGACATAATTTGTTTTGAGGTAATATTTCTCAAGAGAGGGGGAGACTCTGCCGGATTTTGGAGAGGAGATAGTGTGATTGAAGGTACAATTGTACCATTTGATTATTGATTAATGGATATATATATGTTCCTTTCCTTTTAGATATGTACTTGTAACTATTTTTCCATGCTATTGTTTATTGCTTTGAACTGAAAATATTCTGCAGAATATCACTTGTTGTCCTTGTTTGTTTGTGCTTGTGTGCAGGCTTAGATCAGTGGAAAAAGAGCAATATCTCCTAGTTGGAGCGAGATGATTCTGAATCAAACTCTTGAGCCTTCACCAGTCTACGAGGATACCAAATGTTAGTTCAAACCATATAGAATTAGGGAATGCATAATTTCTTTCTTATATGATCATATGGGCGGGTATTTTCTCTTGCATCGGTTGGCCATTTATTTTTTTAGTTTTGTAATCATCATAGGGAAAAGGATTACAGAGCAATGACTCCTTGCGTGTAGAATTTACGTCATTAGAATTGGTGCTTTCAATGAGAGGTTTTTATCTTCTGCCCTCTATGCTTCAAGATCTCTTCTCTTTTGTTGTAGATATGGTTTCTTGTGCTCTCCATTTTTCCTGAGAAAATTGAAATCATTTTCACACATTAATCCAATAATTTTAAGCCACTGGGGAGTCTACCCTATTTTGTTTTGGTTCTCTTCTATTTTTGTTGAGATGTTTTCCTCCCTTTGTGCTTTCAAATTTCTATTAATTTCATTGATTTTTATATTACTATATGACCTTCTAGATATCTGTTGGCCTCATCTCTTTCAGATCAGAAAATATATCAGACCCAAACCTTCGTTTTTTTTTTTTAATCAAAAAAAGAGAGAGGAAGTAACAGACTGCAGTTGTTTATCAATTTATGTTCTTTTATGTATTGAATTTGATGAAACTAACACAGGAAATGGATTCCTCTCTAAATTTTACCCATAAAAATAAAATAACTGAAAACTAACTTTGGATGATGAAGATATAGCCATTTGAAGATCAACCAGCTTGTTTTTCCTCCATTTGTGCATGCTTGCAACAACTAACTGAGTGAAAATTTCTCTATGTTTCCTTCTCTTTTCAATTTGTTTTCATATGAGTTTGATCTAATTTTTTATATCTATTCGTTCTCTATTTGTTTGAGTACAAATATGTTGTTTGTTTGATTTAGATATTGTTTCTGGTTTGAATTTGGATTTGATTGAATTCTAGAGTTCCTAGTAGAGTTGTTTGTGCTTGAATTTGAATGTTGATCACTTTGATTTCACTTGAACCTTTTGGACCTATATTTCACGGTCATTAGCAATTGTTGATTACATCAGATCTACTTTGATCTCTCAATTGTGAGATTGTTCCATTTATTAGCCAAATTATAGGGTCCCTTTGACACCTTCTTGTGCTTGCATTTCAACCTTTTTTCCTCAATCTTTGAATATATATTTTCAAATCTGTCATTGTTGCTTGGTCTATGGTTTAGATATTGCTTATATGTGTAATTTTTTGGTGTATTTTGATTTGTTTTGGTTGCTTGGTCATCTTTGAGTTTTCATTCAATTCAAGTGTTTGTTTGTTTGTTTTTTTTTGCAATTAGTGGTGTTTTCTCTTTGGTTGTGTAATCGTCATCTAAAGAATTTTATTTGGATGTGTCTTGTTTGGTTCTTATCACTCTCTTGTAATCTTATTTGGTCCTTCTTGCCACTAAGGTTCGGTTTTGACCTTTTTATAACATTGTCTCTTGTTGAAACATTGTACTATAGCCCTAGCTTATTGACATTGCCTTCCTTTTCTTTCACTTTCTGCTTTATTTATGATTAATTAAGAGTGTTTGTTTGACTTCGGCTTCCTAGATTTGATGTTTTTGAAGTGCTTTAGGTTCTAGCTTGGGGACTTTTTTGGCCTTTTTATAGTTTTTTTCTTTTTGGTTTGTTTTTGGGTCATAATTTTTAGTACTTTGGGATTTTGTATTTAGTAATTAGTGAGAGGTGCATTTAGTAGGCATTGGTGTGTTTTAAAGTGAAAGAATATTACCCGCCTGGAGTTAACATTCATCCAATTGAAAAGAAGGATTTGCATATAGTTGCATTAGGGTTACTAAAAAGAGTCATTCACACCGTCTAAGTTTTACGCCACATCCCAATTGTGTAAACAACAACCACTTAAACTCAACATGATAATAAAAGAAACTAGAATCATCTTTTTCTTTTATTGGTATTGCACCAACATTAACTCAGGCTAGGGTATTGGAGATAGGTGTGTGAATCAACTGCTCCAGGACTACAAAACAAACTTAGCATCCTAAGTTAAGGAGTTCCTTCATCATCCCACAACAAAACTAGAGGGCTTCAGAAACCCGATTCATAGGGGGTTAGGCTAGGTCATAGTGCGAGCAGTTCTCCTCAAGGCCACCCACCTCGTGGTAGGGAATCCCATGTTGTGGCTGACTACCAATAAGCTCAAGATTCATTCACCCCCATGGGATGGAGGTACCTTAGTGGCCATTCCTAGGAAAACTACCTTATAGGTGGTGGTTGTGGGAGGCAACCATACCTCTTCCTTACCTTCCACTAGATAGATATGGTTGTGGAATTGGGACCTCGCAAGTAAGAATTCTGTTGGAAGGCCATCTAAAACATAGTATTAGGATTGGTTTGCTTGTGTGACTACCTCTTAGGACATTTCTAGTGTGTGTTGTTTGGTCCAAGTCCAACAGTTTGGACTTAGTGTTGTTTTTACTAACTTAATTTGTTTAAATTATATTTATTCACCATGATTGAACCAAGTTGATGTAATTCACGTCGCATTTATGATTTTCCTCCTGAACAAGGTGGAATTGGCACTCCTACTTGGCGAGTGCTTGTTGGTGCTCAAGACTTAGACCAACCCATAGTTGTGGAATATATACTTGGACCTTTTGGTAGTGATTTAGTTTCTATTGAAGCATTGGTTGACAACTCTGCTTCCCCTGCCAATCCACCTTTAACCTATCCTTTAGGACCAAAGTTATTGTGGTTGAACCCATATGGTTCAACACCTTCCTACACATATGTTCTTGTATCCATATTTTCTATGGAGAAGAGTAATTCTCCTTTACCTTCTGTATTAGTAGTTTCAGCTGCCATGTCATCATTGCCACTTGTGAGTTTCTTTGCACCTACTCTTTCGTCAACACCTCTCACATCCTCTTGGGGAATACCACCAAAATGGATCCCACAAATTTCCCCAGTGCTTCCATGTCTACACCTATGTCTACATTGACTATGGTTGTTAATCCTAGTTAACTTATAAGGTCAAGAATTTTTATCCCTAGTTTTTCTCAGCCTACGATTCTTGTTCCTTATATAGGCATGGTAACTTTCAGAAATATGTGGGGAGGATCATTCGTTTCTCCTAGCCATCCCGGGGGTAATTTTGCTTCAAAAATTTCCCAAAAAGTGGTATAGTTCATTGTTTGGAGGGACTCCAACCTCTAGTACCTTTCCTGGAGCGACTAGTTTACCTGGTGGAAACCCTAATATTAATGTCATCACACCTATAAGTCATCATCCTTATGTTGGTGTTACTGCACAAGCTGTTCCATCTATCCCTACCGGGTACAACCCCATTAGCAGTCATGATCTTGGGGGTCCTATTCTCTCTAGGGGAATTTAGCCTTGGGGGGGAAATCCTTTCACTAGTCATGCTAGCCCACATGATTTACATGTTAGGACAAATCCTTACCAAAGTCAACAACCTTTACATCATAATCCTTATATGAGGGGACCTCATGGTTGGTATGAAGACTCTCCTGCGTATGACCCATTTAGTTCGCTTTGTAATCCATTTTTATCTTCACTTGATCTACCAAATATGGAAAAGCTGACAAATGACCCCATCTGACATGATCCTTGCACCTATGCTGGTAAAGTTACCATCCAATATCCAAAAGTTTAAAGGTAAGCCTGGAGAGAATCCATCCACCCATATTACCACTTACCATTTGTGGTGTTCGTCAAGCTCTTTACTGGATGATTCAATCAAATTACACTTTGTCCAACGTACATTAATTGGATATGCTGCTAAATGCTACATTGAATTGGACACCACATCTTATAGTGATTTTTCATCCTTGGCCCAAACTTTCTTGATCCATTTCCAGTTACCTACGAGGTATGACATTGATTCTGAACTTTTCTCTAACTTTAAACAAGATGACGACACCTTGATTTCTGATCATATCCATGAGCGGCGATGTCACAGAAGGTTGGTTAGAACCAAACTTCTTGATGAGATATTACGCAAATGGTTCATCTAATCGTTAAGACCTCAAATTTCCAAATATGTATCTATGTTTAGATTTGTCACTAAGGAGTAAACCATCTTAGTTGTGCAACAACTGAATTTCATCTATTATGAGTCATGCATCCTTTATGAAGTAATCTCGAATGCTCCACGAACTTCCATTAACCCACCTAAACCTGCTCCTAGCCCACACATTGATGGTGCGATCAGCTCTATTTCTGATTCTGTGAGCCAACTTTCTGCCCAACTTGGGCACTTGATTGTTACATTGCAGGCCCCTGCAAGTGAATTTGGATCTACAAAAGAACCTCCTTCTAAGCAGTCCAATGGAATTCTTACGACAAAGTCCATAGTGCCAAAGAACAATCAACAACCTCGTGGTAAGAAGAGCAAGAAGAATACAAATAAAAATCAAACTTCTTAGGAGACTCAACCCAACTCTACCAATTAGGGAGGGGGCATGTCTAAGCGTCGTCATAAGATTAAATTCCATTCTAAATTATGGAAAGGTGAACATTTAACTCACGAGTTCCCTCATATGGATGAATTTTATAGGCTTTCAGAACCACCACCTTCTACCCAACAACCTGTCGTTTTAACTCATCCATTCCATGCACAACCCAAACAAAAAATAGTTACATAACCTCCTCCACCTCTGTAAGGGAGAAGTGAGGGGCCATATTTTAATCTTGAAAATGGTTCGTTCATCTTTATGTGCCAATAGAAAATTACTGTGACCACATGAGCTAAATCCTATGATGTTCCTAAGTCGAGTTCTTCTCCTAAGGACTCACCCACTCCACCTCCCTCCACTGGGCCTCTCACATTAGATAAGTTGGTGGAACTTGTTTACCTCCCACCTAAGGGTTTCATTTTTAAGACAACACATAATCTATTTGTCTGGACTATTCAACATTGTATTATTTTTGAAGATCTAGCCCAAGTTCCCTGTGACATGTCTGCCTTGGAGGTTTTGAAAAGTTTTCCTTAGAAACGCAATGCCTTGTTTTCTATGATTGATGGAGTATACCTCTACGACTTGAACCTTATCACCTTAAATGTTGAAAAGGTCATCGTTTTCCTATCTCACCAAATCACCTTTCAGATTACTATTCGTGTCTTTCACAAGAATATTCATCGCACTCTTGTAGATGAATTCTCTTCTACTTGTGTCATGTCAGCATCCTACTGGAAATATCTCAGCTCTCAGGTGCTCGCTAAGTCTAACACCACTCTAGAAAAATTTGATGGACATAATTTTGTACCTAAGGGGATTATTCCCAAGTTTTCCATTGAGTTAGGGGGTAAAACAATTTATGTCGATGTTGAAGTCGTCGATGCTGCTTTAGATTATAACCCGCTCCTTGGTCGTAGTTGGTTTTATGCCATGACCACAATTGTCTCATTCATATTTTTACTTATTTGCTTTCCTCAAGATGGAAATATTGTTACCATTTACCAACTTCATTACTGCGTGCCATCGGCCCAAATTTCCACTGCGAGGAACTCAATCCCACTTGTGGGAAATTACCTTGGTGAGTATGACAGTGCTGATGCAAGCTTTTTTAAAGCTCATCTCTTATTAGGGCATTTCCTCAATTACCATTGCCCTACATTCCTTCATCCTCTTCTAAATATCCTATGGATATGATATCTTTCGGAACCTGTGGACCCCATAGAACTCCTGATCCTTGGGTGGTGTTTCCTGCTCTTATGGAATTTAATCAAACTAGGGAGCATCATTCACCACTTTTAGTGGAAGAGATTGCCTCTTTGACCGTCCCGTCAGTACCTCCTGGTGTTGTCCAGAAACTTGGAATATGAAGAGGTTCCTTAGCCCACATGGACCATTAATCTTCATGTTCCACGTGACTCCATTGAAAAACCCCCTCATCCACTCAACTTGAAAGTCGTGGATCTACCCACTAATAATATTAGGGAGATTATGCCTCTTCCTGCCTCAAGTATCCTTGATGCAGAACAAGTAGAGATTGAAAAAATCAATCTTGAAATGATTGAGGGGGCATATCCTCGACCCTCCTTTGAAATTTCACCCCTGGAATGAGTGAAGTCTTGGGATTCTACTACCGAACTTGCCAACAAATTGACGAGCGTCTACTACCCCATTTATATCTTGGTCCTCCCTTATATCCTCAGGTTAATTATGAGGGCACGACTATGTTAGCATGTCATTGGCATGGTCAACATTTTCGAATTGGGGATTTTGATTTCCTTTGGCATGGTTCCACATTGGTGAGCCATATGTTCCCCTTACCCTCCATGAGTTCACACATAGAAATCCTTGGCCTGTGCCCAACAGTGGGCACACTTTGACGTGGCCTATTAGACTGAGTTACGCTTGTACATATTGTACATAGAAGTGTGATACTTCATCTCATTTTTGGTTTGGTGTGTGATGCGAGTATCTTTCATGCCTTATTTATGCCAAAAATCCATTTTTATTTTTATTTTTAATTTTAATTTTTTAATTCAAAAAAAATACATGATCTTATTTTTACCTCATCCATGTTTATTTCTTTCATTATGTGGTTTAACCATGGGTCTATTCTTCCTGGATGGTTTTTATAGGACACAATGGCATTTCTATTGCGACATCCCTTGGACCTTAGGTGTGTTTCTCTTGAACTTACATTTAGGGTAGGTCGCATATTTCAGTCTCCGTAGCATTTTTGACCATCAGTGCCATCATTGTGCCTTAGATATGACCCTGTTGAGTTGCAACTTTAGCCACTTTTTATTATGAATGTTATCGCTTGGCGGTAGAGCTTACCTAATCATGGGTACCCTAGTATAACACCTATTTACTACCTTGGTGTCCATGTGTTCATTTTATTCTTTTTTCGGAATCCCTCCTTCTAACTCGCCATGACCTAGAATTTAAGCTTCATGTGCTCTTCTTTGTCATATTTTTTGCTATACCCAAGGAGTATTCCACCATATTATCCATTGTGATTTCCACTTTCTATCAACCTATTTCTGCACGTCGAGCCTTAGTTCTTCTATTTGATCATCATCATCTTCTTGGCCTACCATTTTCTTTCACTTGGTATTTTACCACTTCTTGGAGGAAAATTTGCAAGAGTGGTTCTATTAGCTAGTCTCTTGTCCTCTTTACATCATGAGCAGTTCCATCATCATAAAAACTAGTTGCTACCCCTTATTCCACTCGTTCCCCCAAGAGGAGTTTTATTTAAGCTCTTTTTTCAGACTCCTTAAATTAGAAAAGATTGTCGAGTGAACTTGTCTCCTTCACGCTCGTTAAAGTACTAGAAGTGTCGTCTATTTAGTATAAGTTTAACCATTTTTTGGACTGAGTAGAATAATTAAAAAAAATGAATACTTCAGTCTACTATGGCTAGAATATTTTCCCTTGTATACTTTTATCTCTTTTTCGGGCTTGGGCGCTAAACTTACGAAAAATGAACTTTTACAAAGAGAAAGGGAAGGGAACATTCATCTCCAATATCATCAAAATGGTAACATCAGTCACATCACCCTTGAACATGGAAACTGTTTGCATCATTATCTCACAGTTGGGTTTTATCTTGCCTAGGAGTTGTACCCTCCATATGAGTCTATTTACTCCTCTGGTTAGTTACTCTTCTAGTCATATGGAGTGTGCCTCAATGCATCCTACGTTATTGCTAGATATCACTTGGTGCTCATTAGTCATGCTACCAAGTCACTTTTTTGTCACACCGCTATGTGTTTAGGGGAAGTCTCAGCCTATGAAAATCATCTGTAGTTGCTTGTTTACCTTTTTGAGCTAGCCATCCCTGTGTCGGTTGTACTTCATCATCTCATGACTTCATCCATTCATCACATGATCCTGTTCTATTCCATGTCAAATGATGGGGGATACATTAAGGGCCTCCTTCGATGAATATTCTCTTGTCAACTTTAGCTCATTATCCATGAGCTTGATCTAGGAACTAGTAGTACCTTGGAGATTGCGACCTCAGTGGTAGGATTCCTCATAATCGATAGTGGTTTTACATCATTAAATCCTGATCGGTCAAGTTCACTGGTGTTCGACGTCATCTCATCTATTCACACTTAGTGAATTGTACTAGTTACCTTGGGGTCGATTTTCATCATTGGTGGATTCCCTCTGATCCAGATTTATGTAGGAACATAATAATACAAAGAAATAGACATAACACAGAGATGTAGTGGAAATAATATTTCATTTAATTAATATCAAATAACAAAAATATGCTTACAAACATAATGGAAATTGACTAGCTAGGGCGTTGGTAGCGTATCTCTGAGAAGAGATGTGGCAGCTACATGCCTCTGAACTATGTTGAAATGAGGCTCGAAGGCCTATTTATTGTTGAGAAATAATGAAAAACCCTAAACATCCAAAAACCTAACCCTAGGAGATGAAGCGCCAAAACTGTGGACCCCGTTTGGGTAAATTGGTACATCAATCTTCCAAGGGATGTAATTTTGGAATACGATATCTGTTTGATGTGCTCAATACCTCGTTAGAAATGTATATCCAAGGACTACAAATTTTGAGTGATAAACATCCTTTAGGGCCTCAAAACGGCTCCGGAAATTCAAGACCTGAGAAACTGCTAAAAATAGTAAGTTGCGCTGAAACTGAAAAATTGAAAAAACTGATGGTGGGGGTTCAAATGGAATAGGTGGGTGGCCACCAATATCCACTTGGATCATTAGGGCCTCAAAACGGCTCCGGAAGTTCAAGACCCAAAAACCTGCTAAAAATAGTAAGCTGCGCTGAAAGTGAAAAATTGAAAGAACCGATGGTGGGGGTCCAAATGGAATAGGTGGGTGGCCACCAATATCCACCTGGATCAATCCTCCCCCATTAGGAAGCAATGGTTGTTGAGATCCTCCATGAGATGAGGAAAATTCTGTTGAACTGGGTATTGGATTTGTCGAAGATGTCATGGACCCGCGGTTGGACATGTTGGATGCATTCAGTAAATTTGGTTTCTTTGTCAGCCTCAGACAGTACATGTTTGGATTCTGTCTGTGTGGTCGCATGAGGTATGGAAATGTCAGGGGTGATATTCTTGGGGTTAGATCAATGGAGTGCTTAACTTGACAGTGTAGAGGAGCCTCTGTGGGTGAGGAGAAAATTTCCTCGTATTCCTCCATGCCTTTTTGCATTTGTTGTTGCCGTGCAGGGGAGCCTTATTTCGAGGTTGTGGCCATAATATTCTTCTTTCTATGGAAATTATAAAAACATATGTATATCAATGGATCAATTCGATCAAGCAATGTACTAAGGCTAGATCCTGAATCCTTCTACAAATCAATTGCAGAAAATAAACGTGATCGCCAATCACAACAAGTGCAGAAAGAAACAAATCAAACCACAACACATATAATTTCCCGGGGAAAGCTTACTTCTCAAAACCCCTCCATCATATATTGTATATTCCACAAGGAATCATGAAATAATTACAATTCACTCTTCTCACAACTGTCTCATGCAATATGCCTATCGTCTCACATTGATCCAGACAAAATTGGGCCAACACTTAGCCAATTCTCAGCCTGTCTTTAGCCTGCCTTGCCCACACAATTCCTAATGAATGCAATCCCTATTATTTAGGAATTTCAGCCTTCCTCAACTGTGCTGAGTATCATGGGCATCCTGTGGTGTTTTAACCGCATCTGGGCAGCTTGCTAATAGCGCAATTGATAGTTAACTTCCCTTTAACCCTTGTCTCAACTGGGTCTCAGCTGGAACTGACATGCATGAAGCTATTAATATTAAATCATCATTTTCATGGCAGATCATTGATTGTGAATTAAATAATATTTAATTCTCTTGATCTCTCACTAGTGCAACAAATAATTACAACTAGTTCAACTGACTTTAACTCACTTAACTAAATTAACTGATTAATCATGCATTAAACTAATGCACTAACTGCAACTTGAACTCCATAACTAATAGAATCACTCTGCATGCCTCACCAACCACCCTCAACTCGAAATTCATGAGATAACTGAGTTTATCAAACTCAGTTAACTATTACAAGTGATTATGAGATAAAATTACAATTTATTTTCCAATTTAATTAAGGGATAATAAAATTTGACACATATCCAATTTATCAAATAAATTGAATTTCACACTAATGTATCACTAGAACCCATCACTACACGACCCGTGGTCCCACACTTGTGTAGGTGCTTTCATGTTGTTTCTGGATGCTAATTTCACTGTTTCTTGTTGTAAACTTCAACAATCCCTCTCAACAAGAAAGGAATGTCCTTGCATGCGACATGCAACTGTTGCATGCAACACTTCTCTAGTGTTTCTCGCACATGCAACACTTCTCTAATGTTTCTCATACATGCAAATTTTGCATGCAACACTTCTAAAACTGAATAGCCTCTAAACAATTGAATAAATATAATGCATCTATCATCAGAGTCTTACGACTGATGGTACCTCTTGCACATGTCTACTAGATTCTCTGTGATGTTGAAATCTGCATCCATGCACTCTACACTGTTGCCAACTCTAATCTGCACTCCAATATCCGACACTTGTCACTCTGATTTCTGTCCTCCTGACAACTGACTGCATCAATCTAACTGATCCTGCTACTGCTGTACTGTGGGCTCCTCGTAGCCAGGTTCGATCCATGAGACGCACCATCTCTAGGACCCTACACAAATTTCTTCTTGGGATTAATCTTGTACATCACCCCACCTCACACCTAGAGGTATAGTTGCATGTACTCTCTGTTCCCTTCTGGATCGAAATTTCTCTGCTTGAGTGGTTTCTACCACTTCATCATCCTCCACACGTGGCTGCTCCACATCTTGAGATTCATTCTTTCAAACCAAGAGTTCCTCCTTTGCATGCAAATCCAGCTCCGTCTCAAGGGAAAATTGCATGGATTTCTCACACTTCCCCATGGTACATCCCTTGCATGTGTCTATCTGCACAAGAGCACCTTTTGGAAGCTCCATAGAAATTTGTTGCATGACCTTCAAAGCTCCGTGGCGTTGATGGCCCAATCTCCTGTGCCATAACTCACCCTCATCCCGGCTCACCACTTTGTCTGCTTTACCCATCAATGCTACGTAACCATCTACATCAAGTTTATAGAGATTATTCACATGAATCCCAATATTCTTGGCTTGTCCAGTTGCTTTGTGTTGAAGGAAAGTTTTTCCTTCACTGAAAACAACATCATAGCCTCTATCCTCCAACATTGCGACTAAAACTAAATTTTTCTTCAAGCCTGGTACATGCATTACATCTTTTAATAAGAATGGTTTACCTGAATATCTCTGGAAAGTAACTGTACCAATCCCGACAATGCTATACCTTCCGTCGTCACCCATTTCGATATGCATTAGGAGGTCCTTCTCCTCCAAGCTACTGAAAAGTTATTTGTTTCTTGTTATGTGGAAAGATGCACCACTATCCAATTACCACCATGATCCCATCGCACTTGACACCATGCATGCGATCAACGAGAATTCCAACTCAAATTGTGAGGCCAAAGCCTCACCAGCTGCAGATATTTAAGCCTTCTTGTTCTTCTTCTTTTGTGGACAATTAGTGGCATAATGTCCATGCTTGTGACAATGAAAACACTTCACTCTGGACATGTCACGCTCCTTGCCATCTTCGCCAGTCCCATATTTGGAATAGGATATCTTTCCCTTCTCCTTGTTCACCTTACCAGCCAAGGCGCAATTTTATTCATCATCTGCCTTAGATGAAGATCCATCCCTGGTATTCCGCTTGAATTATTATTTCACCAAATCCAACCAAAGTCGTTCCTAATTTGATAGCTTCTCCCTCCCATTGACAGAGTCCTGATAACTATGCCAACTCTTGGGAATTCCTAAAAGATCTAGGCTCACCAAGTCATCATCCGCTACAGTAATTCCTAAACTCCCAATCTTATCTTGACATTGGACAAACTTGGTCAAGTATACCGGAATAGTGTCGCCTTTCTCCATTTTGATTTTCTTGAGCTTGTCTTTTAGTGCCAATTTTCTATGATCACTACTGCTTTGAACCAGATCTGTAAAAGGCTTCCACATTGCATATGGAGTCGCTTTTCCATGGATACTTGAGACAATGTGGTCTCGTACTCCCTCCAGTAAGATCCTCCTCGCCCTTGCAACCTTCTTTTTACAAGCATCAAGAAGAGCGACATCTGTTACAATGGGTTTGGGAATGTCATTATCAATTAATTCTTTCAAACCATTGTCCTCCAGCACTACCTCCATCCCGTCTTTCCACGCAAAATAATTGGAACTTCCCTCGAGTGCATACTCCAATCTGAAGCCATTGAAATCCATTTCGATCTTGATCTTCCTGTCGCACCAAGAATACTTTTGCAAATTCAAATTATATTCAGTCACAAACTCAACTTCTCCTCCACTATGATTTCCTATGCTCCGATACCATGTAGAAATTATACGAACATATGTATATCAATGGATTCAATCCGATCAAGCAATGTACTAAAGCTAGATACTGAATCCTTCTACAAGTGAATTGCGGAAAATAAACACGATCTCCAATCACAACAAGTGCAGAAAGAAACAAATCAAACAACAACACATATAATTTCCTAGGGAAAACTTACTGCTCAAAAACCCTCTATCATATATTGTATATTCCACAAGGAATCATGAAACAATTACAATGCACTCTTCTGACAATTGTCTCATGCAATCTGCCTATCGTCTCACACTGATCCAAACAAAATCGGGCCAACGCTTAGCCAATTCTCAGCCTGCCTTGCCCACGCAATTCCTGATGAATGCAATCCATATTCTTTAGGAATTTCAACCTTCCTCAATTGCGCTGAGTATAATGGGCATCCTGTGGTGTTTTAACTGCATCTAGGCAACTTGCTAATAACACAATTGATAGTTAACTTCCATTTAACCTTTGTCTCAACTAGGTCTCCACTAGAACTAACATGCATGCAAATATTAATAGTAGATCATAAGTTGCATCGCAGATCACTGATTCTGAATTAAATAATATTTAATTCAGTTGATCTCTCAGTAGTGCAACAAATATTCACAACTAGTTCAACTGACTTTAACTCACTTAACTGTGTTAACTGATTACTCATGCATTAAACTAATGCACTAGCTGCAACTTGAACTCCATAACTAATCGAATTACCCTGCATGCCTCACCAACCACCCTCAACTCGAAATTCATGAGCTAACTGAGTTTATCACACTCAGTTAAGTATTCAAAGTGATTATGAGATACGATTACAATTTATTGTCCAATTTAATTAAGGGATAATTAAAGTTGACACATAACCAATTTATCAAATAAATTGAATTTCACACTAATGTATCACTCGGACCCATCACTACACAACCTGCGGTCCCACACTAGTGTAGGTGCTATCATGTTATTTCTGGATGCCAATTTCATTATTTCTTGTTGCAAACTTCAACAATTTCCTTTTGGGCGAATGGTAATGCAAATAAATTTATTGGTTTTGGAAACAATCTTACTGTGTTGTTTTGCAGTAGTCAAAGAGATGGCAGGAGGCGGTACTACCTCCCGAATCCTGTACAATTCATTTCCCAAAGTAATAGTAAGAGCACGAGGCCTAGACTCATATGAAACATGTCTCCTCCACAAGTATGGATGGCCCAATAATACATCAGACACATCAAGAGGAGCAACATCACATAGTACCCAATATATGAATGGCTTGATGCTGTATGGAAGGAAACACTGCTGGAAAATGAAAATATCTCTTCCTTCGTGAAGCCACCCAATGGTATATGGCTGCGGGTGTGCTATGGTCGACATGCCAAGCAGCTTCACGACCTTTGCTGAAATGAGGTTCTTTATCTTTCACTATCAACAAGGAATTGTAGTGGAGAACCCTTCACCCACATCTGTGAATGGAATAGGCGCTCCCCCTCCTCTGGATCTTAGAGATCCTCCCCCTATATCTTGGTGGTGGAAACAATGGCACTGGGATCCGCATCAATGATCTACTTCCCTTTGTCATTTCCCTTCTCTAGTTCTGACTTAGTATCAGAACATGCATCTAATTCGGGTGCCTTTAGTTCATCCACCAATGAATGTTTGGCTCGACACTCGTTTGTGTTGTGAGTGGGGCCGTTATAAAATTCACACCACTTCCCTTTGTCCTTCTTTGGATATGTGGTGTTTTCCTGAGTCACTCTGCTTTGGCCTTGCCCTTTTTTCTATGGTTCGAGGGCGCCTTTCCCAGGCTTCGGATTCGCTGATCCAAGTCTCGCTTCTTCTGCTTAAATTTATGCTCGATCTTGGCGGCATAACAATAGGCTGTGCCAAGCGATGTAATGTCAAGGAACTCCATTTGATATTGAATGTTTTTGTGTAGAAAAATGCGGTACTTGAGCACCAAATTTCTCTCTGAATCTTTAATACCCATATTTGTGCATAGGGTATGGAACATATTCGTCAATTCGTGCACATATTGATCCCTTTGTTGCCACAATGTGGTCCATTGGATGTACTTGTCCTCATAGCTCCCCACAAGGTAATATTGTTCCTTGATGCCGTCTCAGAACGAATTCCAAGTGGGTGTGACCAAGAACATAGAGGTTTCCCTCTCATCCTTTTGGTCGCAGTAGGTTTCCCACCAGTCTTTGACATGGGGGCGACTTTGAGGAGTGGAAAAATAACCTTTTTTGGGTCGGAGAAATCATGGACCGAGAAATACCCTTCCAACAAATTCAACCATCTATCTATAACGCCTGTATATATTTGGCCTTCAAATACAGGAATGTCAAAGTTGACTTGTACCTTGAAAGGAGAGGCACCTCCAGAGTGGCTACTGGATGTAGATGTGCCACCGGTGGGCAGCCGTTGAAGGATCTAGGCAAAGTTATCCATCATCACGTTCCTATGTTTCTCAAGGGCCTACTCGAGAAATATTTTGATAGGATCTCTTGCTCCCTCGTCTCCCTTTTATTCCACCATGGGAGGTCATTGGGGGTTTGCGAGGCTGATATTGCAAGGGTTCAACCAGATCGAGCCCTAACTCCTTATACCATGACCTTGTGAGGGACATGCAAATAAAAACAGAGAAATAACAGACTGCTCTGATACCACTGATCCAGATTTATGCAGGAACAAAATAATACACAGAAATAGACATAAACACAGAGATGCAGTGGAAATAATATTTCATTTAATTAATATCAAATAACAGAAATATGCTTACAAACATATTGGAAATAAACTAGCTAGGGTGCTGGTAGCGTATCTCTAAGAAGATACGTGACGGGTACAGGCATATGAACTGTGTTACAATGAGGCTCAAAGGCCTATTTATTGTTGAGAAACAATGAAAAACCCTAAACATCCAAAAACCTAACCCTCGGAGATGAAGCGCCAAAACTGTGGGCCTCGTTTGGGTAAATTGGTACATCAATCTTCCTGGGGACGTAACTTTGGCATACGATCTCTGTTTGATGCACTCAATACCTCGTTAGAAATATATATCCAAGGAACACAATTTTTGGGTGATAAAAATTGGACTGTAGACCCATGTTGCTCCCGGTTTTCCCAAAAAACGTCGTTTAGGGCCTCAAAACGGCTCCAAAAGTTCAGGACCCAAAAAACTGCTAAAAATAGTAAGTTGTGTTGAAACTGAAAAACTGAAAGAACTAATAGTGGGGGTTCAAATTTTATAGGTGGGTGGCCACCAATATCCACTTGGATCATTAGGGCCTCAAAATGGCTCCGGAAGTTCAAGACCCGAAAACCTGCTAAAAATAGTAAGTTGTGTTGAAAGTGAAAAACTGAAAGAACCGATGGTGGGGGTCCAAATGGAATAGGTGGGTGGCAACCAATATCCACCTGGATCACCCTCACACTTGTTACTAGTTTACCTCATTGAATTGTAATCAGATGGTTTCTACCATGCTCGACATTAACACATTTATTCGCATGTCATAGATTCGTACCATTGGGGTTGTATCCAAGACCCTAGGTTAGGGACATTTAAATCTTATATGGAATCATTTCCAGGCTATGGAATTATGTATCATTTATGTAATTTGAGGGCTCTTTTGGGGCGCCTCCTATATTTTATGTGTCCATAGTCACTCTGATGTATAGTGTGACATAGATCCACATTGTATTTTCTTGTGGCTATGCTCTATTTGATGGGTCACATGGATCCACTGTGTACTTTTTTGTGGCCATGTATTAGCATTTCATGTCATAGATCTACAATGTATGTTTTGATGACCATGTTAAGTATTTCTTTATGACCGAGCATGGGTATGTCCACCTCGGCGATGTTATCAACACAAATGAGACTTCAACATTTGGTGTCTTCCGATCCAGATTCTTGGCTTTGAATCCTTCCTCCCATTTTGACCTTTGAGCTCTATTGGAAATTATGCATTTTGGCAATCAGTTTCTCTTCTGACCTCATGCATTAGGGGGCATCTGTGAAAAACCTATTTGCCACTCCATTATAGTGAGATAAGCCCAAGTTCAATTTAACTTAGTTGTTGGCTAAAATACATCCCATTTTCACCTTTTATTTTACATATGTGAGATTTATCCCATGTTAAAAGGGTGAAATTACACAATTGATCAATTTCTCATAATTATTTTTCCAAAATATTATAATTATGGGATAATAATTATTTCATAATTGAGATAATTGAGAAAAGTTCATAATTGTGAAAAAGATTTCTAAAGTTTGTCATTCCCAAGGAGATCAAGTTGACCCACTTGTGTATGGCTTGGCTAGGGGTCCATTATTGTAGAATTTTCCTAATTTCTCAGGCCCCTAGGTGTCTAGATACATTCTCCCAAAGGATAGAATAAATCTATATTATCTCACCAGGAGGAAAGGAAGAAGGGAGAGTGAGAATTGTATTGAAATGTTGCTACATTGATTCATATATTGAGATACATACTTTGTTTTGAGGTCATATTTCTCATGAGAGGGGGAGGCTCTTTTGGATTTTGGAGAGGAGATCTTATGCTTGAAGGTATAATTGTACCATTTAATTATTGATTAATTAGATATGCATTCCTTTCCTTTCAATTTGTACTTGCAACTATTTGTTCATGTTATTGTTTATTGCTTTGAACTGACGATCTTCTGTGGAAGATCACTTGTTTTCCTTTTTTGTTTGTCCTTATGTGCAGGATTAGATCGACGATAGAAGAGCGAGATCTCCTAGTTGGAGTGAGAGGATTCCTCATTGAACTCAAGAGCCTTTAATAATATCCAAGGATATCATGTGTTGGTTAAAACCCTATAGAATTATGGAATGCACGATTTCTTGCTTGTATGATGATATAATTGGGTATTTTCTCGAGGTTCTCCTTCAAACTTCGAGAGATTCTCCCCCTTTCTTGAGCAATATGACCTCAAAACAAATTATGTCTCTACATCTTTGAATCAAGTTAGAAACATCTCAATATAATTCTCACTCTCCCTTCTTCCTTTCCTCTTTGTAAGATTATATAGGTTTATTCTATCCTTTGGGAGAATGCATCTAGACACCTAGGAGCCTAAGAAGTTAGGAAAATTCTATAGTAATTGACCCCAAGACAACTCATACACAAGTGGGTCAAATTGATCTCCTTGGGAATGAAAAAATTTAGAAATTTTTTTCACAATTATGAGATTTTCTCAATTATCTCAATGATGAAATAATTATTATCTCATAATTATAATATTTTGGAAAAATAATTATGAGAAATTGTCCAATTATGTAATTTCACCCTTTTAACATGGGATACCTCTCACATAAGTAAAATAAAAGGTGAAAATGGGATGCATTTTAGCCAACAAATAAGGTAATTTGAACTTGGGTTTATGTAACTATAATGGAGTGGAAAATACGATTATAACAATAAAAGAAAAAGAAAAGTTAAATTTTCCAAAGATGGTAATGACATAATTAGCGTGTGGGAAAAAATCCTAGCATGATCCCTACCCCCGTCATTAGATATCATTTGATTCCCGAGAACTTAATGCCCCATCTCATCTTAAGGAAACTTTGCATGTCCCAATGTTATGATTGAAACTTACTCATCTTAAGGGGTAAAATAAATGTTATATCATAAATAGAAAACTTTGATCCCTGAGCTATGTCGAGGAAAGGGGTGAAAAAAGTAGGCCAAGGAAAGGGGTAAATAATGCCTCCATAATTGCGTCCTCCATTACATTTATACACTTAGGAGGTGGACCTCAATTATTTAGTCCCTTGAATATGGAGCGTGGCCATGGAGATATTCCCCTCAATTTCCACCTATTTTCATTAACACCTATAAATTGAAGGGTTGACCTTGGAAATGTCATCTCCACTTACGGGCTAGAAGCACCTAATATGGTTGATTACCTAACCACCTCTGCAAAGGTAGAGAATAGTTTTATGGGACTTTTCTAGTCATATATTTGAAGGTTATCCCCATTTGAAGTATTATTATGCCCTTAATAGTCAAGTATGGTCTAGTTTAATGCAACTATGGTTATTGTATCTACTGAACAAATGGTTTTACTTAATTTTGAGATGATTTTTTGAGATGGTCTTGCAAAAATTAGTTAAGGCCTCGAGGGAACACTATTCCACTCCTACTCTACATAATACCTAGACCATTCTATACTTCTCTAGAGCATGATGACCTTGTAGATGCAATGTTTCCCTTCTTCAGCAGAATGTTGGGAACTTTTATGATCTTGACAATTGAATGACACCCTGGAGCACCCTCAGATGCTATAATCCTAAGCTCCATTTTATTTTAATCAAGGATTCTTGATGATGTGCTTAATAGACTCAACATGCCTTAAGGATAGCCTTGAAACTACTTAATGGGTATGACTTAATCCGAAGCCCAAACGAAGATGCTAATCCCAAAGATGATTATGAAGCGTTTATATTACCTAATGAAGCCTAAAAACTGGAGAGAGAGTACATTGCGCTGTCTATATGAAAACCATGGAGATGATGCAAGGCTCCCAAAGTTGGATTTTGGATACATGGAGATGTTTCCAATATTTATTGGAGGAACCTTCCACAAATTGAGTTTGATCATTGTTGAAAACTGTAACTAGGTTTGGTATTCATAATGACCTAATTGTAATCATGACATTATATACTTTATATAAAGAAAGAAAAAGAAAGAAAGTAAAATTATTATTTTATATAAAGCATGGGTTTAATGATAAATTTTAGGTCAAATCATTTTCTTAATGCTTGTAGGTATTTCTAGGACAAAGAAAAAATTATGTCGTGTGTCATAGTCCCATTTGGATTCATTGTAATAAAGAAAAATATTTATTTTGTCAAGAAAAAGCCGGTTATTTCTCCAAGACCAAGTCGACCCTAGTCAAGAACAAGCCGGCCTAAGGGAGGGCTATTCGACCCCTCAAGGATGCTATAAATACAAGGAAATCAACCTCATTTTACTTTCTCACTCATCTACAGTTCGATCTGCAATAATAAAGGAGAAAGAGGGCTAGAAGGATGAAGAAAAGAAGGAAGAACCAAAGTCTCTTGGAAGAGAGAAAGAGAGAGAGAGAGACACACACACACACATATATATATATATATCTGTCTCTCTCTTTCTCTCAACACATGTGAAGTTAGGGTTTCTGTGTCGCTGTAGTTGCAAGAGGTTGAAATTACAGGGATTGAATTTTTAGGAGTAGTTGTAGGGCCAAAATTCTAAACAAAGTTCCAGTATGTTAAAGGTTGGAAGTTGCCTTGAAGAAGACCTTGCCGAGGGGATGACTTGGTCCTTGGGAGAATTTTGGGCTTTGGTATTTGAGTCTTGGAAGTCTCGTTGCAAAAAAATTATATAATAACAGAAGCATTCGTCTGGGTTTTCCCCTTGGAGGGGTTTTTCCCTAGCTCAGAGCCTATATCTTGTGTACTTTTTGTTGTTGTGATCTTCTTTGTTTTTCTAATTGCTTGACGAACAAGATATAGTAATAAAATGGAAACACACATCACAAGTAATTATCAAGTTAAGGAATATCCATATAATATTTAAGTCTCCTGATTTTCCAACATGGTATCATAGCTAAGGTGTAAGAAGGAGACTGGATATCACATCATAGTTGGCACAATGACAAGGGTTATAAAGAATGGTTTCAAGTTTATTGGGAATCTCACTACATCCATCAAGGGTTGCATATTGAAGGTCATATACAAGCTAGCAAAGAAAGTAATAAATGGAATTTTACTCTTCAATTTATTTGACACTTTCAAGGTTGAAAATGTATGGGTTATTGACAGTGGTGCCTCCAGAGATATGACAGGATAATGCATTCAAATTCAAACCCTATCTAAAGGAAACTACTCTCTCTCAATCAAACTTGGAGACAAGAAGAGCTATACAATGAAAGGCATTGGATCTAGTTCGTTGGAGCTTGACTCTGGTGGAAGCATTCACCTCAAAAATATTTTATATGTTCCAGGTTTGAAGAAAAACTTACTTTCTATTCCTTGTCTAGAGGATAAGGGTGATAAATTTGCTTTTGTTGATGGCAAGTTTTTGGTTTGGGGTAAGGGATCTAGTATTGATGATGCTAGGGCAATTAGGATTCAAGAGGGGACATTATATAAAAATTTTACACCTATATCTCATGCCATAGTCCACTTGGATGTGAGTCCTTTCGAACTATGTAATATAAGGTACGAAAATCTTCATTATAAGAATTTTCCATCTCTAAGTCAAATGGTCAATGATGTCCCCAAATTGAAGGAATAACATGAAGGAACATGTAAGGGATGTGCTCTAGGAAAGAACATGAAGAATCCATTTGTAAGAAGTGCTACCATATCTAAGGAAGTTTTAGATCTCATACACTTATATGTATGTGGACCTATCACAGTTAAGTCTCTTGGTGAAAATCAATATTATGTGACCTTCATTGATGATCTCTTAAGGAAAACTTGGCTATACCTCCTCAAGAACAAAGATGAGGTATTCAAGAAGTTTCAGGAATTCAATAATGAAGTAGAGAATCTAACCGAGAGAAAGATAAAGACTTTGAGGTATGATAATGGTAGAGAATACACCTCCAAAAAACTAATTACAATATGGAAGGAAGTATGGATTAAGAGGGAGCTCATTGTTCCTTATAATACTGAACAAAATGGTGTGGCAGAAAGGAAAAACAAAACTATTGAAGAATGTGTGAGGGGCATGCTACATGATCAATATCTCCCTCAATTCCTATGGGGAGAGGCATGTGTGACAAATATTTACTTGCAGAACCAATGTCGTCACAAGGTTCTCAACAAAATGACTCTGGAAGAAGCATTTATAGGAAATAAGGCAAGTGTGGATCATCTTCGTATATTTGTCTGTCCCATGTATATACATATACCCAAGGAAAAAAGAAAGAATTTGAATTATACCAGTTTAAATGACATATTTTTTGGGTATAGTGCTTCATCTAAAGCGTACAAAATTTAAATTAAGGAGGATCATTGAATTGAAGTAAGCAAGGATGTCATCTTTAATGAAATTATAGCTTAAAACAAATCGTAGGATGTTCCAGTCAACTTTGATGAAGAAGAGATACCTATCTTTGAGGATATCTCAAGGGACAATGATGGTCAAGATCCGACATCAACTCAAGAAATTGTTGAAGGTTCTAGTGAGCCTATACAATAAGTTATTGTTCTATAAAATTGAAAAAGGCCTACTTGGTTGAGAGCTAATCTACAAGAAGAAGAAGGACATACATCATCAGGGACCTTCAAGGAAAGTAAAAGACCGAAGAGGTATTCTGGGTATGTTTCATATATGACAAAACTCATTAAATAAAAACCATCTTCCTATGAAGATGCAAATAAACATCAAGAGTGGAGGAATGCAATGCAAGAAGAATACTAGTCAATAATGAAGAATGATGTCTAGTGATTTTTACCTAGGCCAAGCGAAAAATGGATTTAAAAGATAAATCATGTTGCAAATGGGAGCATTGATAAATATAAGGCAAGGTTTGTAGCAAAAGACTTCTCACAAAAATACGGTATTGTTTACGAAGAAACCTTTTCTCCTACAACTAGATATACAAATATAAGATGACTTATTTCGTTGGTTGCTACCATGGGATGGAACATCCATCAAATGGATGTTAAGACAACTTTCCTAAATGGGACTATTGATGAAGAGGTTTACATTGAGTAGCCATAAGGATTTGAAATAAATCAAAGGGAGACTCACGTCTACAGGTTGAATAAATCTCTATATGGCTTAAAGAAAGCACCTAGAGCTTGGTATGCAAGAATGAATGCATACCTATTGAGACTTGGTTTTACCAAGAGTTCTACATATCCCAACCTATAGATTAGGGTGGTCCAAGGTGAGCCAGCCACCATCCTCTTATATGGGGATGATATACTTGTTACAGGAATATAACATCAAATTTAGGAATGCAAGGAGTAGTTAGTAGTCGAGTTTGATATGAAATACCTCGGGATTATGAAATATTACTTGGGACTAGAAGTTTGGCATAATCCAGGTGAGACATATCCTGGTCAAGGTAAATATGTGATCAAAATTCTTCAGAAATTTGGCATGATGGATAACAAGCATACGATGACTCCTATGATTATCAATTTAAAGAAGTTGAGGAGTTTAGAGTCTATTCCGGTGGATCCTAATTGTTACAAAATGTTGATTGGGTCCTTGATGTATCTGGAAAATACAAGACCAAAAATTTGTTTTGTAGTGAATTTCCTTATTCAATTTTAGATGGAGCCAAAATATGATCATTGGATTGCATCCAACAATATTATAAGATATTTTCTTGGGACCATACATCACTGCCTACGATATAATAGTAATGAAATATAACTCATGGGATATACAGATTCAGATTGGGGTGGTAGTGAGGCAGATGGTAGAAGCACAACAGGTGGATGCTTTAGCCTAGAGTCTTCCATGGTCTCATGGATAAGAATAAAACAAGATAAAATTGATTGGAATAGTGCTAAAGCTGATTATGTTGCTACAAGTGAAGTCTCTTAGGAAGTTGTTTGGATAGCCCTACACGAAGCATATAAATAATAAGTACCATTACACCATAATCCTGGTACGAGATGGGGTCGTGGAGCTACACTATATACCTATTGATGGAAATGTAGCAGATATTTTGAAAAAATTGTTACCAAGCAAGAAGCTTGAGTATTTGAGAGACAAAATTATTTTTGTAGACATCTCTTCCCAAATTTGAAGGGAGTGATGTAGATATTTCTTGTCTTTATGAGTTAGGCACTAGACTAGGACTAACAAATGTAAGTCTTAGTGAATGCCATAACGAAAGAATGGAGTCTGGAGGATTATATAAGCATCTAAGATTCAAAATTATTTTGGATTGTAGAATCCAGGAAAATAAGTTTGTTAACCAATACTCTTTGAGGATGAGGTAGGAAAAAACAAGATAAGAGTAGTCAAAGAGGATCGATAATCTTTGAGGATTCAAGATTGGAAATCCAAGAGAATAGTCATAAAAGGACATACCCGGTGAACATCTAGATGGGGTAACTGCCTTAGAGGTAGTCTGGAAACTCACGTAAAGCCTCCCAACGTAATGCTCTCAAATAAGGATGAGCTTATCTAGTTAAGGCCTTCAAGGAAAATTCTGGTTATAATATAGATGCTTGAAATAAATGGCTTATCAAGACATCTCTTCTTATGAGAATGCTTCAATATTGAGATTAATTGTACCATGTAATGGGATTATGAATGAATCCCTAGTTAAGAGGGAGTGTTGAAAATTGTAATTAGGTTCGGTCTTCATAATGACTTAATTGTAATCATGACATTGTACACTTTGTATAAAGAAAGAAAAAGAAAGAAAAAAATATTATTTTATATAAAGCATGGGTTTCATGGTCAAGTTTAGGTAAAAATAATGTTCTTCACGCTTGTAGGTATTTCTAGGACAAATAAGAAATTATGTCATGTGTCATAGTCCCATTTGGACTCATTTTAATAAAATAAAATATTTATTTTGTCAAGAAAAAATGAATTATTTCTCCAAGACCAAGTCGATCGCAGTCAAGGACAAGTTTCCCTAAGTGAGGGCTATTCAACCCCTCAAGGAGGCTATAAATACAAGGAGATTGACCTCATTTGATTTAATCACTCATCTCAAGTTTGATTTGCAATAGAGAAGGAGAAAGAGGGCTAGAATGATGAATAAAAGAAGGAAGAATCAAAATATCTTAGAGGATTTCTCTCTCCCTCTCTTTTTGTCTACACGTGTGAAGTTAGGATTTTTGTGTAGCTGCAGTTGCAGGAGGCCGAAATTTCAGGGTCAAAATTATGAGGAGCAGTTGTAGAGCCAAAATTCTGGAGGAAATTGCAGTAGGTCGAAGCTTGGAAGCTGACTTGAATAAGGCCTTGCTAAGGGGATGACTTGGTGCTTGAGATAATTTGGGGTATTTAGGTCTTGGAAGTATCTTTATGAACATATTCTGTAAGAAGAGAAGAATTATTTTGGGTTTTCCCCTTAGAGGGGGTTTTCCATGGCTTGGAGCCTATATCTTGTGTACTTTGTCTTCTTGTGATCTTCATTGTTTTGGTAATTTCTTGATGAACAAGATCTAATAAAGTAATAAAAGGCCAACACACATCACAAGTAATTATCAAGTTAAGGAAAATCCATGTAATCTCTAAGTCTCCCGATTTCCAACAATCATGATGCTTAGATACACATCTAACCCTTGCATTACACTTTTGGAGCATTTTGAACCCTAAAATGGCATGATGTCACGCTTAGAGAGGCTTCACGATTCACACGTGTGGGAAAATGTTGGAATATTTTATTTTTTTGAGCTAATGGGTTGGATTGTAACCAATTTAATTTATTTGTACTCAAAATATAATCTCTTTCTCGGTGAAAATTTACAAAATAGGGCTCATGTCATTAACCATAGGTAATTTAAGCTCTAGTAAAACCCTAATCCTATACAAAGCTTCAACTTTGGACTATTCAATACATATTCCCCCATGATTAGCTTGATATTATGGCACTTTCCAGAGCAATTTATAGTTCCTCGATTTGCAGCCATTACTTGTCACTCTGGTTCTGGGTATAGGAAGCAATTCAATTCCTTGGCTACCTTACAATGAATAAAATTATGGGTACTACCCGAATCAATCAACACTATTACATTTTTATTCTTGATATGTCCTTCTATTTTGAGAGTTTGAGGAGTGGTAATTCCTGCCAATGCATTACAAGATATGGTCAGATTCATTTCTTCTTCCTCTAGGGTTGCTTCCTGGTGTATATCCTCTTCTTTTGAAGTTTCTTGTTCCTTTTCTTCCTCCTCTTCACAATCTATGTAAAATAATTTCTTCTCAGCACACTTATGACCTTTAGTGTATTTTCTATCACAAATTTAGCAAAGCCATTTTTCTCTTTTTTCTTCCAATTGTTGTGGTGTCAACCTTGCAGGTTGTGGAAGTCTAGGAGTAGCAGCACTTCCATCTTTATAGTTGTGAGTGGTAGTATTCCTTGTCACCATAATTTTGCTTTCAATTTTTCTTGCCAACCTGAATGTATTCTCCAATGAATCAGGTTCCCAAAGGCGAAGCTCATGTTGGATGTTATCCTTTAAAGTCCCTATGAAGACATCAATCCTGTGTTCCTTGGGAATATCGATTACCCTTATATTCAATTTTTGGAAGTCCTCAATGTGCTCCATCATTAAACCCTTTTGTTTAATATTTATCAATTGGATAAATAAGGTGTTTCTCTTTGTATCCTCATAATGTGCTATCATTTCCTCCGTAAAAGTTGACCAAGTGACAGTTTTTTTACGAGAGCAAAGCCATCAATACCATACAAATGTATTTTTTTTCTAAATATAGAGTTTCAATGCGTACCTTTTGTGTGTTTAACACATTATGGAGATCAAAGTATTGCTCCATCTGTAGTATCCATGTTACGGGATCCTTGCCATCAAAATTCCTCATATCGATCTTTGTAATATGGTGGGTCTTCAATCCAACATTAGGGTCTATGAAATCACGATAAACATTTATTTTTTTCTCATCATGAGTTTCCTCTATTAGCTTTTTGCCATTAGGAAGCTTTTCTTGTAGCAACTTTGCAAAACCTTCCTTCAAACCTTCCATGTATTTTTTCAAATCTTCCATGTTTCCTTCTATACCATCGATTTGAGCTTCCATGTCATTCTTCAAATCATCCATGCCATTATTCAAACCATCCATCTTAGCTTCCATGCCATTCTTCAAACCATCCATCTTAGCTTCCACGGAATTCATCTTAGCTTCCATGCCTTTCTTCAAACCATCCATTTTAGATTCCATTTCATTTTTGGTTACTTTTTGTGAGAGCGAAATTTTTTGCACTCGTCTCGTAATTTTGATATATAATGTTGCACTTCTTCATCTTCATGTATCATAGGAGAGCTTTCTGAGGGCTTAACATGTGTGGAATTATTTTTGGGAGGCATTATAGAACCCAACACTGCTATCTATGCTTCAATATTCCCTTATAATCACTTCAAAATGATTTTTCAAACAAAAGTTATGCAATTTAAAAAAAATATACACACCTTTTTCTTGATTTTGAGAAGCTCGATATTGAAACCGATGTATCTATGTGATTTCAGATCCCCAGTATTTGAGCTTCAGTCCTGTAGTATCCCTCTAAGTCTTCTTTCGAATGCCATAGGGCAGACCTGACTTTGATTCTTCAAGACAAGGTTATGTCCAATCTCTCTCAATGACCTAATTATAGACTGGTTCAGTAGAGCGAACTTGTACAGCATGCCACGTGTCATTGTTTTGTCATTCGGCTCTGAAATCGATACAACAGAAACTAAAGTCCGTGCACTTTAGACCACTTATTACATAATTCCAATCCGATGTCTGAAACGAAATTTATGATGATTTTCCCTTAGTCACCTCTTTGAGATGAAATTTTGGAGCCTGCAAAAACCCTAACACCTTCAGATCATATCTTTGACAATATAGCGAACCAAGATCTGAAATTTTTACACAAGTTTCCTCCAGATTTAGGCTCAAATGGGTTTTGTTTTTAACTTATGAACCTTCGTATAAAAAAATTTATAGCGAAAATTCCACGATGACCTGTTTGCAACAACGAAACCCTAGAATCCAAAGCTCTGATACCAATTGTTATGAACCCAGCTCACAAAATAGAAGAAAATATAGATCAACGACTTAGAAATCAACCTCTTCGAGGGGGAAACCTCCTTTAAATTACATAAATGAACAATTATTGGATGATCAAAATGACAAAAACTCCTTTCTATATATAGGAGTCCATGGGGTCACAATATAATCCTAGCCGACCTAACAATAATAATGTAAGGGCACAACAATAACAATAGTGGGATTTTATGGGGCACAATAATAACAATATGGGGACTACAGGGGTACAACAATAAAAATAAGGGAGCTACACTAACAACAATAAGGGACTATACTAGTAATATAAGGGCCTAACAGGGCCCCCCTCTTTCAATCTCCAATAGGTGAAAATCTTAAAAAAAACTTCAAACTTATTTTACTTGTTTAATTTTATACCAAAAGGATCTTGCTGCAATTTTTCATGACTAGTCACTATTGCAATATTGAATATGAGATTTTTGATAAGGAACAATTTAACAAGATAACTTGTGCAGTCACATTTTAAGATGTGAAACTACGACTAAGAGTGCTCCCTCACAATCTAATCCATGACATCAGACACTATCCTGCGAAAAATGCGACTACACAAACCATTCACACCAACTTAAGAAATATTGCTATTTTTTTTTTTGCGAAAGTGCATTTAATGTGCCAATATTGTCGATCATGTGAAAAAAACCTAAATAAAGGGGTCATCCCCAATTCATTTTTACCAAGCCTTTTTCTCTAATTTTGAAAATCCTTTGCTCATAGTTTTTGCGATCTAACTCTGCAATCAATGACCGTGACAAGAGTGTTGGTATCCACTAAGTTGTCGTGCCGTCCCTCTTTAATTTGTGATTTAGTCACTTCATATTTTGTCGCTTAAGTTACCCTAGTCACTTCCCATTTTTTACATTTCATGTCCACCCAGGCTTAAGTTTATTTATACCCTTAGGAACATTCTTTTGCATCCTTTTCTTGTACAATCGAATCTTCCCTTGCCTAGTACTTAGCCATTTTTCCTATCGAGTCTCCCTACTTAGCATGAATATTTTCCTCTTTATAGCAACAATGTTTTCACTAACTCTCCTTTTTATTCCTCCTCATGACAATTGTGCACTCACATATTCGATTTTTATGACTTAGCCCCTCTTCCACCAATGGCATTAAACCTTATCCTTATCACATATTACCATTTGAGATTGTGACCAAGTCCTCGATCGTTACTGAGCCTTTTCCATCAATCACAAACTACTTTCACAGATTACGATTGAGTTTCTAACTACCTATCACAAAGTGTCTTCACAAATTGTGACTAAGGCCTTTTGTCACATTTCTTTCCCCCATCGCAATCTGAATTTGTAGATTGCAACTAAGATTTTTCTCTATTACAATTTGTATTTGTAGATTGTGGCTATGCCTCTCTCGTCGTGCGACCACCCCTTATCGCATAATATCCTTATAGTCTGTGATTAAGGCTTGTTGCATTGTAATTTCACATTCTGTGATACTTGATAAACAATGTGTAATATTCCTAATGGAGATATTAAGTGATAACAATAGTGAAATCTTAAACATGCAATAAAAAATGTAGACACAGGCAGAAATATCAGATTACACTAGAAATAATGCCCAAAACGTTGAGCCATTTTATTATATTAATCAAATGGAGTAAAATGAGTAGGAACAAAATAACTCGGGGCTTGCTACAACAATATAGGCAAGATCCCAAGTGAATATAATGGTACTTGAATGCTGGAAATAGATTTGCTACCAAAATCTACGTCCACCCATAACAACTATTGCTGCCACCAGAAAGGGATTACCGATTTTCCCCTCCAAACTACTCCAAAAATTATGAGAAATTAGCCACAAGCTCTACTCCACCCGCTTAGCCAAACCCATAAATATATCACGAACCCAAGTGGTGGAAATGATCCCAGAATAAACTGTGTCGTCTTCTAACAATTTCTATTGCTTCTTGCTAGATGAAACTAGGAATTCTACCCTAAGGAGTGCTCAATTTTTTTTTTCTTTTTCTAAACTAATATTTGCCTCTCCTCAACAAACCCAGAAAAACCCAGAAAGGGTTGGGCCTAATTCCAACCTCCGAAATTACCCTCAATTGTGGCTTGCTCCTCTAAGAGGCAGGTAATTTGAGCCTCTAGGAAATACTACTTCTTGCTGCCTCCACAATGCTAAGTATTCTCCCCCAATATCCTCCTTATGTATCAAAGCCAACTCATTCCCCAAAATCACTAATCAAACCTCTACAATGAGTGGCCTTCACCAATGACTACACATGCCCCATACTAGTCACTTCTGTGCTAGCCCATAAGATTCAACCAATAAATTAGCCCCTCAAACCACCAGACAAACCTCTGCATAAATGCTGCTGAACCATGAGGGAATATGCTCCTAAATTCCGAGAAAATTTTCTACTCTATAGCTCGTTCTCCTCAGTAAAGTGTGGTACCTATATGCACCCAAAATTATCCATAATTCCACAAATTAACATGTATAATTACCACCCTAACAACTCCACAATAAATCAAAGGCTCTTATAGGGTGTAACTCGAAGTCCACCGAAGAAGGAGTTGAGATTTCCCCTCGGAAACCTCGTGTGATGAACAACACAATGTTCACTTGGCTCAACAACTCAAGCAAACAATAGTACAATTTTCAGATTGATAAAAGTTGCCAAATGATGGCCCCTCCTCTCTATTTATGCTTTTTTTCCTCTTCCTTTCCTCGTGGGCCCCATTATCCACTAGTATGCCTACCTTCTTCTTCCTTCTCTCTCCACAAGTGGTCCTAAGGGAGTGCATATTCATTTTGTGTGTATCCCCCATAACCCACTAAGAATTCGATTTTCTCCCTCTCCTAAGTCAAAATACCCAATGTAACACCCCCATACCACATCTACCCAAGTAATCGTCCAACCGGGGTAAATATGCGACGAGAGGATACTATGGTTATATTCAACCTCCTAGGTGACCTTAAGGAAGTGGAATCGACAAAAACACATCATACAAACCTTCCACATCAACAACAAGACTCTCAGGAACCATTCCAACCACTTAGGTAACTATCCCATGGGTTCCACTGAGGTTTTAACCCACTTAACGCCCGAACGCTCCCATAGTATGGTCATGAGTGTGTCTGGGAGGCTTTGGACACATGCACAGGCTTGCATGCCTGTGTCTAGGGACTAAATTGCCCTGAATGGTGCCTGCGTCCACGAGATTTAGCACACTTTTTCAGGCCCAAAGTCTAGGCCATTGCCCAAAAATCAATGACAAGTTCATAAATAAAATAAAGCAATGAAACAATGATGTATTGGAAAAAATCATGACAAGATCTAGATTGTACCCCTATTATCCATGACAGGCATTTCGTCAAACATATCACAAATATGTAATCTATAGGTGTAAAAAGTAGATTTAAACATAGAGGTCTCACACTTATCTGATAATCACTAAGAAGCATTGTTCCCTTACATCATTAGTTGTAGTATAATTTATTAGGGCATAGATACATTGTTTATTCATTTACAAATAAAAACATGAGGAAAGCCGTACATCATCACTGTCGGAATACTTACATATATGGTAGAGGAGGTGAGGAAAATCGGACACGTACATGGTGCGATCAACTCAACGTTCATCGCCATCATCCCAAAGAAGAAAGGCACACAGACATTTGAGGACTTTAGACCCATATCCCTCTGCAACACTCTGTACAAAATCATTACTGAGCGTATCAAAGGGGTACTGTCTCGATAAATTTCGCGGGAGAATTTGGGTTTCTCCATAATAGAATCATTCATGATGCAGTGGAAACCACACAAGAAATCCTACACATTATTCATAAGAGACAACTGAAGACCGCGGTGATGAAAGTGGACCTCAGCAAGGCTTATGACAGAGTGGAATGGGCATTTTTACGCATGATTCTCTATAAGGTTGGCATGACATGTGAGTCAGTGGAGTGGATAATTGGATGCATTACTGGGGCTCCAATGGCGGTCCTAATAAAAAACACTCCTTCCAGTTTTTTCAGAGTGGGACGAGGTCTAAAACAGGGATGTGCTCTCTCGACCCTTATTTTTATTTTGATTATGGATACTTTAAGCATTAAGATTAATCTGGCTACTGCCGCGGGATCCTTCCAAGGCATTAAAATCACAGTGAACAGTAAGATAACTCATAGCTTTTTTGTTGATGATATCCTAATCTTCGGTATGCTCATCAAACAGAATTGGGAAGATCTCAAAGGCATTTTTGATAAATTCTGTATGGCGTCGAGCATGATCGATAATGTCAGAAAATCATGCTTTATCTTCTCAGAGGGGTATCCGAAGATCATAAAACAGGTTCGTGAGACCTATAAATACATAAGCACATGACTCTCAGAAGGCCTCACATACTTGGGGTTTCACCTAAAACCATCTCGTTATAGGTTGGCAGATTGGCAATGGATAATTGAAAAATATCGCAGGAGAATTAATGGCTAGTCACTAAAATGGTTATCAAAAGGGGGGAAACCAATCTTGGCTCAAGTGGTTCTACAACAACTCTCTATATACTGGGCACACCTATTTTCCATTCCGAGGACTGTCATATCTCAGATAAAGTCTACCATATCAAACTTCATATGGGATGGGGGTAGGGGGGAGGAAAATACCACTTGGCTAGATGGGATTGTATTGCTATGCCCAAACGTTGGGGGGGTTGGGGACTGTTGGACATTGACACTTTTGGAAAGGCCTTACTATTAAAATCACCGTGGAGATGCTTACAGACGCCTGGCATATGGAGGGACATCATAAGTCATAAGTACCTTAAAGCATAAACTTTGGAGACTCTGTACATCTCGGGATGGGAGGCACTGACACAAGGATCTATAACATGGAACGGTTTCAGGAGTATATGGCCGCTGTTCATGTCACTGTTAAAATGGAACTTCGGAAACAGTAAGAAAATATTGACTTGGGGGGGGAGGCATAAGTGGTTATCCTGATCATAATATCATAGCACCAGAATTCTACAACAAAATTCATGGAAAGGGCATATTTTTCGTGGGACAGATCATCCACAGATGGCAGGCAGGATATCCGTGGTGACGGGGGGCACATGAATTAGGATTATAGGGCATTGATGCAGATTCATGGGACAAGTTCCTGGAAGGGATGAGACACACGGGACTACTTTATAAACAATCGAGAGATCTCATTAGTTGGTGTGGACAACTTAAGAAGGGTCATGTGAATACTTGTGAAACATATATGGAACTCATAAAACAACGGAGAGGACATAACCAGGAAAGCTGGTTCTCGAGCATGTGGAAGGAACAAGTACATATTAAAATAATCATCTTCCTATGGTTGGTATGGAAAGATACAAATTTGACATGGACGAATCTAATAAAGAAAGGTAGGATTGGGCCGGGGATATGCAGAGTGTGCATGAAACATGATGAAGATAACACTCATATTTTCTACAACTGTGTCTTTGCGAGGAAAACTTGGAATATTCTTAGTGCAAAACTAAAAATACAATAGAAGATTTTCACCTCGGTACAAGACTGCATCAACTGGTGGTTTGATAAGGGTAAACAATACAGAGCCATTCCTTTATTTTTTAATTGGTGCTTGTGGTGTTGTAGAAACAAATGGATATTTCAAGAGCAGGGGTGTATACTAGGGCGGGTGGTAGAGAAGGTTATCCAAAGCTGGGAAGGACCGAAGATCATAGATAAACCACCAAGGGGCTTGTCCCATAGACTTAGACCTTTTGACATTCATTACCCGGTTGGCTTTTTTGATGGGGCGGCTTAGAACTATAGATGTGGTTGCGGTGCCTGGTTAATGATAAGCCCATTATGTCATTATAAAATTCATTGGTACGGGGGACAAGGCACCAATACCAGGGAAAAATTACTGACCCTCTGGGGACTCCTCTGGTTGACAAAGCAGCTATACATTGATAAAATCTGGGTATTCGGATACTCAAAAACTTTGATAGATCACATGAACAATCATAACACCCTGGCTCCAGGACATCTATCTACTTGGGTGGACAAAATCCATGAATTGCGCAGGACTTTTCTCACATAACTTTCAATCACATACACAGAGAGAAAAATGACACCACAGATAGATTATCAAAAAAAGGCTTGCAGGGGACCTTCGGAGAAATGCACTATGAACTAATGGACGCCTATGGAAGCGGGGCAAAGGGCATAGTGAAATTTTTCTGAAGCATGGAGAAGATAGAGATTTTACATAGATGCTACAGGGGAGACTTTGGGGATTAGTTTGTTTTTGACAAGAGAGTCTTCCGTTTTAATTCATTGGCGATGAAACAACATTTTGAACTGAAATTTTTGTTTTCGGTAAATGATCTACAATTTATAGAGATGGACATTATGTTGTCCTCTGATAACACTATGTTTTCCTTTATGAATCATCTGCCTCATAGGATAAAGCGAGACACTTGATGTTTTTGGGACTGGCAATTGGGTAACTTTTCCTCTTTTTGGATGCTTGTTAAGAACTGGGGTTAATACTTGAATGTAATTACTTCATTAGAATTAACATGAATATGCGCTGGCTAGGCTAGACATTTTTTTTCTTCTAAAGAAAATATAACACTATACAACAAACATACACCATAATAATAATAAAGACATCATCTACCATGTATTTTATTGGTGGTATAACATTCACTTTATGTCAATTTAATTCATTTACAGTGTGGTTTTTATAGTTGAAACCTAGATAAATTTTCAGAGATTATATTTTTTATTTTTATTTTTGTAAGTTTGGTAGTACTACATCTTCATCAACATGTCCACATACATCAACTCGATCAGGGAAGAGAATTGAACCTGTGATGAATGCCTTAACAACCCGTCTAATCACCTTTTAACTAAAACCCCACAAACAAGATTTTAACAACCCATCTCATCACCTTTAAATTAAAACCCCACAAACAAGATTATATTTTTATTATTATTTAAAATATATTTAATCTCATCAAAAACTTCTAAATTATACCACTTTTTTAATTCAAACTAAGTTCGTAATTCCTTAAAATCCCTACTATACAACTTTTGTAATTTAAACTAAATTTATAATTCCATAAAATCCCTACTATAAGACTTTTGTAATTTAAACTAAATTTGTAATTCCATAAAATCCCTATTATACCACTTTTGTAATTCAGACTACATTTATAATTCCATAAAATCCATACTGAATTTTACAGCTAGCGGAGACGGCAACAATGGTTCAAGAATTGTAACTCAAACTAAATTTGTAATTCTATAAATCCCTACTGATTTATACGGCTACGGCGACAATGGTTAAAGAAAGAGAGATTTTTCTAAATACTTAGCCCATGCGACTTTTATGGAGGGACAGATATCTGCCTTACTTAACTAAGGCAAATCTATCGGTAATTGCGCCCCAAAGCATAACTATGGATACTCCTCGCGGTTCTTTTAATAATTTTTTTTTCAATTAAGTTGTAATGTTTTGAAAGAATTGATGAAATTAGAGGAAGACATATTTATTTAGAATTATAATGAAATGGTAGAAAAGTATACCAAAAAAGCATGATATAGCATCAATTAAAATATATATATATATATATATATTTTGAAAGTTTGAAAAAAGGTTTTTTATAATATTGAGGACTCGAAACAAATACAGGAAGTGGAATATCCAAGGGTTGAGCTTTTTTTGATCATTTCATTATATCGAACTATTGAGATAATCATTTCATACCATAATGAAATGATAGAAAAGTAAAACCCAAACCAAAAAAAACTTATGATATGACATTAATAAAAAGAACATTTTTACAGTTAGAAAATTAACGTCCTTTGGTATGATATTGAGAACTTTTTTCAGCGAGAAAAATACTAAACTGGTTTATATTTTGAGTACTAGAAACAAACATGGGAAGTGGAAATATCAAATGGTTGAGCTTTTTTCAACCTTGCGTGGGAAAGATAAATTCGCTGTTATTAAGTAATTGGTGATATTGCATTATAAAGGAATTATACATTATGTTTTTAGATATAAATAAATAAATAAATAAATATATATGTATATTATCTAATATATATATATATTATGAAATTTAATATAAAAATGTTTTATAATTTGTTAATGTTTTTATTTAATTATTTTATTTATTTATTTTAAATTATATATATATATATATATATATATATATATTTTTAATTTTAAATAATTTTTGATCTTTTTATTAATATTTTTTAATATCTCAAAATTATTATTATTATTATTATTTATTTATTTAGTTTCCTTATTATTATTTATTCTTCTCTTTGAATTATAATTTAATTTTTTTTATTAAATTATAAATTATTCTTTAATAATATTTCTTAAAAATTTGTATAACTTTTTAACTAACTAAATAATTGCTAGTTTTTAGTGGTTAGTTTTTAACATCTAGTTTTTAACGGCTAATTTATTAGCTATAACCAGGGCAATGACACATCCTTACTATTTATTCAATGAGATTGATTCCTTTATTCAGCTTGTCCTGAGGATTAATCAATATAGACCTAATCCTAATGATGTGATTAATTCGAAAGACATTTATTTACATTATGGATCACAAAAGTCTTAGATCTAACATTAAAAATGTTTCTTTTTATTTTATTCAAGTTTATAATAGTATATAAGTTATGTAAGATGTTGCACAAATTTGCTTTAAAAGTAAATATATCATAACACAAATATTGATAATTGTATCTGCATAATATATTAAAAAGTTGATTTTCACAATGTAAAATCTTTCTTTATATATATTAAACTCATTTTAATTTTGGATGTACCAAACACTCAGAAAGACCAAATCTCTTTCACTTTAAAAGAGATTTAAGTTTCAAGAGATTTATTTATTATTTATTAATTTTAATGTAATTTGACCTCGTGAAAATGTTTGATTGATAATTATAATTATAATTATATTTATTAATTATTTTATTTTGACCAAGTCAAAATATTTACAGAACATTGCATTACATTACAACATCTCTATCAATAATGAGGAAGGATCATCTTCAACCAATTAATTGCCAATATTCATTATAATTATCATCTTTTAAATCAATCTTTCTATCATAACTCAAATTGGCGGCATGATCTTTGTCCTTTTTTTTTTCTCAACCATATGTTTATTATTAACCTTATCATATAATATCACTAATGATTTTATTAAAAATAAAATAAAATATCATTGTTGATCTTTAATTAAGTTTGAGTGTGCTTTTGATCTCTTATTAGCACCATGGACTTAGTCATAATTTACATTACAGTTTCAAAACCCTTCCTTAATGTTAATGTTCGCTAGTTATACTTATTGAGTTCATTCAAAATTATCTTCATTAAATAGTCATCATAAAAATCCTTAATCTCCCTCAATGTTTAAGGATGATATTAGATTAAGTTAGTTCAAATTCATGTCCACGAAATGTTTATAGAGATAAAACTAAAATAGCATTAAACGCTATAAGAATCATTTTTTTTATCAAACCAACAAGATATTAAAACAATTTATTTTTACACGTAGTGAACATGCTTATTAAAGTTCTTTAAATACTTGTCATTTTTAAACCAAGTCAACATGCTTGTTAAAGTCCTTTAAACTTGTCTTTCTTCAAATCAAGTCAACATGATTGTTGAGGGCTTAAACATGTCTATAGAAAACTAATAATAAATATCTCGCAAAAACATAAACCAATATGCATTTCTAAGCCAACACACATGTCTCAATACATATCTCCCTCTCATAACAACATAAGTTCATATACACAGACGACTCTCCCTCTCATAACAACATAAATTCACATACATTTTTAAACCAACACACATGACTCGTTACATGTTTCTCTTTTACACAACAAAAATAAGCTCATATGCTTTTCTAAACCAATACATGCCTTTGCATAAAAACATAAACATGTCCATACGAGAGACTTTACAATAAAAGAGCACATGTCTAACAAATATTTCACTTATAAAAAAGAGTGGAGAAAGGAGAGGAAGAAAGAATAAAAAAAAAAGGCAGAAAGTAGGAAAAATACTGAATATTTTCTTTAAACATGAAATCATATTCAATATTTAAACATAAAAAAAATCATATTCAATATTAAATTAAAATTTAAGAATCAGAATGTTCTTTTAATATTTATATAATAGATTAAAATCTAAGAAAACAAGAAAATGACTTTTATATATATATCACTTTTAAGAATGTTCTTTTAATATCTATATAATAGATTAAATTTCAAGAAAAGTTGGTAATAACAACAAAAACCAATTTTAATTATTGTTTTTTTTTCTTTTTTCTTTTTTCCTTGGTAGAATTTAATAATTAATAAATTTTTATAAAATTAGCCTTTTACTACAAGTATGACATAACATTTATCAACTTGACCAATAGAATTGGAAATAATTTTGTAAATCTATTCACATTCAAGTGTGCCATTGTCTTTATAGGAAAAAACTAACACTAAAAAATTATTAATAATCAAAATATTTATTTCAACATTCATAACATTCACCCATTTTAACCTACCTTCTGCATCCCTGCATAATTAAGGATCATTAGATTCTAATATTCTTATCATCATGTAAAGTTACTACATTTCTTAGGATTATTAAGATATACTTTAAAAGTTGCCTCATTGATAGTTTTCTCTATGCATATAGGTTACTCAATACATGCATAAAAAAATATCAAACTCAACATTAAAACTAACTTATTCTTGTTAAAAGTAATATCAACAAGAGGAATATTAAGAAGAAATGCAAAAGTTTTACCTAATCAATTTTACATCTCATACAATAATCATATATTATTTGATCATATATTATGCAAGATTTTCTTCCCACAGTGGCTATATATACACATATAAGAATATTCACAATTTCTTTCTCTTTTCAACCATAATATGATATTATATCACAACTAAATTTTCAAACCTATTTGCTCCTAAGTTTAATACCACTCTAAACTATTTTGGTTGTTTTTTTAATTTTATGGCTATGGTTGGAATTCTATTTAAATAGATACAACATCGTAGATAGATTCATTCCATAAGACTATATAATATGTATCTTAGCATTTTCATTATGATTTTATTTTTTCATATATACCATGTTGATGAGATATATTGGGTTAAACAAGATAACTTTATTTATTTTTGGCAATGTTTGCCATGTTCTTTTCCACTAATAGTTCTAAGCACTTTAATCATGTACTTACTATGATTTTCAACTAGTGAATTCAATGCTCGAAACTTAACAAACACTTTAATTTTCTATTTAAGAAAATAACCACATTTTTTTAGAGAAGTCATTGATAAATGTGAGAGCATGGACTCCACCATATGTGGATGGTTTTTTAGTTGACACATCAAGACCATATACACAAATTATGATCTTTATTTAACTCTATAAGCCTTTTCATTTCAAGATTGGTTTCAATGTTTATAATTTCCATTTATCCCTTCATTAATGAATGCTACAACCTATTTTGTTTTTTTGTTTTTTCCAAGAGAAAAGAGCATATTTTTTTAATTTATTTTTAATTTAAACTAAAAAGGATACATATTTTGCTAAATCAACATAAAATCATAATTTTAAATACTAACCTCCAATGAAATACATGAAATTACCTCTATAGATTGACCATGACAAGAAAAATCCCCTCCACAAATTACAAATCAAACCCATCATTAGATGTAAAGAAAGGGACATTTAGGGATCTGATAGTATTATCTTAGATATAATAACATTATTATCTTAAGATCATAAACCAATTTAAAGGTATACATCGAAAACATAAATTTTACTAAAATACCATTGTGGGAGAGGATCAAGAACCTCACCATACCTATGTTGCACAATCTCAAGGAGGTTCTCTTAGTGCTCACACACCTTGAAACAAAGAAGTGGTACTATTATCTTGCTTAAAAGTATGTGCAAAATTTATGTATTCGAAGGAGAGGGAAATGTCTCTAACTCTATTGATGGCTTCTGTAATTAATATATTCCAAATTTAACATTTTCTCCTTATCCATGGAATAACTAGGTTTCAATCACTAAATACTTGTATAGAAATAATTTCATGTTTTATAGATAGGGACATCAATAGAGATGTTGCTTTCAAATTAGCATTATTATTTGTTTCAATTCCAATTCCACACTCAAAGGCTAGCCAATAAGATTCATAATGGTAGAACACAATCCTTACTTTACAAGTTCATGTATTTTATTTTTAGAACCATGAAAGACCACATCCTTGACATATCAATGTGTAAGCCTTGCACATTCATCCTTGATTTCTCTTTTTCATGCTTATATTATACATAGTATGTGTGTGGTATTTATAAAAGCTTGAGTAGGTGAAACCTTCTTAACCTTAAAAATCGTCTCAGTCCTAGTGGTACAAATGCTTGTGGGATAAATCGTGATAAGGAGCGATGAAAATTCCTTTCCTTTTCATCCCCTAGATAATATTTCAAAGCTTCATCCATAGTGATAATGTCCATCTCCCTATTCCACTTATAAGTATTCTTATAATAGTGCATACTTCATTAATGAAGTGGAAAGAACAAAAATCACATGGAAAAATATTAACACTTTCCCTACATAAATACCATGTATTAGGCTCATTCCAACTCCTATTTTGCAAGCTATCCCAAGTATGTACCTTGTTTTCCAAGATCAAGAAGAGAAAGATCCTAGCTTGATAAAGTGCTTTTAGGTTGTATGCCACATGCCACCACCAAAACTCTTGTCCATCACTCAATATAGTGAATGATATGGGGAGCCTTTTTTCACAGTGAGGTTTCATCCATCATTATTTATTGTCCATAACATAATGTCACATTATTCATTCAATCATATTGAGGTTCTAACATCATGTCACAGATATTGTGCTTCTACTTCTTCATGTATCAATACCAAAATTATTAACCTTGAGCCAACCCAAACTCCATTAACATCCCAAATCCTTGTTATAATAATGTTTAACATATTTTTGTTATATAATTACTCAAAAGTATATTCATTATTAGTTTAAATACAAACAAGATATCATCAATGAAATAATTTTAAAGCTTTACTTGAAATTTTCCTTTAGCATATACAAAGTTATTATCACTAATGTCATAAACCTAACAATTGGCCTACTTTACTCATCTTGTATAGTAATTTACCTTCCCAATAACCTTGGACATTTCAATTTTTAGCCTAATACCTATTACATTGACTAGTTTTGTAGCCATCAAATAGTTAATTAATATTTTGCAATGATTATTTTGGTAGTGTTCTATGAGTTTTTGTCTTGAAAATGTTTGAGATTTCTTTTCTATTAATGAATGGTTATTGGTGATAGATCTATTAATGAAGAATGAATATTTTTTAAATCATTATGAAGTGTTATTTTTATTTTTTTTAAGCAGAATGGGAATTTCTTGAGAATTGTTAACTTCTAAAGATTGACCGCCACTATTACACCAGATACAATTAATTATAGATGCCACAAATGATCTAGTTACAACATGTCTCCAAACACTTGAACCCCCACAATTGAGGAAAATAATTATGCACCAAACCAATCAAGCTAAGATCATTTGATGATTATGAAGTGTTATCACTACAAAATTATTATCTAATTGTTTTATCAACATTGCAGTGTCTTTCACGAACACTCGTTCATATTTATAATTAAAGGAAGTCAATGGGCTATATAATCTATGCTATCATGTAGCCTTTATGCACTCTCAAGTTAATTGAAGACCTAGACTATAGGTGGCAATTGTTCAATAGAAGACTAGGGCACATAGATTTGACCCACTATTGTAGATTAACCAAGAAGAAAATGCGCATGTGAATGCACACTATCAATAGTCCTCTAGCCTAAGCAAAAGGGAAGATGGAACCATGATTCATAAGAACTCATCAATTCAATCTAAAAAGGAAATAGTTGAATTTGAAAAATCTTATATAAAATTCCATCCACTTAGTCAATGAAGGAGATTGTGTGCCCCAAAATCCATTTCCTTAGTAGCTCACCAAAATATAAATATTTTGGTGTAAGGATGTTGGTGATTAGGGGCCAAGTCTAGCTGTATTAAGACTTGGAACTCTCTAGTAGTTTTGAGAGGTCCAAGGACTCTATGTTATAAACATTTTACTTGTATGTAGGTTAAGTTAGGGTAGATTGGCACTGCACATAATTAGGGTGAGTGGTATAGAAGCTTCATACTAGAGCTTGTAATTTAAAGTGTTTATTGATGAATAAAGTGTCGATCCTTCTGAGTTGAGATAAAATATTTGATAGTGGTTCATTAGTACTCTTCAAGTAAATACCTACTTGAAAAGATTGCGGGTGAATACACTTTCTTGTGTGAGTTGCTTTTTTGTTTTTATTCTAGTTATATTATGGTTTGTAATTCCTTAAACCAACATTTCCTATTCTTGAATGGTTAAGGAATCATTCATGTATTATTTTAATAGTTAGAATGTTCATTTCATCTTCTTAATGTTTTTTTCCAACTTTTTATAACCTCATACTTAGTAGGAGGGGTTGATATGATGTTTGACACTTTCTAGAATAGTTTGATTCATGTGGCATTCAATTGTTCTTCAAAAATAACTTTCTTTTATTTAGTATTTAATTTCTAAAGTAGTGCTCCTTTACTTTTAAGGATTATAAATTCAATATTGAAGAGTAAGAGGTTTATGAAGCATTAGCATAAAGAGTCAAGGGAATTACATTCCTAGATGGTTTGTGGAATGCTTAACCTTGTTAGGATATATTTGTCATGTACACTGAATGTATATAGCAATGCTTAGTTTCCATTCACCATAAATACCAATGTAGAGTCAATTAAATAACATACAAGTCTTGAAGGTTGCATAAATAGTACACAACCCTTCACAAGCATATGGTCCCCTAGTCAATCATTTAATAATAAGTTAGAGAGTTCAATATGCCATATGTTTTTGAATTTTTTTTTCCCACCACTTTATAACACCATTATTGGGTAGGTTCTTAAATATTTAAGAAAGAAACATTGTTGAGTTGAGTTCCATTACAAGGGAGAAGGAACATGATTTCTTGAGTCTTTTGCTATGTAATGGGTTTCTTTATCCATCCAATAGTTCATTTTAGAAGAAAGCATGAATTGATGTAGAGATAATTAGGATGATTTTTTCTTAAATAAATTAACCCCAATGTGGGTAAAGTAGAGGGTAGCAATCTAAAATAAGAAAGGCAAACAACTAATGAAAATTGAGAAATGAAAGATATATAATCCCTTAAAGATTTTTTTCAAAAAAATTGTTGAGTAAGGAAAAATCCAAAGGGAAAAAGGATAGTGTTAAGGAGTTAGAGGAGTTTGATTCAACTTCAATCTCCCCTCTAGTACTTCTTTCTTTATTTTTCATGTTATAAGAAAGAATAGAAATAAAACCTGATATGTTTGAGTTTTCCATCCTCGAAATTGAGGAAGAATTAATAATGAAAATCATAAACCACACAATCCTTCCTCACTTTACATGGGATGAACATAGAGAATTTAAAAATTTTCCTATTCAAATTTGAGGTCCTTTGTAGAATCTATAACTACGAGAATGCTACTAATAATTTTCGACTATTTCCTTCCACTTCAAAAGAAACAACACTTTAATGGTTCATGGACCTTGATGGAAAGAATAACCACACTTGGAACTATATGAATAACTTATTCATCAAAAGGTACTGGGGGTTTTGAAAAGAAAAAGACACCAAGGATGAATTATTTTAGATGACTCGTAAGGAAGACAAGTCCTTGGAGGATTATGTCTATAACCACCTCTCTTCCACCCCATTAAAGGTTATTAGGTTGAGGAAAGTGTTACTTATTTGACTCAATCTCAAGGCTTGTTATGAAGATGGGCTTAACAAAAAAAATCATTTTTAAAATTCCATGAAATCTAGTTATGATACCACCATTGCGATAAGCTCACTGAGAGCTTTCCAATGACATAAATTTTAAATCGATCCAAGTTGTAGATAAAATGTTATGTAGTTAGAAGTTTTGGATTATTAAAAAAAGAGATGTCATCACAAGGGTGCCATGTGGCATCCACGTGACCTTGGTGGCACAGTCTTGTCATCACTACGAGGTCCTCGCCAGAGCGACCACTCCTTGGCATGCCCACCCACTACATATTAATAGATTACAAAACTTGGAGATGGGAGATATCCTGGTAGGTATGGTTTCCACATTGGAACCACGTTCGGATTGGCGTGGAAACAACTGCTACCAAGTCAATGATATCATAGTGTTGAATACTGAGAGGCGGGGGTGAATTAGTATTCTTGTTGCACAAAATATTTTTTCACTTCAATTTTTATTTCATATACATTTAGGAAATAAATATAAGGTACTCACATAAATAAATGATCATGCAAGACTCCATATACTAATGTGGAAACCCATAAAGGGATAAAGCCACAAATAGTTCTTCTTTTCTTTAAATGAATATTGCAGGAGCACACCTAGAGTTACAAAACTTACAAGCACTCACTTGTAGGATATACTATCCCATTTGTAATTTTGTAGACTTTGACGCATTAGAGACACCTATCCCAAAAGTTTAGTGGGAACCCACCTATTGGGAGCACTGATCCCTAATTAGTGTTTTTCAATTTCTCAACTCTTTATTTTCTTCACCATGTACTCGTACTAGCAACAACCATTTCTAGAAATGCATTGTCTATATTACCCACACTACTCCTCTCGATCACCAACTAATAAATTTCCTGTCAAACCTTTTCTCCTTTACTTCACAACATCAAAAATTAATAATTTTTTTTCTCTTTTGTATTTATAGTTTAGATCCTTATTTTACCATGGGTACATGTCCATGGTTTTAACCATTGAAATCCTTAGTTAGCTAAATAAATTTTTTGAATTAGTCAATGGTGTTGGAGTGCGTAAGCTCCTTTTATTTTGGCTCTTTTCTCCATATGACCACATACTAAAACATAGGGCTAGTCTTGTCACTCACTTTCGTACAAAATGCAAAGCTTTTGGCTCCTCATGATTGATGGTGAGAACCACAACCTAAATAAAATTTAATAAAGTTCACCCAGTGTTAAATATCCACTATTTTCAAAAGTGTGCCAAGTGATTCGGTTGAAATCAATAATGAAGAAGTCACTTTTCCCCCACCCCCCTCCAAAATTAGGGATGGTCCAATTTTTTTTGTCTTATATGCAATTAAATGTTGAAATTGGAAGCAAGAAGGGCTTCTAATATAATTTTCCCTTAATTAAATTAGAAGGAAATTGTAATTCCACATCACATGACAGCTTGTATGAGTTAACTGAGTCAGGAAGACTTAGTTAGCTCAATGAATTCGAGTTGGGGGTCAAACTGGAGGCATGTAGAGCTCACTCTAAGTTTTAGAGGGTCCAATTGTTTTTTTTATATTTTGAGTTGTAATTGTTTAACTTAATTATTTGAGTTAAAATCAATTTAACTAGTTCTAACTTATGGATGAGCTAGTGAGAGGTCCAGTAAATTAAATCTGATTTAATTCACACGCAGTGATCAATCAGATAAATGATAATCCTCTATAAATAGTTGTTTCATGTCAGTTCTAAGAGTGACCCAGTTGAGATTGGAGTTAAAGGGAAGTAGACTATCAGTTGTACTATTAGAAAATTGTACAGGTCATGCACGAGGTTAGCACGACGGTTTGGATTTATTGTGCAATCAATTAGTTGGAATTTACTAATTAATAGGGGCTCAATTCCCTCAAGAATGAGTAAGCAAGGCTGAGCAACCCATAGGAAAGTTTTTGGTTAAGTATCAGACCAAAATTGTTGGGATCAGAGTGAGTCAATTAGAGATAGTGCAGATATCTCTGAAGTCTGAGAGGAGCATTGTATTGTTTCATATTATTGACTTAATTTCATATATAGATAGCAGGGTTTTTAGTTGAGGCTTTCCCCTTGTACTTATGTGTGTTGTGTGATTGAAATTATTTCTCTTTCTTGTTCATGTGATTGTGGGATCGTAACTGCTTTCGGCAATTTGTCGAATATATTTAAGTATTTTGTTTTAGAATATTACAAGCTAAATTGAAGATATGTTAATTTCCTACATTGTATCAGAGCAGGAATCAATATAGAAGATAAGAACTAGAGTTTGTTTTAAACATGTGAATTGAATTTGCAAATTTATTCTTTAGGACCAATAACAAACCAGGAATTCTTTCTCTAGATTGAGACTCGAATATGCCCTTCAGGGTAATTCAAATTACATAGCTTGGAAGGATAGGATGGAGGTAGTGATGGAGGAAAACATACTGAAGTAATTCATAGAAACTGATATTCCCAGGCCCGCAACAAAAGATGCTCAAAATCTTGATGCATGGAAGAATAATGTAGCAAAGGCGAGAAGGGTTATGTTAGAAGGAGTTCAATATCATATTGTCTCGAACCTCCATGGAAATGAGACTCCATATACTATGTGGAAGGCCTTAACAGATATTTTTTCAGAAAAAAATGACCATAGGAAGCTGGCGTTAAAGGACAAGCTCTAACAGATTAAGATGGAGAAGGGCGACATGATACCAAAATACTTGACGAAGTTCACTCAATGTCGAGATGAGATTGCAAGTGTTGGTGCGATAGTTTCCCAGGATGATTTGGTGAGCCTAGCACTTATATGAATTCCAAAGAGATAGCACAACTACCAGTATTTGGCGAATGGGAAGGAGAAGCTATTCGAGTGGGAGCGACTGTGGTATGACTTGGTACATGAAAAGATTCAATGAAACACCAGAGATGGATCCTCATCAAAGGTTGATGATGAGGATAATTGTGCCTTGGCTGGAAAGGCGAAGAAAGGGAAAGGGAAGGCATCCCATTCCAAATCGGATTTTGGTTAGGCAAGGAAAAAGAGAGACTTGTCAAAGGTAAAATGTTTTCACTGTCATGAGCTTGGGCACTATGATACAAAGTTTCTGCAAAAGAAGACCGACAAGAATCCCTTAGGAGAAGCGACAGGTGAAGAAATTACTTCATAGTTCGAGTTGGATTTCACTCTCATCGAATGCATGGTGTCATTAGTGATGGGTTATGTGTGGTACTTGGATAATGGATCTTCATTCCATATGAATGAAAAAAAGGAATTCTTTGGTAACTTGGAGGAGAAGGATCTCAATATGCACATAGAGATGGGAGATGAGGGGAGGTATAACACTACCGTCATAGGTACAATTACCTTTCAGAGGGAGTTAAGTACTCCTCTCACATTAAAAGATGTCATGTATGTTCTTGGTTTAAATAAGAATTTTGTTTTTGTTGCTATGTTGGAAGAGCATGGCTCTGATGTGATATTTAGCAAAAGAAATGGGTTCCTTCCTCACAAAGCTACAAGATAGGTGAAGAATATTTGGGTTTGAGTTAAGAACCCCTAAAAACTAGATGCAGAATACTGTGCTTCCTTGAGCATGAAAGTAGAGAAGGTGGAAAGCCGAGACATCAGTGAGTTATGGCACAAAATATTGGTCCATCTACACCATGGTGCTTTGAAGACCATGCAAAATATTTCTACATGACTTCCCAAGGGTGCACTTGAGCAGTGAGATGCATGAAAATGGTGTACATTGGGGAAGTTCAACAAATCCACCTTTCATGATAAGGAAAGTTGAGCAAAGGTGATCCTTGAGAGAGTTCACTCAGATGTGTGTGGACTATTCTCGACAACCTCCATATAAAAACACAAGTATTATGTGATTTTTGTAGATGATTTTTCACACAAGTGTTGGATATTATTCATGCAGAATAAATATCATACGCTCTCAAAATTTTGCGAGTTCAAAGCACTTGTCGATAAAGATACATGGAATAAGGTGAAGGATCTTAGAAGCGACAATGGTGGAGAATATTTCTCAAATGAATTCAAGAACTCTATGCTTTAGAAGGAATTTAGCGGGAATTGATAGCACCTCTTAACCCACAAAAGAATGGGGTTTCATAAAGGAAGAAAAAACCTACTGTGGGAGAAACATGAGCTATGTTGCATGATCAGGGCTTACCATTGCATCTGTGGGATGAAGCATGAAACATAGTAGTATAAGTGCAAAACATAAGTCCTCATCAGATAATTGGGATGAGTACACTAGAGGAATATATTTTAGGTAAGAGGCCAAATGTGTCGAATTTTAAAATTTTTGGTTCATCGGTTTATTTCCATGTAACCAAAGATGCCAGGAAGAAGATGGAGCCAACAACTGAGTTGGGAATATTTGTGGGGTACACTGATACACCTCACAACTATCGGGTGTAATTTCCAGCACAAAGGATGAAAGTGGCCATAAGAGATGTGAATTTCGATGGAGAGAAGGCCATGCGAATTTCCCTTGAGAGAGAGCTTCAATTGCATGCAACTGAGAATCTCTTGGCTCCAATAGAAGAACCTCAAGATGTGGAGCAACCAAAAGCAGAGGTGAAAAGAGTGGAAGCACCCACTCATGCAAAGACATCCCGAGATGGAAGGAAGCACACAAGAGAGGTTGAAAGGTTGGTGCTTGATGCTAGAGAGAATGTGGGAGCACCCACATCACAATGCAGGCAGAGAAGGTCCCCAGAGAGGTACACTGGTTACATGAATCTTATGAGCGAAGGTGTAGAGATAGAGCTAACCTCTTTCAAGGAAGCAGTGAAGTAACCAATTTGGGTTGATGTCATGGTTGAGGAGTGTGACTACATTATTAGAAATAATGCATGGGAAGTTGTCCCAAGACTAGAGGGGAAGTCAATTGTAGGATGCAGATGTTTATACAAGGTAAAACAAGAAACATATGGTAGTGTGGAGAAACACAAGGCCATATTTGTGGCTAAATGGACGTATTTGACCTTCGATAGAGAGTCACATGTGTGTATAATTAAGAGAGAATTATATGGGCTGAAGCAAGAACATCATGGTTGGTACACCAGGATCGAAAACTACTTCACCAGGTTGGGCTTCACCAAGATTCAAGCAAATACGAACCTTTACCATATTGTGGCAGAAGGTAAAATTTTGATCATTGTACTTTATGTCGATGATTTGATACTGACAGGTGATGAGAAACTCATCAAGTCTTGCAAAGAGGATCTTGCAAGAGAATTTGAGAAGAAGGACATGGGGCTCTTGCACTATTTCCTGGGATTGGAAATATGGCAAAGATATGAGGAGCTATTTGTATATCAGGGAAATTATTCCAACGAGATTTTGAGGAAGTTTCACATAGAGGGAAAAGAAGCCATGGAGACTCCTCTAGTAGGAAACTAGAGGAAGGAGGATGGAGCTATAGGCGAGGTAGTAGATGATACCATATACAATAAGCTTGTGGGTTCACTCAAGTATTTTGTGAACACATGACTAGACATATGTTATGCGGTTAACCAACTTAGTCAAGCTATGATTAAGCATACCAAGTTCTTTTGGAAGGCACGAAAGCATGTGTTGAGATACCTTAGAGGAACTACAAAGTTTGGGATATGGTACAGGAAAATATAGGGAGTGAAACTTCAAGGCTTCATAGATGTAGATTGGCTAGGGAGTCCAACAGACAAGAAGAACACATTAGGGGGCATCTTCGACATCGGATCAAAAATAGTTTCCTGGTACAAAAGGAAACAGAGATCAGTTACACTCAATTCAGCAGAGGCAGAGTACATGGCGGCCTGTCAGGAAACATGTGAGGTCATCTGGATGAGGAAGATACTTTTTGGTTTGTTTGGTTGACATATGGATCCCACATTTATTTATTGTGATAACTAGAGTTGCATCAAAATATTGGTTAATCTAGTTTTTCATGACAAGTCCAGGCATATTGATATTCAATATCACCATCTTAGAGATTGGGTGCAAAGGAGGATTATGTCATTAGAGTACATCCCCACAGAGGAGCAGGATGCAGACAACTTGACGAAGGAATTGTTAAGAAGCAAATTCGAGTTCCACAGAGGCAGGATCAAGGAAGCAGACAATCCCTTTCTTGTTGAGAGGGAGTGTTGAAATTGGCAACAAGGAGGGCTTCTAATTTAATTTTCCCTTAATTAAATTGGAAGGAAATTATAATTCCACATCACATGAAAACTTGTACAAGTTTACTGAGTCATGAATACTTAGTTAGCTCAATCAATTTGAGTTGGGGGTCAAACTGGAGGCATGTAGAGTTCACTCTAAGTTTTAGAGGGTCTAGTTGTAGTTTATTTTGAGTTTTAATTGTTTAACTTAATTATTTGAATTGACATTAGTTTAACTAGTTATAACTTATGGATGAGCTAGTGAGAGGTCGAGTGAATTAACTATGATTTAATTCACATGTAGTAATAAATTAGATAACTGATAGTTCACTATAAATAATTGTTACATGTCAGTTATAAGAGTGACCTAGTTGATATTGGAGTTAAAGGGAAGTAGACTATCAGTTGTACCATTAAAGAATTGTACAGGTCACGCATGAGGTCAGCAGGGTGCCTTGGATGTATTGTGCAATCAATTAGTTGGAATTTCCTAATTAATAGTTGCTCAATTCCCTCAAGAATGCGTAAGCAAGGATGAGAAACCCAGAGGAAATTTTTTGGTTAAGTATTGGACGAAAATTGATGGGATTAGAGCAAGACAGTCAGATACAATACAGAGAGATTTCAAGCACGAGAGAAGCATTATATTATTTCATATTCTTTACTTAATGAAATATACAGATAGTGGGGTTTTTAGCTGAGGCTTTCTCCATATACATATTTGTGTTGTGCGATTGAATTTATTTCTCTTTCTTGTTCATGTGATTGTGTGATCGTAATTGGTTTCTACAATTTGTAGAATAGATTCAAGTATTTTGTTTTAGCATATTACAAGATCAATTGAATCTATGTGGAGTTTCTACATTAAATATCCCCAAAATTTTTAAAGTGCACATCGTGATCCCATGTGACGATCAAAATAGATTACAGAGAGATCACTTTGGGGCCTCCCCAAATTTTCAAAATTTAACAACAAGGGGGATGGGTCCAATTTTTTTTGTCCTATATGGTTTACTGCCATGCAACATGGAACCACATGAGGTTAATTTGGCCCACTACATGCCATTTCCGCTATGCATCAATGGATTATGGGTAAGGGCTGTGTCACGTCAACATCAATATCACATTAAAGTCTGCCACTTGTCATGCCATGTCAATACCACATCATCATCTATTCTACATCACTCCAACTTGGCACTACTTGAATGCCACTTTTTTTTTTTAAATTTGGATACCACATGTTCTATCCTCATGTTGCCATGTCATCGAACTTCTTACCATATCACTACCACATGTATGCCATATCATCTTTTCATGTTAGTACAGTTCCATGTGTGCTACCATGTCATGTTGGGGACAGGTGGTGTTAAGCGTTGGGAAATCCAATATTTGGTATCTTTCTTAAGCATTTCCATATTGTTCTTCATAAGGCTTGAATTCCAAGATGACCTTGAAGAGGAAAGATTTTGTCAAATCCCAGATGAATATGGATTATTCAATATCTAACTTGTTTTAGTCGTTCCACAGTTCGATGCATCCCAAGTGACCAGATGCCCGAATGCCATAGTGCATCCCCTAATGACTCAATTTTCTTCCATGAATTGCTTCACTTAAAAACAACCTTTATCCTCATTCCTTTTTATTTTTACCAAGTGTGATATACCATTGGAAATATATTTAAGAGGATTATCTAACCCAATACTTTACATGTTCTTTTGATCAAGATAAATATAGGAAAACTATTTTCCAAGCCAGGATATCCAACAGGTCTTCGTGCATGACTTTAAGTCAAACAATCTACACAATATAATAAAAAATAAATAACACTAGCCACTTTAAGTATAAATGGCATAACTACAATCATGAATACTCAAAATCTCCCCTTGAGCTTAACATCACTTGACATCAATGACAACAAAAACCGCCAAACTTCCAACAATCTCCCCCTTTGTCATTAATGACAATTACACTAGACATTGTTGGTCATTGATGGCTATAAATTTGACTCCCCCTGGTAGGTTGCTAAAAATACCATTAACTATGAAATCCATTTTCTTCTCACTCTCCATTTTGAATGTCTACTCATCCTCTCCCTTTAATGTCAAAGGAAAAGGAATGTACCTACTGAATTTCCCAAGTGAGGTGGACACTGAGTATAACCAAACTACTTATATCAGAAGACACTATTGGTTGTTCCAAGGTCCAAATGATCCCGATACTTCAATATATTAGGATGTTGATGCTAATAATTTTTGAAATATAAGATGAGTCATATAAAGATGCAAACCTTTCATTTCATCATCTTTAGTGCAAATCTCTTCCCCTTAACACATGCTAATTTTTCTGAGCTTATAGCCCCCCCTAAGCTGATGCTATATCCTTCTCTCGAATTGTTGGCATACATCTATCCATGCCACATGTGGATGAATTCCCTCTTTCCTATGTAATAAATCTATGTAAGAGGTGATAAATATACCATATCCAATGTCTGTTTGAGATACTAAAAAGTATCTCTTAGAATACACTTAATAAAGATATCTTCAATCTCCTCATTAGTAGGAACATATTCCAACTTTAATATTTGACCCAATAATTTTTCGCTGAGAAAATTATATTTAATAGGAATGTGCTTTTCTTGGAGTGCATCACATGATTTTTTGATATATTATTGGAACTTGTGTTATCACAAAAGATAGATATACGTAAAGTGCGATCTACCTGAATGTATTTAAGAATTTTCATCATCGATAACAACTGTGTATAACAGGTTGCATCTGCAATTTATTCTACTTCAACATTAGATAATGAGATTGAGCTTTGTTTCTTGCTCAACTAGGAGACTAGAAAATTTCCTAGAAAGAAATCTCTACCATTGGTGCTTTTCTTGTCATGAATACTACTTAAAGAATGAGCATCAATATAATATTGTGGAGTAAATTCTGTATCCTTAGGATGCCATGAATAAAAGTATATAATTCCTTGTACTTATTTAAATATCCTCTTGACTAACTTGAGATGAGTTTCCTTGATATTTGACTGAAAGCATCCCACCAATCCAGCTGCATGCATAATATCAGGTCTTGTGGTTGTGAGATAGAGTAGAATTCCAATAATTGATGTATAGAAATATTGATTGACTTCTAGGGATTCATCATCTTTGCTGAGGACATAGCCTATTACCATGGGTGTATTTATAGGTTTACAATATTCCATCCAAAAATTTCTTATAGTTTCTTTGAGGTACTTAGTTTGAGAATGAAAAAATCATTTTCATGTTTGCTAAACTTGTAGTCCAAGAAAGAAGGAAAATTATCCAAGCATAGACATTTCAAATTCTTGATGCATAACTACTACAAATATTTAAATCATTGATTCAACATTATTGCCAAAAATTATATCATCAACATATAATACAAATAACAACATATTATTACCTTTAGCCTTGATGTAAACATTGTTGTTAGTTGTTCCTTTCTTAAATCCTTGTTGCTGTAAATATATGTATGATCTGTAATACCATGCCCTTGGTGCTTGCTTTAATCAATACAGATATTTCTTGAGTTTGCATACATAATCTTTGATGTTGCTCAGTGGAAAACCTTTTGGTTTCTCCACATAGACTTCCTCTTCTAAGTCACCATTTAAAAATTCCTACTTAACATTCATTTTATACAGCAAAATTTTGATAGCAGGAAAATGAAAAAACTTTCTAATGGCTTCAATTCTCAAACCAAGAGAAAATGTTTCTTCAAAATATATTCCTTCTTTCTGAGCATAACCCTTACAAACACGTCTTTCCTTGTTTCTAACAACCTGTCCATATTCATTTAACCTATTTTTGAAAGCCCATTTATTTCCTATCACATTTTTATTCTGGGGTGTTTGGACAAGGACCCATGTTTCATTTTTCTCTATTTTATCTGGTTATTTGTTCATTACCTTAATCCAATTGTCATTATGGCTTTCCGTTGCAAATTGTGAGGTGCTATCATAGACAAAAATGTTAAGTTTGCATGACTAGATGTGCCTAGGAACTTTCTTCTAGTTTGTACCCTTGTTTCTTTATCTCCAAGAACCTAACTCTCAAGATGAAGTTTCTGTACATAACTCGATGGAGTCTTTTACTATATATATTTGTCTCTTTATTCTTCTCGCGATTCTTTGTGTTCCTCTTTTTCTTGATTCTCTTTGACCTCATTCTCTGGTGAATCATTGTTAGGTACCTATAATACTAGTGTATCCCCCTTATTGTTATTATTAGTGTAGCCCCCTATTGTTATTGTTGTGCCCCATATAAGCCTATTATTGTTATTGTTGCGCCCTTACATTATTATTGTTATGTAGGCTCTGATTATATTGTGACCCCTTAGACTCCTATATATACCAAGGAGGACTTATCATTTTTATCGTCAAAGAAATGTTCATTTATGTAATGTAAAGGAGGTTTCCCCCTTAAAGAGGATAATTTTCAATTCATTCATCTAAATTTTCTTTTGTTTTGTGAGCTGTTTGCATAACATTTGGTATTAGAGGTTTGGATTCTAGGGTTTCACTACTTCAAACATGGAATCTTTATGTTTTCGCGATAAATATTTTTCTATGAGACTTCATAAGCTTAAATTTTAACCATGTGAAGTAAAATCTTGGTGAACTTCATTTAAAAAATTAAGATATTGTTTTGCTATATTTTCTAAGATATGGTCCGAAGAAGTTAGGGTTTTTGTAGGCTCCATAATTCAATCTTAAATAAGTGACCTAGGGAAAATTGTCATAAATTTCTCTATGAGAATCAGATTTGAATTTAGTAAAAAGTGACTGAAATTTCACGGACTGTAATTTTTTGTGTATCATTTTCAGGGCCGAAGGTTGAAACAATGGCACGTGGCACTCCGTAGAACTTAGCTATACTGAACGAGTCTATAATCAGGTCATCATGGAATATTGGGCATAACATTTTCTTGAAGAATCCAATATTGGTCAGAATTGTGGCATTTGAAATAAAAGTCAGGGGGATACACAGGAAGAAATTTGATATCTTGAAGATCCAAAATTACATAGATAAAATAATTTCAATATCGAGCTCCTAAAAGCAAGAAAAAGGTGTGTATTTTTTAAAATTTTCATAAATTTTGTTTGAAAAACAGTTTGAAGTGATTCAAAGGGAACAATGAAGCATATATATCATTGTTTTATTCCAAAATTACTTGAAACAAAAAATGGACACACCTAGTAAGCAACCAAAAAGATCTACTATGACGCATGAAGGTGTGATGAAGTAGAGGAAGAAATGCAACATGATATATCAAAATTACGAGACCAAGTGCAACAAATTTCGCTCTCGCAAAGAGTAACCAAAAATGAATTGGAAGCTAAGATGGGTGGTATAAAAGCAATAATGAAAGGCAACATGGAAGATTTGAAGAATGATTTAAAAGCATACATGGAAGGTTTGAAGGAAGGTTTGACAAAGTTGTTACAAAAAATGATTCCTAGTGGTGAAAAGTACTCCATAAAATTGAGGATGAGGACAAAAGGAATATGAAATATGATTTTAGAGACTCCAACATTGGGTTTAAGACCACCACATTCCAAAGATCGATATGTAGAAGTTTGATGGAAAAGAATCGGTAATATGGATACTACAGATGGAGAAATATTTTGATCTCCATGATGTGGCAACACACACAAAAGGTATGCATTGCATATTTATATTTAGAACCTTGTAGGTTGCAGAATGCTAGGAGAAACAACACCTTCTTTAGCCAACTGACAAATCTAAAACAAAGGGGTTCAATGGCGGAGCATATTGAGGACTTCCAAAAATTGAATATCAAGGTACCCGATATTCCATAGGAGCATAGGATTGATGTCTTCATAGGGAATTTAAAGGATAACATCCAACATGAGGTTCTATTTTGAGAACCTAATTCATTGGAGAAGGAATTCATGGTGGAAAGAAAAAGTGAAATAAAAATTATGGCAACAAGGAATTCTACCACTCACAAATATAAAGATGGAAGTGTTGTTGCTCCTAACATTCCACAACCTACATGGTTTACACCACAACAATTGAAGGAAAAAAGACCAAAAGGGATTTGTTGCAGTTGTGATATCAAATACAATAAAGGTCATAAGTGCGTTGAGAAGAAATTATTCTACATAGATGTTGAAGAGGAGGAAGAAAATGAACAAGAAACATCAAAAGAGGAGGATATACACCAAGAACCAACCTTAGAGAAAGAAGAAATGAATCCGACCATATCTTGTAACGCATTGGCAGGAATTACCACTCATCAAACTCTCAATATAGAAGTAAATATCATGAAGAAACAGGTAATAGTGATGATTGATTATGGTAGTACCTATAATTTTATTAATTGTAAGATATCCAAGGAATTGAATTGGTTCTTATATCCAGCACTAGAGTGTCAAGTGATGGTTTCAAATGGAGGAACTATAAATTTCTCTAGAAAGTTCCATAATATCAAGCTAACCATGGGGGAATATTTATTGAATATTCCAATGCTTTCCATTCCAAAGGGTGGTGCTGATTTTGTACAAGGATTCCAATCGTTACTATCTTTGGGGATAATAAATTTTAATTTTCAAGAACTTTTCTTGAAATTGTTTTGGGAAGGAAAGGAAATTGAATTAAGGGGTACCATAGGGAAACTATGAAAGATAATAAGCTCTAATGGCATGACAAATCTTCTGAATAAATAAAAACGAGGCGTAATTGCACAATTATGCTCACTAGAGGTTCAAACATCATAATCATCTATTTCTCCAGATCTCCAAAAATTATTGGAAAATCATTCCAAGGTATTTGAGACTCCCAAAGTCCCCCCACCTATTAGTGATCATGATCATGCTATTCCTTTGATTCCAGGAATTTTTCATCTAAACATCAGGCCTTACAAATATCCCTATGCCAAAAAGAGTGAAATTGAATGTATGGTTGTAAAAATGCTAGAGGTCGGTATAATTCAACCTAGTAAAATTTCTTCCTCTGCTCTAGTAGTATTGGTGCACATGAAGGATGGATCATGGTGTATGTGTCCAGATTATAGGGAGCTGAATAAGCTCACTATTGAAGATAAATTTCCCATTCTTGTCATTGATGAATTGTTGGATGAATTACATGGTGCAATTTACTTCACCAAGCTAGATCTTCGTTCAAGATATCATCAAATTAGAATGAAGATAAAAGACATTCTGAAATTTTTTTTTAGAAATCATGAGGGTCAATATGGAGTTTTGGTCATGCCTTTTGGCCTTACTAATGTACCTTCAACATTTCAAGGTTTGATGATTTCCATTTTCAAGCCCTTCCTTAGAATATTTGTGTTATTATTTTTTGATAATATACTAATCTACAACAAGTCTTGGAAGGATCACGTTCAACATGTTGACAGAGTGCTAAAACTATTGGAGGAGAAACAACAATATGCAAAAACCTCAAATTGTTTTTTTGGGAGTACATGAGGTGGAATATTAAGGTAGACCTCATGAGGGTGTTAAGGTAGACCCTAATAAAATTAAAGCCATTTAGGAATGGAAAATCCCTACAACCATAAAGCATATTTGAGGATTTCTTAGGTTTACAGGGTATTATTGCAAGTTTGTTGAGAATTACAATAGAATAGAAACAACTCTAACAACATTACCAAAGAAAGATGCATTTTATTTAACTCCAGAAGCAACTAAGGCCTTTGAACATCTTAAAGAGGTAATGTGCCAAGCATCGGTCTTAGCTACACCAGACTTCACAAAAACCTTTATTGTGGAATGTGATGCCTCACGAAATGGAGTTGGTGTTGTTTAATGCAAGAAGGAAGACTCATTTCTTTTGAAATTTGTCCAATGGAAAAGGAAAGTATTTACACAAACCTATTTATGAGAAGGAAATGTTGGCAATACTACATGCACTAAATCAATGACAACCTTACCTAGTCGGAAGAAACTTCAAGGTAAAAATCAGATCATGATAGTCTTAAATAATTTTTGGAATAAATATTATATTCAGAAGAACAAAAAAAATGGGTCACAAAGATGTTGGTTATGACTTTGAAATAATATACAAAAAAGGGAAGAAAAACGTTATTGTAGATGCACTCTCAATAAAGGATGAGGATATGGAAGCATTGCTCTATTCCATTTCTATTATCCAACCTGATTTGATAACTGAACCAAGGGATGAATGGAATAATGATGAAGAGGTGTGGAAACTCATTCAAAAGTTGCAGAAAGATCCCAATACCTATGATATGTTTAGTTGGAAAAATGATTCATTATGGTACAAAGGTCGCTTATATATTTGTAAGAATTCCCAACTCAAACAAAACATGCTTTTGGAATTGCACTCCTCCCCCTTAGGAGAGCACTCGAGATTTTTAAAACTTACCACAAGGTGAAGAAAGAATTTTTTTGGGATGGTGTTAAATCTGGTATTCAAAATTTTGTGGTAGAATGTTTGGTTTTCCAACAAAATAAAGTTGAGACAGTTAAGACCCCGGGTCTGCTATAGACTTTATCCATTCCTACTCAAAGTTGGGAGGAGGTTTCAATGGATTTTATCACAGGTTTACCTAAGTCCGAAGGAAAGAGTGTCATCATGGTGGTAGTTGATAGACTTACCAAGTATGCACACTTTTGTGCATTATCTCATCCATTTAAAGCAAGTACAATTTCTATTGCATTTATGGAAACAATTCAAAAGCTACATGGAAACCCAAAGATTATAGTAAGCGATAGAGATCCCATTTTCACTGGAAAATTTTCGATAGAATTATTTTCTTGTTTGGGTACTCAACTAGCCCATAGCTCATCTTATCATCCTTAATCCGATGGGCAAACTGAGATAGTGAACAAATGTTTGGAAGGATATATTCATTTCTTTGTAACTGATAAACAAACACAATGGGTTAGTTGGTTACCTCTAGCTGAATGGTGGTATAACACTTCATTCCATACTGCAGCAAAAATGACCCGATTTATGGCATTTTATGGATATCATCCACCATCCATCATATCATATTTAAGAGAAAATTCTAAGGTTCAAGCAGTGGAATATCACATCGAGCATCAACAAAAATTTCTCCAACTCTTAAAGGATAACCTCACTCTGGTGCAGAATCAAATGAAACAACAGACATATCAACATTGTAGTGAAAGAATTTTTCATGTAGGTGACTGGGTATTTTTACGACTACAACCATACAAACAAATGTCCCCCAAGCAAGATAAGAACGATAATAAATTATCACCCAAGTACTATGGTACTTACAAGGTGCTGCAAAATATTGGTACTATGGCATACAATTTGGAGCTGCCTGCATATTCCCGAGTACACCGAATTTTCGATGTTTCATTCTTAAATAAAGTTACCGGTTATAAGCTCCCAGTTCAAACAATGTTGCGAGAATTTTATGAAGAAGGAAAATAATATTTGAGCCTAAAGTAGTCGCGGAAATAAGAAATTGACAACTACGGAATCAATTAATTTCAGAGTATCGCATTAGGTGGAATAACTTACCTGCTGAAGATTCCACATGGGAGGATGATAATTTTATACAGAAGCATCCAAAAATAATAAAGCATTGAGGACAACACTTTTTTGAAGGAGAGGGACATGTTACGTCCCTATAATACTAGTGTATCACCCTTATTGTTATTGTTAGTGTAGCCCCCTATTGTTATTGTTGTGCCCCATAAAATCCCACTATTGTTATTGTTGCGCCCTTACATTATTATTTTTATGTATGCTCTAATTATATTGTGATCCCTTAGACTCCTATATATACCAAAGAGGTCTTATCATTTGTATCATCCAAGTATTTTTCATTTCTGTAATGAAAAGGAGGTTCCCCCCTCAAAGAGGATAATTTTTAAGTCTTTGATCTAGATTTTATTTTGTTTGTGAGATGGTTTCATAATGATCATATTCAAAGGATTCATCATGACGTGGTTGTCTTCTAGTGAAAACAGGTCCTTCATCAACTTTTACATCTATGGTTTCGACAATCTTTCAGAGTATCTTATTGTAACACTTGTAGATTTTTCTCTTAGAAGAATAGCCAAGAAAGATACTATCATCTGCTCTTGAACCAAATTTGCTAAGATTATTCTCATTTCTTTTGATGGAGCATTTGTTGTGAAATCCTTTAAAATTATTTATAGAGGAAGGTCTTCCATACCATAGTTAATAAGATGTTTTATCACTATTTAGTCTAACATGAGCCTTGTTGAGAATGTTAACTACTGTTTGAACAACTTCTCCCCATAAAGTATGTGGCACCTTTGATTCATCGCACATAGCTCAAACCATTTCCTAGTCTGTTTTGCTCATCCTTTCAACTACCCCATTTTTTCGAGGGATTTTGGCTATTGTGAATATTTTCTTGATCCCTTGTTGTTCAAAGAAATCATAAAATTCATTTGATGTGTACTCTCCTCCTCTATCCAATCTCAAGAAACTAATTTTAATATCCATTTTGTTTTCCACCAATGCTTTGAATATTTTTAATTTTTCAAAAGCTTCGTGTTTATATTTCAACAACATAACCCAACACATTGACATATAATCATCAATCAACAACATAAAGTATTGCTCACCTCGTGGAGATGTCATTCTTGTGGGCCCACATATTTTTTTATGGATTAGTCACAAAGGCCTTTTTGTAGAATATTACTTTACTTTGAACAAAAATCTTGATGCATTCCAAAATTAGCATGACTTGCATACATTATTTTTAGGTTTGATGATTTTGGGCATGTCTGAGACAAAAACCTTCTTACCTAATTTAACCAGTTGATGAAAACTAAGATGCCCTAATAACCTGTGCCACAACCACTTTGAGTAAGACCTGCGAGATATATATATATATATATATATATATATATATATATATATATATATATATATATATATATATATATAAACCACTAGATTCAAAACCTTATATTATAATGTATATAAAAAGGAGGAGGAGGGGATATTACACCCAAAACCACTGATTTTAAGCCTTATTACCATTAAAATAGACTCAAAATTATACAATATCTGTATGTGCAGCCAATTAAACCTTAGCACCAATGCTTACAAGGAGGTCCATATGACTAGAAATCGTGACCAAGATTTCAACCCCTAACATTTTTTTACTGAGTCACTTGAGTGAGAATGTATCGATTCTCCACTTTTATTTTAGAGGGAAATCTGCTAAGGTGGGAATAATTCTCGTCAAGTGCCACCTTTATGATTTCTGTTAATTTCTTAACCCAATAATAAAGTCTGTCCCAGGCGTTTGACTGATCTCCACTTGAGATGGCCTACAAGATTGGAAATTTAAGAATAATTGCAACTCACCTCTCCATCACTTGTCACCTAAGAGTCTTTCCCAACGATTTTAATCCAAGTTACCTTGAAAATTTTGTATCAGACACCCCATTTTATTTTTAGGGAAAGAATCTCTGATGACGATAATATATTTTGTCTTCAAGACCCCATTAATTGACAAAATCCTCTCAAATAAAACTAAGTCTCAACCCCTTTCACTTTGTTTTAAGAAAAACATCCATGTAGGCTTACTATAGGGATTTAAACAGGGTGTTAACATGCATATACAGATCCCTCCGTGACACCACTCAGATCACATTCGATAATAAGGAAACCACACATTTAACAACGATTTAAAAAATATCTCGCACAAGAATCACAAAGGAACAATGTAACCACTCTATAACATTTTGTTCTACTTAAATATTCTTTCCACACACTTTTCCTTTTATTAATTTCAAACAATGATAAATACATATGCAACATTGTTCCAAATCCATGCATATAGGATCAAACAAGCCAAACTTGGCATAATTAAACAAATTCACAACAAATAGCTATATTTAATGGATTACATGGCAGTAAAAGGAATTTTATCCTAACCTTCCAACAAATCCTATAGATTGAGGAACTAACTCCTCTAGTAAAAGTTTTTACCTTCTCGATCAATTGAGTTTTTATAGGTTCCCCTGCATCATACTCCCAAGGAACAAAGAATTCATGGGATCCTTCCCATGAGATATTCATTAGATTCTCCACTCTTCTGTAGTAATGTGGCAATCATCCAAGTAGAATCAACTACTGGATGGTATTTCCACTTGACCAAGTACTCGTAATACTCCTTTCCCCTTGTCTTCTTGATCAATATTTTGTCCAAAATTCTCTATGGATGTAAGGAATTTGCTGTTGGTAACTACTCTTGCCACTAAATATTCTATTTTCTACGGTCAACTATGATTTTCTCTACTTGATCTGGATGGTACTTGTACAAGCTTGCAACATTTAAAATGGGAGAAATTCTAATCCCTGGTGCCAACTCAATTTCGTATGCATTTGCTGAAAATCTCCTAAGGAACTTACAAGGACCAATTTCTTCAATTTCAGTTTATTGTATCCTCTTGTGGGGATCTCTCCTTCCTTAGATGTGCTAAAACTAGTTCTCCCACTTCAAAGGTTTTTTCTCTCCTCTTCAGGTTTGCTCTGGTTTTGTATTTGAGACTATTACCTTTTATTTATTGTTTTACTCATTCATGGATCTACTACATAGTTATAACAAAATATTCTCCAGCTCCACTCCTTTGTTCAACTCTTCCCAAATTACTAAGCTCATGAACTCCTCTCAGGTGCATTCCATACATGACTTGGAATGGACTTTGACTAGTGCTTATGTTTCGAGAATTGTTGTAGGCAAATTTAGCCTAAACTAGAAATTGTTCCCAATATTTGGGATGCTCTCCAACTAAGCTTCTTAAAATATTCCCCAGAATTATATTAACTACTTCAATCTATCCATCCGTTTGAGGGGGATAGGATAAATTGAAACTCAACTCCATTCCAAGTTTTTTCTACAAGGTCCTCCAACAATCAGGGAAAATTTTAAGGATGGAAGTTTATCTTAAAGTTTAGCACCTTGGAGAATATTACTAGTCCCTAATATCCAAATTTTAAAATGTTTGATTATAATTTTGTAAATTTTTTTAGATTTCTAATTATTTTATATTGGAAAATCTATAATATTCGTGATTTTTAAGGTAAAATAATTTTATACTATAAAATTTGGGTGAATTCAATTAATAAAAAATGGAAATCGACGATTTTTTTTTTTGGGAAAAAGCATGGAATATTAGCCCACCTGCGAATATTAGCTCCTAAAAATTTCCATGCCAAAAATTCCCAAGAATTTGGTGCCTTTGTCTGAGACAATACTCTTGGAAATTCCATGCAATTTAACCAATATATTAGCAATATGGGTGACATCATTAGTTTTAAAACAAGGAATGAAATGATCCATCTTTAAAAATCTCTATATTGCCTCAAATATTGAATCATTACCCTTTTTAGTTTTTGGTAACCCCAATACAAAGTCCATACTCACCGAATCCCAAGGTTTTTTTGGAATTGGCAATGGTGTGTACAACCCTGTGTTTTGATTCTTCCATTTTGCATACTGAAAAATTCTACAATTATTCACAAAATTCTACACATTAGTCATCGTCTTTGGCCAAAAATAGAAGTGCTTCAACTGCTCATATGTTTTTTCATATCGAAAGGGTTCACCGAGGCCTCCACTATGCTTCTCCTTAATTAGGTTCTCCCTCATTGAACATTTTGGAATGTGGAGTTGATTATTCTTGAATAATAGCCTCTCTTGTAACGTATAATCGAGCCACCGACTTCTATCTTGGATTGCTATATTTTTCCAGGTTTTGTTGACTTCATTGAAGTCTACATCAACCTCATACAACTCCTTCATGAATTCAAACCCCATAACATGGAATTCACTCTCCTGCATTATTAAAATATTCACGCTCAAAGCACCTGCAATTTTGTTAGCTTAGCCACTAATATGCTTTAAAAAAAAGTGAAACCCTACAATTACTCTATCCACTTAACATGTTTTTGGAATAATTTTGGTTTTTGCATAATGAATTACAAGGCATGATTATATGCATACAAAAATAACTCCCCTGACATCAAATAATGCCTCCACTTCTTCAAGGCTTGAACCACAATATAAAACTCCTTGTCATAGGAAGAGTACTTCTTCCTTGATTCGTTCAAGTTCTCGCTAAATTATGCTATAGGCTTATCTTCTTGGCTTAGTACAACACCAATTTCTTATCCACTTGCATCACACTTCACTTGGAAAGGTTTTTTGAAATTTGGAAACACCAAAACAAGATGTTATGTGACCTTCTTCTTCAATAATTGAAATCCATTTTCGTCTTTAGCATTCCATTACAATGACTGTTTTTCCTTCTTTATGGTCTTCGTAATTGGAGTACTCATCTAGCTGAAATTTCTGATAAAATTCTTGTAAAAAATAGCTAAACCATGAAAAATTCTAACTTCAAATATATTTTTTGGAGAGGGCCAATCAACAATAGCTCTTACCTTCCTAGGGTACAACTTCAAACCATATTTAGATATGATAATGCATATATAAATAAGCTTTATCTTCAAGAATGAGCATTTATTTAAATTTATTAACAATTTCTCTTACTGCAATTTTTCTAAAACATACCTCAAGTGTTCTTCTTTGGACTGACTGTACACTAGGATGCCATCTAAGTATACAATCACAAATTTCCCTATGAATTACTTTAACACCTCATTCATTAATATCATAAGTGTACTGGGTGCATCAGACAGTCCAAATGACATAACTAACCATTCATACAACCCATCATTGGTTTTAAATGTTGTTTTCCACTCATCTCCTTCTATAATCCCAATCTAATGGTAACCACTCTTGAGATCAATCTTAGAGAAATAAATAACACCACTTAAACTATACATCAAATATTTTATGCAGGGTAAAGGAAATTTGTACCTGATTATAATCTTATTCATTGCCTTGAAGTCTGTGCATATTCACCAAACACCATCTTTCTTAGGACACAACACTATCTGCACTACACATGGACTAAGGCACTCCCCGACCAGTCCTTTATCTAGCAACTCCTGTTCTTGCTTTTTTATTTATTCATTCTCCTGAGGGGTGATTCTGTATCCAACCTTGTTTGGTAGATTTTCTCCCAGTATCAATTCAATATGACGACTTGTACTTCTCATATGTGGAGACTCATTAGGCATGCCATCTACTACAATGTAACTATATTCATTCAATACGTTTTGAATTTAAAAACGCAGGTTTGTCATAGTAGTTGAAGTAAGAATTACTATAGGCTTGAAAACTATAGCGAAGTTTACCTCATTATCTTCCATCTGTTTAAAAATTTCTTTCCCGCTCAACAACAATTTCTTTGGGTAACTTTTCTCTAATGTCCCTTCTTCTTGCAATGGAAACAAGGTATGGTTTATACCATCCTTATGAAACTTGTAAGTGTTATTTTTCCTCTCATATGTAGAACTCCTTTCAAACTGCCAAGGTCTACCCAATAGAATGTGGTACACATACATGAGCATGATATCACAAAGGATTTTGTCCCTGTAACTTCCTACCTGCAACTCCACTTCACATTGTTCATTCACTAATAGTTGATGACCTTTCTGAAGCTAAGACACCTTACACGGTGTTGTATGCTTCATCTTAATGAAACTCAACTTCTCCACAAATTCCGTAGACACCAAGTTGTCTGTGCTACTACTATCGATCACCACTTTTCAGCATTTCCTCTAGACCTTGAAAATAATCCTGAACAAGGCCTTCCTTTGAGCTAGTTCAACAAATTATTTCTTTGGATTTAGCAACAAATTCTTAGGAGATAGAGACTCTCTTGTCTATGTTACATTTTTTTCCTCTTGTACCTTTGGTTCCCCTTCTTCTTCCAGTGAAACAATAACACTCCTCTAGGCTATGCCTCTATTTTTTGTACATTCATATGCCATATGTCCAATTTTCCACACATGTAGCATTGAATATCTCTTCCTCTTCCATTCCTCATCCTCTAGAAAAGGATCTTCAGTCTCTAAAGCCTCCATATGGTTACTGTTATGGGCTTGACCTACTGGCTCCTTCCTTATATGCTATAGATATTTCTCTATTTGATTGTTGTCCTCTTCCTCTGACATAACTTTTCCCTTTACCAAACTGTTTTCTTGAAAACTTCTCCTCAACCTTAAAATATAGTTGATATGCCTCTTCTACAGTTCTAGGAGATAAAATGTTTATCTCATCCTAGATATCCAATCAAAGGACATTTATATATCTTGTTTTCTTCTCTGTAATCTTCTGTATATCCAACCCTGATATTTACTTTGTAAAACTCCTCTCTATACTCCCTTACAAACATTATCCTCCGTCTAATATTTTTCATATGTCTAAATAAAGCAAGCTGATAATATTTGAGAAAGAACTTACCTTTGAGTTTTGCAATTAACCTCTCCGAACACTTGATATTTTTCTTATTTTTCATTTTCCTCTAAGCCTGCACACCATCCCACCATAGAGTTGTGTGTCCCTTCAATTTGTTGACACCAAATTTTACTTTCTTCTCCTTGTCCATCTCCTCATACTCAAAGAATTTATACATATTTATGATCCAGTACACAAGCTCCTCTGGATTGATATTTCAAGCGTAGATAGATACTTTAGGCTTAAGCCTTGATACATATCCAAAAATTTCTTTCAATACCTTAAATTTGCTGAATCCTCACCTACTTCTTCTTCTTCTTCTTGAGGTTCTTCTTCTTCTTCACTTACATCTCCAGATTTAGGATATATTTGTTTACCTGTTTCCATGGCCTCCATTATTGCTTCCAATCACTGCATAACTCACATCACCTCAACATTTTCTATAGGCCTTTGTCCTCTCTAACCTCCTCTTCCAATTCTGTCAACTCTGGGAGCCATAATCAACTATTTTTTCCTGGAGCATATGCAAAACCTGCTCTAATACCACAATGGTGTAGGCCAAGAGGATTTTATTATATATATATAGACAAAGTCATATATATATATATATATACAAAGTCTTACTCAAATCACCAGATTCAAAACCTTATATTATAATGTATATCAAAAGGTGGAGGGAGGGATAGTACACCCAAAACCGTCGAGTTCAAGCCTTATTACCATACACATATAACCATTAGTGAAGACTCAAACTTATAGAATATATGCACACATGACCATTTAAACCTTAGCATCAATGCTTACAAGGAGGGACATACAACCACAACCCATGACTAGGATTTCAACCCTGACATTTTGGCACCGAGTCACCCCGACATTAATGTATTGAGTTTCACGCTTTTATTTCCGGGGAAAATCTGTAGGGGTGGGAGTAATTCTCGTAAAGTGCTGCTTCTCTGATTTTTGTCAAGTATTGACCCCATGATAAAAGTCTATCCTAGACGTTTTCCCGACCTTCACTTGTGATGACATCTAAGATGGGAAATTTAACCACAATTGCAACTTTCTTCTCCGTCATTTTCCACCAAAGAGTCTATCCCCACAATTTTAATCCAATTTACCCAATGATTTTGTATCGAACACCCCATTTTATTTATAAGGAAATACTGTCTTATGACAAGGATTGGTTTTTTTCTTTCAGACCCTGTTTTTCAAAAGGACAAACTTTGGAAAAAAAGGACAAAAAGGTAATTAAAATTACTTACAAGTTATCTAAGGTCATACTAAATAAATAGTAATATTCCATTAAAACAAAGGAGTCATAGGAATATTTTGTAGGGTTAACATTATTTTATGAAATTACCATACAATAATGGTATTTGTCGTAAATCCTACAACACATCATGAATGGATTTTGTGGGAAAAACCTCAAAAGAATTTGTTCCTATCCTTTGTGGTGTACTAGTTATTTGATCTATTTTGAAGCTATAAAATTTTAGGGGTTTTTTGTTTTATAAGGGAAAAATAAAATAAAATATTGATGGATTAATATATATGAAACATAATAAATATAAAGTTGTTGAAATGAAAGAGAAAATATTTCACAACCCATGGGGCGTAGAGAAAATGGTGATAGGGTGTTCTATTAAGGCACTCCGTGGTGTAAAGGTCACCGGTTCGAAACTCTGTGGGCAAATATCCAACCATGCTAAGGGATGTTGTGGCTTAGGTCGAGTGCGATCCTTAGGTGATTTTGATGGCTTAGATTCTACTGGATCACAGATACTCAAGCTACAGGTTAGGTGTGCCATTCATCTTAGGACTCACATAACCTAGAAAATATAAAAGAAAGATAAATTATCTCGTGAAGAACTTGAATTTCAAAAACCTTCAAGAAAACCCATTTAAGAAAGAATACTAGCTAAAATTCATCCATGTAAAACCTATATTAAATTTTCCACCAACACTAAATAAATAGGTTATTAAATTTGAAATGGTCAATAATTAACAATAAGCCCCTAGTGGTGTAGATCAATTGGCAATAGAGTATACTATTATGGGAATCCTTGCGATATCACAAGTTAAAACCTCACGTATCCCATGTGCCATGATTATAGGGTGTGAAATGAACCTATACATTGTATTGGTAGTAGTAGGAATGAACCCATATCACACAAGTACATGCTTGGCTTACTTTGTGATTTCAATAGACACCTCCCAAAAAAATGATTAACAATAGTTGATAAAACAACCAACTAATAATTTAGTGATGAGAGAGTTTCAACAAACATAATACCTATAATTTGTCAAAATTCAAGAATATTTTTATTGAATGGTTGTCAATACACTTATAGCTTCATATTACAAAAGTAACGACACTTCAGAATTCCGAGGTCATTTTTTTTGTCTTTTACTCTTAATTATATTTTTTTTTGGGAAATGAGGAGTTATAAGAAACTACTTAACTTCTCATTTAACCTCTAACATATAACCTCTAACATATTATTTTGAGTTTCAAAGATACTTTTCACTTCAAATAACTTGGAAAAAATAAGATTTTCATACATAACTCTTATCATATGAATAATAAAAATGGCTTCAGAGTTGTGGGCTCGTCAATAAAATAATTGGAGTTTTCATCCAAGTCTTGTAGATATTGCAACACCGGATTATCATCTTACACTTTCTTTTCAAGTTGGATAATGAAACTAGGAGTGGAACAAAAATATTTCTATCCTTTAATGCCAAGGAGTCAATGTTGTTTGTTAACTCATGTGCCTTTGCAAGGAATGATTCAATTTCTTAACCAAATTTTATAATTATTTTCAACATCATTTATATTGTCTCTAGCTTATGCAAAGTTTATATTGAAATAATTTATGTACTTTAGTCCCAATGCACATATTCTTATAGGGATGGGTTGGAACTCTCATTTCCATGAAAATATCTTAAACAAATATTTTAGATTCTTGTCTAGGTCTAAATGCTTCAAAATCATTTGTTCAAAAAGGGATTTAACTTCATCTTAAATGTGTTTTAAAATGACATGTTTATAAAAGGTGATATGAAGATAGAGATCATCACACATAACCCTTAAGCATATGTAATGAACATGGTCATGTTAGTTTATAGTACTTTATAATGGTTGACTTAGTTCTCAATATTCTCCATTTATTCTTTCTGTTGATTGATCTCTTTTCACATCTTGATAAAATTTTCTTAGGACAATTAAACCATTGATATATTAGAGAATGACATAGTTATTGTATACACTGGTCCATATTTTCAAATGATATATAAATAGTTTCAACTATTTCCTCCTTGTCACTCCTTTTGCATTTATGCACACATCTCTTTGACCACTTTCTTTAGCTTCTCAAAAGAGAGTTTCTATAGCAATTATTATATCAACATCTAATTCTTGGTCACTTTCTTCAATGAACTCCTTCCTTCATGAAGAAGGATTTTTTATGTATGCTTCCTATGAAGTCATTTTACCCTCTTATTGGTTGGGTTGAATTCCCAAGTATCAACAACAAATATTAAACTAAGTGGAGAAGGAAAATTAAATTGTCCCCTTCTTGGAGTGGAATAATCCTCCTGATCAATGAATCAATAACCTTTCAATGAGATTTTCTATATTATTTAATTTTTTTAGCATATAAAATAACACAAAAACATAAGTACTATCTATGAGTGTTTTGAATCAAGAAATCATTGGCATTAGAGTTAACTCTCAAGACATGGGAAAGAAACCTTGTTTAATTATTTAATCTTTAAGAAATAGTTCTGTAGAAATCGTTGAATAATACAATATAACTTTTGAGAATAAAAATTTACACTTACACAAAATAATTCTTTTAAATATTGTTGAAGGAAATTGATTGAAATAAATTCATAATATGCATCAAGATAGCTTGTAAATAATAAGAAAGATCTTACAAGAAATTTGTGTTAAAACCAAATTGTAGAGTAATTTTGCATAAAATTCAAATTTTTATATATATTGGATCATTATAATGTTTTTCATCCATCTTGATGCATGCAGAGTGTAAAAATTGGAGGAATAAACTCATGAGACTGTTTTTACTGATGGGACCTAGTTTGGAAAAATAGGGTTTGAAACCTTCCGAGAGATTTTTGAGGTATCAAATGATGTTTTTGGGGGTAAAAATCTTCCACTTTTGAACCAAATTTTTTCATGCTATTCTACACATAAAGACCTTTCCAACGACACAAGAATCACGTCAATCGGAGTCTGTATGCGAAAGTTATGCAACTCAGAATTTGACCTTCCTGTTTTCACCACCATAGTTTGGGAGGATGCTGCATCAACCCCCATTATTCATCTAAAATGGGATAGCCATGGGATAATGATGTAAAATACTCTAGGAGGGTCTATATTGTAACTCTCTTTAATATTTTAGGTAGTCAAACTTAACCACTAGTAGGCTATTGTGTTGTGCTATAAGCGGGCCACTAGGAGAAAAAATGGATTCCATTCTTTCGAGTGCATTTTTTCCATAGCTCAGCAAAAATAGCCAGGATGGATAGGATGTAGAGCACACATAGAGTATTTGTGCATTGTAGTATCCCATGGGCCACAAGCCATACTTCTTTTTACTTGCAACCATATTGCCATTTAGAGAAAGAGAGTGGAGCGACCTCACCTTCTAGCTGGGTTTTTTTCTCCCAAAAGGGTTTCCCAGAGTATATCCTGTGTTTTATGTGTGTGTGAGATTTAATTTTTCTGTTATCTATTTTTTGTATAATTTTCATTTGCATGCATGCACTATTAACAATATATCTATAGATCTAGAAATATAATAAAACTGCAATAGTGTAGAATTTCAGATTTTAAATATAATTTTATCAGATCTATTGTGATGAACTATCCAGTGGAATATCCACGATAGTCTACGGATCATATTGGTATCATAGCAGATTTTGTTGGGAATATCGTGGATATTTTCAAGGGATCTAGATCGGCGAGACCAAAAATTGCAAAACGCTAATCATGGTCGACGAATCTATGAATGACCCTCTTGATCCCGCAGAGGTGAGGTTTTTGCGACTGAAAAAACAAGTCGCAGATATAAACCACATTGTAAATATCCTCATGGCGGCCCTAAGCAATAAGCTTGGGATATTTGGAGAAGATGGTGGTTCAAATTGTTAATTTGGCAGCTCAGTGACAAATTCCAATCATGGGACAATGATTCCTTTTTTCAAGTGGAGAAATTTTGATGTTTGAAGAACTTGATTTGGATAAGGGAAAGTGTATTTTTGAATTGAATCCCACATGTGCACAAAAGGACAGGTCAACCCAAAAGAGAAATTGGACACTCTCGGATGGCTATAAATACAAGTCAAGTAACCCTCATATGGAAATCATCATGATTATTCTTCTTTCTTTGGTTTGGCTTGCACAAGTCTGAGGTGGTTCGTGGAGATCGGTTCGTTCACGTTTGAGATTGCAGGGTTTGAAGCTCACATGTGAGATCTAGGGTTTTGGTTTCTAGCCGCAGGGATGACACATGAATTTTTCAGTTGCAACCACAAGCACATAGGCTCATAAGTGTGGTTGGATGGTTTCAGTTGCATTCAAGTACACTCTCCGCATGTGATTGGAAACTAGGGTTTGATTTTTTAGTTGACCGCAGACAGTGATAGTTGACTGCAGTGTTCTTAATCAGGGTTTTTATTGTTAGCATTGTTGGCTTCATTTTGTCTTGGACGTTTATTAGTTGATTTTTCTGGATATTTTTCTGGTTGAAGATATGGATCATTGTACTCTCTCTTTGCTGAACATTTTATGACAATCTAATAAGAAGAAGAATTTGAAAGTGTTTTCCTCGTAGTGGGTTTTTCCCTAGTCTCTGACCAATTCTGTGTCTCCATATGTGAATGTTTTTCGTATACTTTTACTTTAGGTTATGTTGTATTGATTATGATATTGTTATTTCTATATATAGTTTCATATGTTGCTGAATGATAACGTTATGTTGTTATGGGTTGAATTTAATTTGTAAATAATTAAATTCAATTATCAAAGAAAATAACAATATATCCCTAAGAAAAAATTAACATGGAATTATAGTTGGGTTGAAGAAAATTCATTGAGATGACCCTTATAAAGAAACCATTGATGGAAGCAAGTGAAGATGGAGGAGACCTAAAATAATACTAAGGTTTGAAGGAAACCATATGTAATCTGGTTATTAGGGTTTGATGGATATTATGAGGTTAGGGTTTGGAAGAAACCATGAATTATGACAAATATTTGAGATATGAAATCTAGAAACCCTAGCCTGATGTGAGCATGATCAATGTGAAGATGTTCTAGAACTCGTGACAAGTTTGATGTAGCACTAGATGGGATAGTCTCAATTACACCTAGTTGTTGATGAAGTTGGTTGAAATATAACGAAGGCAACAATGTTATATGGACAATGAACATTCATGACTCTTGAAGGCCGGTTCAAGAAGAATATAGTCACCTATCATTGAAGACAAGTACTTTTTCATGTCTTTAATTTTGTTTAGATTTATTGATTTGATCATTGATTATACTTCCTGCATGCATATTTGAGTATTTGGATACTTCTAACCTCCCGATGAGATGTGAAAAGTGGACCCTTCTCGAGGATTATTCGAGGTGCAAGAAAAGATAGCTAATGTTGGAAGAGAAGAACTACAATTTCCAAATGATACAAAGTGAAAAGGTATATAAATGTTATAAGGTAGGTATAATATATTGTTTCAATTGCAATATTGGATGGCAAGGTAAGCCCTAAGGTATGATGGGAATATCACCTTCATGAATGACTCATATATGAATATGAAAGTAAGTTTGATTTTTGGCACATGTGATATATTGGTACTCTTGATATTTGGCAATCAATTTACATTTTAGATATGATGAATTTCCTAGATACATTGTTTTTGATATATGGTGATTGATATTGTTGTTAATTCTCATGATAAGCATGCTAACCTTAATGATAAAAGTGTAACAATAAGATTGATACTTAAGACATTCTTGTTAGTTTTTGATAAGCTTCGTAAATTTGACTATGACAATAATCTGATATAGTTTGATTTCACAATCTAACAATTCTTTTGATGCAACAATATTAAGATAGCCCAGTTGATGTCTTGATTAATACTGATTGAAGTGGCTTCTCATTCATAGGGAGAAACTCTCCATAAGATCCAAACAACTATTATTATTTGTAGATGAATCTTGACTATTGAAGGAAGTATTTTGGACATGAATAAGCATATGATGTTGTTGAAAATGGTTTGAAAAAGTTAGGGTTCTCGTAGTCTAAGCCCCAACTGCAAGAAAGAAGGCTTAAGGATGAAATTGTAAGCCTCCCAAGTGCACAAAAGAAGGACTATGGATGCGGTTATGCTTGTAGGAAACAAAAAATGAAACCTTATGCATGAGATCTGGAGTGCATCAAGAGTATGACCATCCTAAAAATATGTAGCAAACAGTGGAAAGTCCTATGAGAAGGGAGTTTGAATGTTTGAATTACTATAGAGAATGTGAATGTGTTGTCTAAACTTGTGCTTGCAGGGGACTTGAATTTGCATTTCAATATGGTATTTTGATTCGATCATTGAGGTTAGTATATGTCATTATTTGATAACAATTAAGGGTTTGACAATATTTGGCTCATTGGTTAATATAAAGGAGAAATATTGGAATTTCGACATGATGATTAACAATTCATAGATATGTTTTGTATTATGGATTGATTGAATTCACAGTGATAATGAATTAGGGTTTTGATCAGATTTAGTTCTTGATAATGGTAATTTTCCTTGATGTGAAATAATAGTGCTATGTATATATAATTGGAATTTGGCACATAGGTTGAATAGTAAACAATTATAATTAAGTATGCAATGATCTCACTATGAATGGATAGAACTTATATGACATAATTGGTGTATTCATTCACATCTAGGGACATAAATGATGATCATAAGGATGACTTGATGAAGTCTGGATTGATATTATAAATAAAAACTGTTGACGGGTCAAATAGATAAGGTTGTTGTAACCTGGTATTTGGGTGTGATCTCTTCATGGAAACTAGTTCGAAGAGTTTGTGATATTGGCAGAAAATTTTATGGGTTTGATATTAGCTTTGTTTTGGCATTTAAGGATTGCTGACATGACTTAGTTGATTTGATTGCACAATATTGAGGTTTTAAGCAAGCTTCACAAGCGTAGTATGTCCGCATTGACAGTTACCTGGTGAAGCCAGGAATATTTGCCTATCTGAACATCTACTTCAAAGTGTTCCAAGGTATGCCTATGATTTTGGTTTTATATGTTGACAATAATGATTCTTGGCAGGTAAAGAGCCTTTGATGATCAAAACAAGAGAGAGTTAGCCTCTGAAGTTTGAGATTGAAGAATCTTGGATTAATTAATTAGTTTACGGGATTAGAAGTTTGGAAAAATAAAATATGTTATAAAGTTATTTGGCATGATGGAATACAAATCCTTGGACACCTTGATGGAATTGAATTTCAAGAAGTTATGCACAAATATTGCTGGACCTAACTTGGAAACTGATAGATGATTGGAGCATTGATGTTCCATGTGAACACCTGTCTGGACATATGTTTTAGAACAACCTAAGTCAATTATTGATTGAGCTTCTTCATACACATTGGGTTGCCGCCAAGCACCCTTCAAGATATTTGCATGGGACAATCAATTTTTGGTATGAGATATATTCCTATGGTATATGAATGTATGGATGTACTAATGTTGTTTGGGATTGTTAATGATGAGATGAGAACATCTGGGTGACACTTTAGTATGAGATATGCCATGATATTTTGGATGAGAAGTCCGTATCTTTAAGCATGTTCGAGGTTGAGTATGACATTGCTAGCATGGCTAGCTGTGAGGGAGGTTGAAGAAAATATTTGGAAAACTATTTTGAATAGGTTATGGATGTGACAATGATGCATTGTGATAATAAAGAGCGGGATCCGATTGGTAGAGAATCCAATATATAGCTGGGACTGAGATATATTCACATATTGAGACAATGCTATTGTATGAGACAATCTTAGGCTTGTGGTTGCTACCTTTGCCAGAGGGAGGATGAATAAGATATACTTTTGTGATACATATTTGTTCTAATATAATATTTGATTTTATGTCTTGCATGAAAATGGGATTGTTGTTATTCAAATATTATGATTAAACTCTTTAGTGAGTTTTTTAAGCCTGTACCAGATATGAGCAGATTGATATGTTTCTGATTGAAAAATAACATGACTGATCGAGGAAAATGATCTATGTTCCCTCCCTATCTGAGATCCCAGGGTGTGGAATTGAGATGGAGGGATCCCAGGGTTGAAGGATCTCTGTACAATATGGTATTACCCCTATCTGTGACCCATAGGGTGGAATATGTTTCTCCCCTATCTTGGTCTATGAAAAGTATACCCAAGTTGGAATCTACCCACAAGCTGGGCTTGTTGGGATTTTCGCTCCCCATCTAGCCAATGGGTTGAGAGAGAGCTTGGGGGTGGGTGATCCTTACCTTTGGTAAGTCGGGTATCTCACCCAAGCTGATTATGATGCAGGTGTTCAACCACATGACTACTTAGGGTCATTGCTGGGAATATCAACAAGAATAGGATGGTTGTGATCCTTACCTCGTATAAAAAGTGGTATCTCACCCAGTGATTGCACAATGGGATGGTCGTGATCCTTGCTTGGTAAGTTGTATCTCAACTATTACTTGATGAGATGATTTGGGGCGAGAGTGTCCCATAGGACGTTCACTAATGTCATAGACATGAGGTGAGAGTGTCCCATAGGACCTTCCTCATTTTGATTGGATTCCAGGTTGAGATGGGCTCCTTGATGTAGTTCCAGGTTGATCAGGGCTCCCTATTGATAGGCTCTCTAATGTTTCCCAGGTAGTAGCATTGGGCTACCCACTGGCAGTGATTCCGGTTGGTAGTAGTGGCTCCCCGATGGATAAAGTGTGGTAGCTTGGGATCCCCTCTGATGTCAAATTCTTCTTCTTTTGAATTCTAGAGTGTTCAACATATGAATAAAGACAAGAAAGAGATAAGTAAGGATAAGAAAAGACAAGCCAATATGAGAAATGATGAAATTTGATGATGAGAGACTTTATATAGGATATGATTTGGAAACATGATACTTGAGTTGATTACATGAAGTAGTTGGAATTTCTCCCTAGATGAGAGGGAGTGTTAATTTGGTAGCTCAATGAAAAATTCCAATCATGGGACTAGATTTCGCTTTTCGAGAGGACCAATTTTGATCTTTGAAGCACTTGATTTGGACGAGTGAAAGTGTTTTTTTGAATTGAATCCCATGTGTGTACAAAAGAATAGGTCGAACCAAAACAGAAATTGGACTCCCTCAGATGGCTATAAATACAAGTCCAATGACCCCCATTTGGTTATCATCATGATTATTCTTCTTTCTTTGGATTGGCTCGCACAGGTCTGAGGTGGTTCATGAATATTGGTTCGTTCAGGTCCGAAATTGCAGGGTCCCAAGCTCACACATGAGATATATGGTTTTGGTTTCCAACTGCAGGGATGACACAAGCATTTTTGGTTTCAACCGCAGGTAAGTAGGCTCATGAGTACGGTTTGAGGGTTTCAGCCGTACACACGTACACTCTATACATGTGGTTGGAAACTAGGGCTTGATTTTTCAGTTGACCAGAGATTATGGCAGTTGGCTGCATGATTTTGAATGAAGATTTTAATTATTATCATTGTTGGGTTCATCTCTTAGATGATGATTAGTTGATTTTGCTGGATAGTTTATGGTTGAAGGTATGCATCATTGTACTCTCTCTTTGCTAAAATTTTTATGAAAATATAATAAGAATAAGAATTTGAAAGGGTTTTCCCCATAATGGGTTTTTCCCCAGTCTCCAACCAATCTTGGTATCTCCATGTGTGAATGTTTTTCTTCTATTTTTCCTTTATTTTCCACTGCATTGATGATGATATTGTTCTTTCTATATAGATGCATATGCTACTGAATGATAATGTTATGGTGTTTTGGGGTGAATTTAATATGTAAATAATGAAATGCAATTATTAAAGCAAAGAAAAATACATCCCTAAGAAAAATTAATAGAAATTTAGAAGAAAAATAAGGAGGATCGAGAGATTAGGAAGAATCAAAGAACCAACAAAAGAAAGAAATCGAAAAATATCAACCCAGTTCAAGTGCCTTGAACCAATCACTGTATCTGTTTAAAATGGAAGCAAAAGTTGATATCAAGCTGTACCAAAATGGGATCGACACTATGAAGCTAAATCACTGGTTGCAACCATTGGAAGTTCATTTCAACGCCCATTAAATTTAAGAAGGAAAAAATATTTGTTTTGCGGGGTTGAAACTAGAGGGTCATGCACTGACTTGGTGGGAGAGATACATGGAGACCCTGCGGTTGGAGGGAGAGCCTCCAATAAATAAGTGGGAGGAATTCAAAAGCCTCATTAAGTCATAGTTTTATCCTATTGGGTACACAGAGAATTAATGGATCTAGTGGCACTACTTCAGGAAAAAGTTGGCCCAAAGTGTGCAAAAGTACACCACAAAGTTCAGAAAGATGGCCATAAGGATGTGTATATCCCCAAATAACCCATATGTACTCCTAAAGTACTTAGGGTGTCTACATAACCATATACAAGAGCAAATATGTTGTTCAAGCCCAAATAAATGGACAAGGTTTGTGTATAGGCACAATCCCTGGAGAACATAAGCTGAAGAGAGCGCAATCAAGTGGATCAAAGCAGAAGGAGAAATAAGACACTTCTAAGGAGGGGAAGAAGAAGAAAAATGGGGGAAAGAAAAAAAGACAATAGCCACAAAAAACTAGTGCAAATATCCCAACAACCACTGCATCCACTGCAACATTGACGACCATAGATAGGATAAGTGCTAGAATTTGCATCCAGAGATCAACCCAAAGAGCAAAAATAAATATACTAAGAATAAGAATATGATGGCCACTGATTCAAGAAACCAAGTTGAAAGTAACTCGGATGTGGATGAGAAGATTCTCTGTACGTTAATGCAGAAGGAGGTGAATATGAGCAACCTTCAACAACAAGAAGAGAAATAAATGAGCAAACTCTTCCACATAAAGATACATGTAAAAAATACAAAGATGATGCTCTATTTGACTTAGAATCACAAGTGAATCTCATTGCAATAGAGCTAGTCAAGAAGTTGGGGTTGGAAGTTCGTGATCATCTAAACCCATATCCACTGGGATGGGTAAATAAGGATGCAGAGCTGAAGGTAACAAAGTAGTGCAAAATTAGATTTTCTAAGTGCTAATTTTATTGATGAATTAGAGCAAGATATGGTTCCCCTTTATGTATGTGAAGTTATGTTTGGGAGTCCCCACATGTATTGTGAGATGTAATATTCGTGCAGATATCCAACCAATATTGGCTTATCAAGGATGGAAATTTTTTCATCATCAACGTGCATGAAGGCAAGTCGAAAATTTCGCTAGTAAGTGCCAACCAAGCCAAGAAATTGATCAGTTCCAGCAAGAATTATGTTTTATTGTTTTTAAGAGAAAGTTAGTCTACAAAAGAGTCAGTAAGAGGTAAGAAATCCCTAAAGGGGTGTACCAAGAAACATAAACAATAAATGGAAGAGTTTCTAGAGACATACGGGGATGTGTTCCTAGAGCTTAAAGGGTTACCACCTAAGAGGGGAGTGAAGCACAAGATCCAACTATTGTTGGACTCCCCATTTCTAAACATTGGGCTGTACAGCCAGTCTATTATAGAAGCAAGTGAGGTGAATAAACAGTTGTAGCAACTAATAGAACTGTAGAAATTAGCTGAATAAATCACTTATTCACTGAAGATTAACCTGGTCATATATCAATTTCGAATTGCATACATAACACATAACCTTCTTCTACAATTAATTGTCACATGCGGAAATAACAGAAGCAATCTCACATCAATTCAATCACACATTAACTCAGTATGTATGGGGAAAGCCTATAGCTGAAAACCCCACAGCTATTGTGTATATTATAATGGAGAAATCAAGTAACCAAACAAGTACAATACTCCTCACGAGTACTCAGTACTCTCTCATGAAGTTACTCACAATCTGACTCAGTTTTGAACAAGTCTGAGGTTCAAAACTCCCCGCCAATTGCCTTGCCTCTATTGCGCGATCATGGCCTGTATATGAAGAGGTTCAAGGTTCGAATCCCCTTCCCTTGATTGCGTAATTGTCATGGACAATTCCTCCAAGTGTAATGCAAAACTCATGCAAAACAAATCTACCAACTGATAGCTTTACTCACCCTTTCATCTACCTCTTCCTCTGGTCTCCACTGAACTGATCATGCACTGTAGTGAACTGAAGTGTTCTTGAGTTGACTAATGAGTTAATATTTAGTAAATTAAATATTATTTAATTTACTTCACTCATATCTAGTTGATTAGTTAGTTAACTAATCCCAACTAGTTCAACTAAAACAAACAGAACACAACTCCACTACTTGTCCCGTTAACTCCTCCAAAACTCCTGCCACTGAAGTCTAACTGAAGCCAACCATGCAAGATGCCATCAAACCCTAGGAACCACGTGATTCCTTGTGTCGGTTGCATGAGCCACCTCCATGACTCAAACTGAAGTGCGCCAAGAGAGTAAACTGCTGTTTATAGTCAAAATATTATTAAGGGTAAATAATATTTGACTTCCATATTTTTAGGAGATCAGTCTAAAAATAGCCTGGGTTCTAAAAATTAGGGTCTCATCTATTTTTACCGACATGTCGCATACTCCAAGAATCTCCAAGTAGAATTCCCAAATTATGCTCCGTATGTCTAAAAATAGACATAGTCTAAAAATAGACTTTGCGCCGGAATTTGCCTGCGGGCCCACTTAGTGAAGGCGACTTCATTTCACTAAGCTCCATCATCTTGCTGCATTTTCAACACTCCCTCTCAGCAAGATATGGATTATCTGCAACCCCTATCCTACCTCTGTGGAATTCGAACTTGCTCCTGGTGAGCGCCTTCGTCGGGATGTCGGCATCCTGATCCTCCGTGGGAACATATGAAAGCATCATGATTCTCCGCTGAACACAATCTCTGATATGATGGTACCTGATGTCGATATGTTTGGACCTATCATGAAAAACTGGATTAGCCGAGAGCTTGATGCAGCTCTGGTTATCACGATGAATCCTTGTAGGCTCAAGTAGCTTTGAACAAACACACGAGATCTTCGGCATCCAATAAGCCTACATGGTCACTTCTTTATATGTACTCGGCCTGTTGTTGAGTGCCACGAGATCTCAACTCTGTTGTGGCTATTTGTCAACCTAATCTTAGAAACTCTCAGTGCTCTTAGATTACGTTGGGCTCCCTGCCCAATCTGCATCAGTGAAGCGAGAAAGCTTCACTCCATCCTCCTGTCTGTACCATAGACCATATCCCGATGTGCCTCTGATATAGCGCAATACATGCTTGCCCGCCTTCCAAAAGAGCTTGGTAGGCTTAACCATAGCTTGCGAAAGCTGGTTAACTGCATAGCATATATCGGGTCGAGTATTGACCAAATACATCAACGACCCTACCAACTGTCGATAGACAGTGGCATCCACTACCTCCTCCGAAGTAGCATCTCCCTTCCTCCAACCTCCAGGAAGAGGGGTATCAACAGGCTTGCAGCCTTGCATGTTGAACCTCTCCAGAATCTCCCGGGCATACTTTCCCTGAGAAACAAACAGTCCTCCACTGCGCTGCCAAATCTCCAATCCCAGGAAATAATGAAGGATGCCCAGGTCCTTCATCTCAAACTCTCGTGCAAGATCCTCCTTGCATGAAAGTATCAACTGCTCGTCGCCAGTCAAAATCAGATCATCTACATACAGTACGATGATCAACAGCTTCCCCTCCACCACAATCTGGTACAGGTTTGGATCCGCCTCACTCTTGGAGAATCCAAGCCCGGTGAAGTAGCTGTCTATCCGAGTGTACCAAGCACGAGGTGCTTGCTTCAGCCCGTACAGTGCTCTCTTGAGTCGGCACACATGCGACTCACTGCTGAAGATCTCAAAACCTTCAGGCTGCTCTATGTACACTTCTTCCTCAATAACTCCGTTGAGGAACGCAGTCTTCACATCCATCTGATGAATGTGCCACCCCATCTGCGCTGAGAGAGCAAGGATCGTCCGTATGGAAGAGTACCTTGCGACAGGTGCAAAAGTCTCCTCATAGTCAATCCCCCCGATCTGTGAGAAGCCACGGGCGACAAATCTCGCCTTGTACTTCTCCACACTCCCGTCAGCCGCCTGCTTCACCTTGTAGATCCATCGCGAACCTACAACTGATTTCCCAACCGGTCTTGGGACAATCTCCCATGCACTGTTCTTGATGATCGAATCATATTCTTCGATCATGGCATCAACCCATGCGGGTTCCTCCACAGCTTCCTCAAAAGAGGATGGCTCCGTCACAACACATTGACTCACCAGAGCCATGTATCCAGTGTACCGATCCGGTGACTGTCTCTGTCTGCGCTGTGCTGTAGGTGGTCCTACAACCTTCTCTGCATCCCGAGCCAGTCGCTCAGCTTCTGTCGTGCGCATGCGCCCTCTGATGGTTGGCGCTGCCTGGGTGGTTTCTTCCACCTCCTGAACCTCCTCTTGTGGCTGATCCACATCCGGAAGCTCCTCCTTGGGAACTAACAACTCCTCATCTGCATGCAAGTGTAGCTCCCTCTCAAGCGAACACTGCATGGCTTTCTCCTCCTGAAATTTTATATCCCGTCGCACAACAGTCTTTCGACTGTCTGGCACATACACTCGATAGTTATGGGGTGTATCAGTGTACCCCACAAATATTCCAACTTCAGCAGTTGGATCCAGCTTCCTTCTCGCATCCTTCGTCACATGCATGTAGACAGGAGATCCGAAAATCCGCAAATGGGAAATATCGGGCCTCTTGCCAGAATAAGCCTCCTCTGGTGTACTCATGCCAAGAACCTTGTGAGGACAACGGTTCTGCACATACACTGCTGTATTGCATGCCTCAGCCCACAAGTGAAGGGGTAGGCCCCGATCATGCAACATCGCCCGTGCAGCACCCACGATCGTTCTGTTCTTCCGCTCAGCCACCCCGTTCTGCTGTGGGTTATGGGGTGCGATGAGCTCTCTCTGAATCCCTTCTGCGCTGCAGAACTCCTTGAATTCAGCCGAGATGAATTCACCACCGTTATCACTCCTTAGAGCAATCACCTTCTTCCCCGACTCCTTCTCGACCGGTGCTTTAAACTCACAGAACTTCGCGAATGTATCGCTCTTCTTCTGCATGAAGAAGATCCAGCACTTTCGAGAGAAATCATCAACAAAGATCACATAATACCTGTGCTTTGCTGTCGAAGCAACTGGGAAAGGACCACACACGTCTGTGTGAACTCTCTCAAGGATCGTCGTGGCGCGACTATCCTTCTCGTGAAAGGTGGCTTTCACATACTTCCCTAAAGTACACCCCTTGCCCTGATCTGACTGCGCAAGGGTGCCCATGGAATCGGTGAAATCTCTTGCGGAGATGTGGCCTCCCATGGTGATGGCCCAATCTCACATTGCCATAGTTCGCCCTCATCATCCCGGCTCACCACATCTCCGTACTTGCATGCCATAGGCACGCGATCATCTACTTTGAAAGCTGATAAGGTTTTGAGGTTGAACCCCTATCTTCGGGTCTCTCCAGTAGGTCTTCACACGCAGGGGAAAGCTTTTCCTTCGGCCCGAAGACCGCATCATACCCCTTATCCTCCAACATCGCTATTGAAATCAGGTTCTTCTTCAATCCAGGTACATGCATGACATCCTTTAAGACAAAGGGTTTACCAGACTCCCTCTGAAAGGATACGGTACCGATACCAGTCGCACTGTATCTACCGTCATCGCCCATCTCGATGTGCATACCCAAATCCTTGTCCTCCGGATCTGAGAACAACTCCCGATCTCCCGTCATATGAAATGACGCACCGCTGTCCAAGAACCACACCGATCCCATCACACTTGAAACCAAGCATGCAATCAGTGAAAAGTCAAGCTCGAACTGTGAAGCCAAATCTTCTCCATCTGCAGATCTTCCCGCTTGCTTGTTCTTCTTCTTATTTGGACAATTGGTAGCATAATGTCCGTGATCATGGCAGTGAAAACACTTCACTTTCGCCATATCCTGCTTCTTGCCCTTAGCTCCAGAATGAGAGGTTTTCTTACCCTTCCCTTTCTTAGCTTTGGACACCAAAGCGCAGTTTTCTTCATCAGCTCCCTTTGATGAAGATCCATCTCAAGTAGTCCTCCTTATCTCCTCCTGCATGAGATCCGCCCAAAGGTGCTCCCATCCCGGCAGCTTCTCCCGACCATTGACACTATCTTGATATGAGTGCCAAGCCTTCGGAAGACCAAGGAGAGCCAGGTCGACCATATCCTCTTCATCGACAGTAACTCCCACACTTCCCAGTTCATCTCTGCATTGAGTGAACTTCGTGAGGTATTTAGCGATACTGTCGCCCTTCTCCATCTTGATGTTCCTGAGCTTGTCTTTGAGCGCTAGCTTCCTTTGGTCACTCTTACTCTGGAATAGATCCGTCAAAGCTTTCCACATTAAATATGGAGTAGCCTTTCCATGCAGGCTGGATACAATATGATCCTTGACGCCCTCCAACAGGATCCTTCGACATTTCGCGATCTTCTTTTGCCATGCATCGACCAAAGCTGCATCGGTGGGCTTTGGGACATCCGCATCCACGAACTCCTTCAGACCATTATCTTCTAACACTGCTTCCATTCGATCTTTCCATGCAACATAGTTCGAACTGCCTTCAAGAGCATATTCGCGTCGCAAACCATTGAAAGAAGACATCTTTCAACACCGGCACCAAGAAGAACAACCTTCTGCAAAATTCGAATTCCAAACTCCAAGCTCTATCGCTTCCGATCTATACTTGAAAACAAATTATTTCCAAATCGGAGATTGACTGCAAAGGGCTTTTACCAGACCTTTCACTTTCCGAAGAAAGATGAATCCGGAGGCTTCCTGGCCCGTATGCAGACTCTGTCCGAGGAAATAAGTTTGCAATCACCGTAATAGATCTCGACAATTAATCTCGCTCAGATACCATGTAGAAATTAGCTGAATAAATCACTTATTCACTGAAGATTCTTTTGGTCTTATATCAATTTCGAATTGCATACATAACTTACATAACCTTCTTCTACAATTAATTGTCACATGCGGAAATAACAGAAGCAATCTCACATCAATTCAATCACACATTAACTCAGTATGTATGGGGAAAGCCTATAGCTGAAAACCCCGCAGCTATTGTGTATATTATAATGAAGAAATCAAGTAACCAAGCAAGTACAATACTCCTCACAAGTACTCAGTACTCTCTCATGAAGTTACTCACAATCTGACTCAGTTTTGAACAAGTCTGAGGTTCAAAACTCCCCGCCAATTGCCTTGCCTTTATTGCGCAATCATGGCCTGTATATGAAGAGATCCAAGGTTCGAATCCCCTTGGCTTGACTGCGCAATTGTCATGGACAATTTCTCCAAGTGTAATGCAAATCCCATGCAAAACTGATCCTCCAACTGATAGCTTTACTCACCCTTTCATCTACCTCTTCCACTGGTCTCCACTGAACTGATCATGCACTGTAGTGAACTGAAGTGTTCTTGAGTTGACTAATGAGTTAATATTTAATAAATTAAATATTATTTAATTTACTCCACTCATATCTAGTTGATTAGTTAGTTAACTAATCCCAACTAGTTCAACTAAAACAAACAGAACACAACTCCACTACTTGTCCCATTAACTCCTCCAAAACTCCTGCCACTGAAGTCTAACTGAAGCCAACCATGCAAGATGCCATCAAACCCTAGGAACCACGTGATTCCTTGTGTCAGTTGCATGAGCCACCTCCATGACTCAAACTGAAGTGCGCCAAGAGAGTAAACTGCTGTTTATAGTCTAAATATTATTAAGGGTAAATAATATTTGACTTCCATATTTTTAGGAGATCAGTCTAAAAATAGCCTGGGTCCTAAAAAGTAGGGTCTCATCTATTTTTACCGACATGTCGCATACTCCAAGAATCTCCAAGTAGAATTCCCAAATTATGCTCCGTATGTCTAAAAATAGACATAGTCTAAAAATAGACTTTGCGCCAGAATTTGCCTGCGGGCCCACTTAGTGAAGGCGACTTCATTTCACTAAGCTCCATCATCTTGCTGCATTCTCAACAAGAACAAGGTGTAATTAGACCAAGTACATCGCCTGTGGGTCGCCCATCATCATTGTGCCAAAGGCGGATGTGTATAGATTATAGGGAGTTGAATAAAATCACGCTAAAAAACAAATAACCACTTCCATGAATAGATGATCTGCTGGATCAACTGTAGCAAGAAAAATACTTCATTAAGCTAAAATTGAAGTCTCGATATCACCAAGTTTGAGTCAAAGAAGAAGATACCTCGAAGACCGCCTTCAAAACCAAGCAATATTTGTATGAGTGGTTAGTCATGCCATTTTTCCTATCTAATGCAAAAGCTACATTTATGAGATCAATGAATGATGTAATGTGCCCTTTTATATGTTCATTTGTTATTGTTTATTTGGATGATATATTGGTATACAATGCTATTTGGGAAGAGCATGTCTCTCATTTGATGTAGGTGCTGAAGACATTGAAGAAGCACTGACTGCTAGAAAATCTTAAGAAGTGTGAGTTTGCACAACAATCTTTGGTGTATCTGAGGTATGTGATAGGTGGAGGAAAGTTGAAGATAGATCCTGCCAAGATGGAGACCATCATGAAATGGTCGGTGCCTACTAATGTTTATGAGGTTATGAATTTCATTGGGCCATAACAGTACTTGTGGAAATTCATAGCCTCATTTTTAGAGATAGAAACACCACTCCATACCATAACAACAAGTGATAAGAGTTACAAGTGGGGAAAGGGTCAACAGAGGGATTTCGAGGAGCTAAAGAAAAAATTAGTCAAGCACCAATTTTGGCATTACCAAAATTGCAATAACCCTTTGAAGTGGAGACAAATGCGAGTGGGTATGCTATGGGAGTGATCTTGATGCAGGGAGGAATGTTTGTATGCTACCATTCTGAAGTATTTCATGGGTAAATTCTTAACCACCCTACCTACAACAAGGAACTCTATGCCCTAGTGCAAGCTGTGAAGAAGTGGAAACACTATCTGATGGGAAATAAGACAATAATCCACAAAGATCACCAACCACTATAGTACTTTCAGGCCCAAAGTAGGCTATAACAAACCAAACATTACAAGTGGATGGGGTTTCTACAATAATTTCATTTGGTGATCAAGTAAAAAAGGGAATCACAAACAAGTTGGAAAATATGATCCCAAGGCCACCCACATCAAAGATCAAAAATTTGGGGACTCTTGTGCACATGGATCCATTTACCCATGATGCATACAAAGAGGCATATTTAGAGGATGAGGACTTCAAGGAGGTTTATCATCAGTTGCAGAGTCAGATTCATGTGCATGATGGTGACAACATCGTTGACTACCATCTCTAGGAAGGGTTACTCTATAGGCAAGATAAGCTATGTGTTCCTGAAGGTGAGCGATTTTAGTTGATTTGAGAGGCTCAAAACTCCAAGGTTGTATGGATATTTGGTGTAGGGAAGACCGTGGCCAACTTGCAGAGGTATGTATATTGGCCCAAGATGTAAGAGCATGTAGCTAGGTTCATAAGAGGATGCATGCTTTGTTGTACCAACAAGCCTAGAAATAGGAAACCCTTTCTATATCACCCCTTACTTGTACCTACTCATCCTTGGGAAGTCATTTCCATGGAATTTGTTGGAGTTTTACCAACAACTAAGAAGGTACATGACTACCCGTTTGTGGTAGTTGATAGGTTCAACAAGATGTGTGTTATGATGCCTTGTAAAAAGAACATTAGTGGGCAAGAAGAAAAAAACTTGTTCTTTGGATAGGTTTGGGTTCACTTTGGATACAAAGGAGCATTGTTTCAGATAGGGATACAAGATTTATCAGTGCATTGTGGACTACATTGTGGGAGAAGATGGACACGAAGTTGAAGAGATCTACAACATTCCATCCACAAACAGATGGACAAACATAAGTGGTCAACAAGACTTTGGTGCAACTTCTGAGGGGATACAACTTGAAGCATCCAAAAACCTAAGATTAATATTTGGTATATATACGACATTATTACAACAAAGCAGTCCACACTTCTACATGAAATCACCCATTTGAGACCCGTTTTGGATATTTTTCATCTTCACATTTGGATATTGCATATGGGAAGCAAGGAGAGAGATAATATCTTACGAGAGATGCCCCGAGGGCTGAAAAATTTATAGAGAAGATAAAAAATATTCATCTACAAGTACAAGAGGCACTACAGAATTCACAAGAGAAATATAAGGTCATGCACGATCAACATAGAAATAATAAATCATTCAAGGTGGGAGACAAAGTATGGCTATAGTTGAATAAGGAGGGCTTGCAGGGGCCTGATAAGAAAGTCAAGGCTCTTAGGTATGGTCCCTTTGAGATACTGGAAAAGGTATATGATAATTCCTATCAACTCAGTTTACCACCATATATGCACATTTGCTTTGTTGTGAATGTAGAGAATCCAGAACTCTATGAGCCTTCCATGCTAGACCAGGAATAGGAAGAAGTCCTACCTTCTGTGGAGGATTTGGCACCAGATGCTCAGAAAGAGTTTATAGGAGATAAATTTTTTCACAAGAGGCCAATAACTACAAGGAAGGGGCAACATGAACTTTGGCAGAATGGGTTGAAAGGACAACTTCCATGCAAAGCTAAATTGTACACCAGAGAGAAGGTGGAGGAAAAATTTACTAATCTCATTCAATAGAAGCTTTTTGGGACCAAAAGCCTCCTAAAACGGGTATATGTGATCCATATTGGATCATAATATTGTTATTAATCCATCTTGATGCATGCAGAATGGAAAAAGTGGAGGAATAAGCTCATGAGACCATTTTTACCAGCAGGATGCAATTTGGAAATACAAGTTCTAAAACCTTTCATGAGCGTTTTGAGGAATCAAAAGAAATTTTTGGGGTAAAAATTTTCCACTTTAGCATTACACCTTTTCATGCTATTCTACACACAAATACTTTCCAACGACACAATAAGCATGTCAATCAAAGTCCATATACGAAAGTTGTGCCACTCAAATGCTGACCTTTTTGTTTTCACCATGATGGTTCAGGAGGATGCCACGTGGGCCCCCATTATTAATGGGAAAGGGGTTAGCCATGTGATTTTGATGTAAAATAATCTAGAAGAGTCTATATTTTAACTCTGGTTAAGAGTGGAGGTAGTCAAACTTAACCACTAGTAGGTTATCGGGCTGTGTTGTAACCAAGACACTAGGAGGAAAAAGGGATTCCATTCTTTTGAGTGCATTTGTTCCATAGCTAAGAAATGTATCCATGAGGCATAGGAGGTAGAGCAGACAAAGAGGTTTTGTGCACTATAGCGGCCCATGGGCCATAGTCCATACTTCTTTGTACTTGCAACCACATTTCCATTCAGTGAAAGAGAGCAAAGCGAGCTCACCTTCCAGCTGGGTTTTTCTCTTGAAAGGGTTTCCCAAAGCATATCTCGTGTTTTATGTGTGTGTACGAGATTTTATTTTGTCATTCTCTATTTTTTGCATAATTTTAATTCGCATGCATGCACTATTAACAATATATCTACATATCCATGAATCTAATAAAATTGCAATAGTGTAGAATTTCATATTTTAGATATAATTTTATCAGATTTGTTGTGATTAAATGTCTAGTGGAATATCCATAACAATTTACGGATCAAATTTGCACTAATGATATTATTTGGAAAAAATGTTCTTGTTAATTAAAATAATAATTAATTAATAGAAATAGTTCTAATAGAATATCTTTCATAAGCCATACATCATGGGCCAAAAATCCCCTACAACTCACTAGATTCCAATAATTATACAATTCAAAAATTGGTTATTATAACCAATTTGTGTCTAACCTATAATGAACTTGGCATCTAGTCCCTAATTATTATTTTTTCATATTTTTCCCATTTTACAAAAAAGTTCATTACATAATTTTCTATGAGAAAAAAATTGTTTCCTTTTAGGGGATATTGAAAAAGGAGGTTTTCTATTAATTTTTTTTATAAACTTTTCCATTTTTAGTAAAGAACATATTAGTTGGGTTTCTTTTCTCCATTAATTCATGATAAACTTCCAAAGATTCCCATTCCTAATTATAGAGATGTTATGAGCTTATTTCTAATACTACTAGAGTATCTCTTTAAATTTCTCTAGCATTGGATCTATTGAGTTCAAATTCTCTGGGGCACTAAGTAAAGCCAATTTACAGTAGTTGGTTGTGTCCTTTATGAAGTCGTAGATATTAATACATGCTATCCATTCATCTTCTATATTACTACATGCTATCCATTCATCTTCTATATGATTTTGTGTTTCATGTGAAATCACACAAACCATATTTGCTTATCATTTCGATATAATGGTCCTCACTACCCTTGTTTTTCTATGTCTATTTAATAAAATTTAATTGACCTTTAACCTTCCCTTATTGCTCCTTTCAAATTAGTTTTTCTTTATACAATAGATAATTTCAAGTTAAATTCTTGGAAGTTTGAAAGCTCCATACTAAAAATGACTTTATTTGTGTCTTTGCTTGATCTTTAAAAAACCTGACATGAATCACTATGTTGTTTTATAATACTTTTTAGATTTTCAAGAAAATATATTTTATTCTTTGGATTTTCTATATCCACTACTTTTTTTTTCACCCCATCAATTGTAGTATGTAGTATGGCTATGCTAGTACACAAAATATAAGTTAATATAACTTTATTTGTATCGATAACTTTCTCTTCAGATGTGCATTAGATTTTAATGTCAAAATCAATATTTCTCAATTTTTAGTTTTTTATGACTATGATTCCTTTTTCGTAATTTGTGAAATCATGGTCAACCACATAGTCCACAAGGTTTAGAAAGTTCAGTTCACCCCAAGATAAGATGTCTTTGATACCCCTTAGTGTAATTACTTTCTCTATCCCATTACCTATATATTTAACCAATCTCCCCTTATCTATACATTTTTTGGAAATTACCAAATTCTCCATAGTGAGATCTACAAAAATTCTAGAAGGATGTTCGGTTTGTTGTTGTGTTTACTCTAGGTTTTGATTAGGAGGTTATTTCTCTTGGGTGTTGCCTATATTTCCTAAAGAAGCTTCCTTTTATGTCTCCAAATATGATTTATTTTCATGTTCAAGCTTATCTTATTCTTACTTCTTCTTGGCTTCTCATTCTAATCTATCCTTTTTTTCTACCTTTTTCCTTTCTTCTTCGTCAAGTTTTGCTTTTTCCACATTTTCAACTTATTCCCTTAAATTATGTTCATGTTCTCTTTTATTCCTTTTTTTCTCTACTTGAATTTTTTTAATCCTACTATATTTTGGATTTCTCAGCCTTAGCTTGTAGTTTCTCCTCTTCCTCTTTCTTATTTTTTTCCCACTTAGCTCCTATTATTATTTTCTTCTTGATTCTATCTTCTTCAAATTTTCTTTTCTTTTCTCCTCCTCATCTTCCTTTAGTAATCTCTCTACTTTTTTTAGTTTTTTCTTTATCCTCTCATTTTTTCTCATTAGAGGACATATGACGGGTGGGTGAAAACATTAAGATTTAAGTCTAGGTTGCACCTATTTCATGTTATAGTATTTTCAAAAGGTAATTATGATGGAATGTGCCATTTTAGAAGGTAATAATGCCTATTGCTATGTCGGGAGATGCTAAAATCTTATGTAAAAGAGTTATCTCACATTCATCATTGTGTAAATTACCCTTTTTATCATTTATTATATAAAGGGAAAAAATTACATTTGTCCCACATGTATTATTGGGATGTAATTACTTCATATATCTTGCTATATAATAAAGGCAAGAGAGACCCATGAGACACACAATGTGTAGAGAAAAAAATATCATTTTTGTAAATGTTAAAGCATTTGTGGAGGTACTCTTAAGTAAATATTGGATATTCCTAAAGAGTAATGAATATTATATTACCTGCTCATGGATGCCACCCCATATATTTGATGTACTCTTCTCTTTATCTCTTGTCTTTTTCTTACATTGAGTAAATGTTGTTGTTACATGGATAGGGGGATACATTACTAAAGTTAGGATAATATATTAGTAGATTTATACTTGTTTTTAATTTTGGTCTTTAAAAAAATGAGTAGCAAACAAAATTGAGCAAAGGTGAATTTTGTGTGACTTCAAAAGTTACTGGGAATGCAGGAAGATGTCATCGAGGAGGAGTGTTGATGTATCTCCATCTTCCTACATAAGTGTTCCTTCTCCCTAGTCATCATTAAGGGGAATGTTGGCATGCCATTGAGGAGGAGTGTTGATGTATCTCAATCTTCCTACATAAGTGTTTCTTCTCTCTAGTCATCATTAAGGGGAATGTTGAAATGTTTCTCTTTGAACAATAATAATGTATAGTTTTATGTTAGAAGAAGTTTTAATATTATGTAAAAGAGTTACTCCACATTCATCATGGAGTAAAGACCCTTGTTATCATTTATTATAAAAATAGGTGAAATTATATTTATCCCGCATGTATTATTGGGATGTAATTCCTCCATATCTCTTGGTATATAATATATGAATTACATCTAGATAGTCCTCCACCCTAATCGTTTTGTAGATTTCACCCATTAAAGAAAGGAATTTGAGAATTAATTTGACTTTTGTATTTTTATAAATAGGATGCACCAATTTAACATTAGGTTTATATAACTACATACTAGAATAAAATTATTCAAGATCAACCTCCATGTCACTATGTTATCTATATTTAAAAGTATAATTGAAGTATTTTATTTTATTATTATTTTTTTTATATAAAAATATATAGTTTATAATTTATTCATTATTTAATAAATAAAAAATACTTTGTACATAATTAAAATTTTAATTTCAAATTTTAACAAATCAAAGAGAAATTCCAATAAGAAATAAGATAAAGGAAAATCAACACTTAGTGAATCTCAACTTAGATAATAAAAAATAAAAACTTTGTTTACAATAAAAACTTGCAGTTAACACTAAAAAAGTGTAAAAATAGTGTTTAAAGAAAAAAGTTTGATTCTAAATTTGATCACTGTGAAAAAACAATGACCTACAGAAAAAAAAAAAGAGAAAGAAGAAGTTAAAATGTTAAAAAAATCTCCAATAATAGAAATCCATACATTTTTTTTATAGAATATGATTTCAAATCCTGATAATAATGACAATGCATGCTCATAAGACATTTCATCTATTAATCACATAAACATCAACGATGAGTTGAGAGTTTAATTGCTATTGGGAAATTCCCATATCGTTGAGAGTTTAATTGCTATTGGGAAATTCCCATTTCATTTTGTTTCGATTTGAATTTGCACTTTATCTCATGAAAAATTTATGAAAAAAGTGATGAATCGATCATTAGTATTTAGGACTATGATAAGTGAAAAGCTTTAAAATCACCTAACAATACATGCTCATAGATTTGGTTGGATTTCTAGCATTTGATGCTGACAAGACATTTCAACTATTAATCATATAAACATCAATGGCGATGTGAGGAGTTTAATTGCTATTGAGAAATCGTTTCATTTTGTTTAGATTTGCAATTGCACTTTATTTCAGGAAAAATTTATAAATAATGTGATAAATCGATGTATTTGAAACTTTGATAAGTGAAAAGCTTTATAATAACATTTCAACCACATTTTGAAACTATCACAATGTAATTGTCCTCGAGAATAGTGCTTTATTAGAAAATTGGATGATAACCCCAATGATGGGAGGACATTTGAACACATCATCACACACAAAAACTTTTAATTGGAAGGATTTTACAGCTTAATGAAACCAAAGTTAAACACTTCATTTATGTTTATGGTGAACATTTTCATTAGAATGATTTTTAACTTCGCATCAAGTCAAAGTTCATGTTTAATCTAATGGATGGATGTGCTATCAATGGAAATTTAAATTTTTGTTAAATTTTTGATCGTAGTAGTTTACAACTTTCATTTCGGTAAAGTTAATTTGCGGCCTTTATTATACTTATTTTAGAATTTATTCATGGGACACATTGGATTTATTTTCAATAAAGCCTTCATTATAGTTGTTTTAGAATTTATTGATGTGATATTGGAGTTATTTTGATCTTTATTGAAAATGAAAGTTTTAGACTTACCTCCAAACATGAACCGTGTTGGGAGTAAAATTGAAGTAAAATTTTATTTTTATCCAGGCGTAATTTTATTTTTATTTTGATACACTTTTGCCATCAATGAGAACAATGTCAACAATCCCCCTTGCCACTGATGACAACACTGTGATACTCCTCTTTTTGTCCTAAGAAGCATTCTCCTTATTGCTCTAGACTTCTACTCACCTCCCTCTTTGACATTTGCTCTAGACTTCTACTTACCTCCCTCTTTGACATCAATGTCACTGACAAGAGAGTCTGCAATCTGCATTTGTGTTGGAGAACCTTTTTGATCCAAGCCAATTATGTGCATCTGTGCAGTAGAACCACATCTATTCTTGTAATCAGCCATCTTGAATAATTGCTCAGACAGATTGGCGCATACATCTTGGATCTCCGGTGTCCCACTGCTAACCAGCCCAATTATCAAAAGATTACTATTTTCCTGATTAATCAAGCGACACCCAGTTTCACTGTCACCTACTTGATCATCAACTAGTGTAGATAGAGCTTCAAGTGCTGTTAAGACACATGAAATTTGTTGTTCCTTCCATAACAGTACTAGAGATTTAATGGCACCTGCTTCCAATAAACAATAACTGCTTTCTAGGTGGCAAAATCCACGATGTAGCTTGCAGACAACAAGTCTTGATGAAAAACAACCAAAGCATTTCGGAGGATCTGGCTTCTTAGTTAAGGTAGGGGCCTTTTTAGAAATTTTTTAAAATGCTCTAGCTGCTATTTCTTTTGTCAGATTCCTTCCTGAACTTAGAGGACTGACCATCTTCTGAATTATCTTCATCTATGCAAGTAAACAAAACCTTAAAAGAGCACCAAAACAAACCTCTACAACTACATCATTGACTTTCTGGAGCAGATTAACTAGTTGAGGCATCATATTGGCATGTAGTGATAATGATGATATCTATTTATCTTCTAGAGGAAGATCAACTAAAATAGATGCAACAATAGAATGATTTGATTCAATATAACTATCTTCAAGCATATAATGTCGTTCAAGCTTCCTGGTTGTTCTTTTAGAGCTGAACAAGCATCATTCTCTGACCTTCTGATCTGCAACTATCACCCACAAATTTATGAACAACTTAAAAATATTATTTTCTTTCATCTTTGTTTTTACAGTTGTGCTTGTTTTCTCTCGATTTGCTAGTCTTATCATCCCTTATAGTAAGTAGCAATGAACGTCTGGTGGTGTGATACAACCCATTAGAGATATGAACATCGAAATTAACTCGTTCAACTGTGCAGCACCTGGTGTCAAATATATTGGAAAGCACGTGTAGCACCTGTTTTGCTTACTTTTGAAGATTTTGTACAATTCAGTTTCTTTACAGGTATCCACATACCTCCAATGTTCTCAATTATTTTGCTTATAGACAATACACATGAGATATTTTCAAGGGAACTTATTGTTGCTGCACACACTTCATTATTTTCATTGTTCAACATCTCTATAACAGTATAAATAGTTTCATTTGTTGCTACAATTTCCTTGCTCTTGTCAGGCATGTGCAGTGCCCAAGAGTCTTAGTCATTTAAATCTAAGACTTCATTATTCTCATTGTTCAACATCTCTATGACAGTATAAATAGTTTCATTGGTTGCTACAATTTCCTTGCTCTTGTCAGACATGTGAAGGTGGCCAAGAGTCTTAGTCATTAAAATCTAAGACCAGGATTCTCCTGTAGCTTGGAATCTAAGGCACGGCCGTGAGAAACGAAGCAGAAGGGTGAGATGCGTACACTCCAGCCATGCAGGAACACCCACACATAGTAGTATATTACACTGCCCTTGTCCTCTCTCTTGCAATGGAAATTCTTGTCCAAACAAACTACCAAAGGTGGCCCTTTAAGGCCACAAACCTGTGAGGAAATATCAACTTACTTAGTCCTTGAGTTCCTTCTCTCCGCCTCCGCCAATGATCAAGGAAGTTGTGGATTGCACTTAAAGGTTTTTTTTAAAGTGAATGCCACAAAATGATACTGGATGGAAGAGGTTTTTACACTAAAATTTATAGGTGTTGGTAAATTTTCCAAACTGGTAATTAAGATCTTGAGTGGAAATTATGGATTCTATAGAGGTGCCGTGATTCCTCCAATATCTTTTTAAACGTAACTTAGAGAATCAAACCTATGATACCATGGAGAGAATTTCTGTTACACCAAAACTCACAAGTATTAACAAACTTTTCAAACTAATAACTAAAATCGTGAAAATTATAGATTTCATAAAAATACTGTGATTCCTCCGACAATACCCAATGTAAAACTGCACCCTAAATAAAACTTGAAATCGAACCAAAAAGCTTTGACCAAATGACCCAACTCTAGCCACTTTGCTTGTGTACAGTGAACGTGGCAGTCACGACAAATTGTAAATTTCCCCAGCCAAAAATTCTCTAAAATAGAAAGGGTTCGACAAATTATAGCCACAAAATGAGATTTTCTTTTACTATTCGAGAGTTCATTGGTAGATGAGCTTGAAACCTAGCAAACAATGTTAGGTATAGATTTCTGAAATCCCACAACTAAATCTGCTGCAATGATGAATACTGATACCCTACTGTGAACAACCTGTAAATATTTTTGGAAATGAATAGAGAAACGATCCCAAAAGATGAGTATGGCGTTATAGCCAGAGGAGGCAGATGAAACGGCTAAGTGCAGGCGTTCTTCAGAGCACATGAAAGTCATAAACTTAGTTGTTGCTGCAAACTGGAAACCTGTTCCTCCAATTTTCTAATGGATCGGTGGGTTAATTCCAGCTGAAATGTAAACATGAAAACTTGGTTTAACATGGAATCACGAGATCAAATTGTGCAAGGTCAAGAAATGCCTTTAATTGAGGCGGTCACCCCTTTTTTACGCTTTTTGCATATGATCATTTAGTTACTGTCCAACCTAATAGCTTGCGTCATCTAGCTGAACTTATAGTATGGTCTGACAATGCTTAACAACATCCAAATAATTGAATATTATAGCGGAGAAAACAAGTGTTCTCTGCTTTGGCACTTGATTTCCTCTGACCGCTCCACTATAACGTAAGTCAGAGAGTAACGTAACTGATATAAGGTCCACAGAGATTGAAACGTTCCAGATCTATTTTATCGATTGGGATGCTCTGAAATCCATGTGACAACTCTACACTCAGGTCCATTACTCTATGAAACGTTGAAGGCTCTCAGAATTACATTTTATGACATCTCGACCTCTTGTATTCATTTGCTGTCATTCAGCTCCTCCCCTTGCGTGGAGGCGTCTTCTTTGTTTTTTCTTCCTAGTTTCTTCGTTCTCTCCACTATCTTCTTCATGACTATCATCACCATCATCTTTTGCATCCTCGTCATCAATTCATCATCGTCCCCATAGTCACTGGAATCCGTTTTGGAAGCTTTGCATTTCATCGTATCTCCAGAACATCCCTCTATTCTCTCATTGAAATCACCCATATTTTGACGATGTTTGAGATCCTCTCACATCCAACTTTCTTTGTGCATTATGCAATATGTTTATGGATTCTTAATGAATGCATCTGCCTTTGTATTGATTTTTTTTCAAAACATTTTTTTTTTTTTTTTTCAATTGATAAAAAGAGAGTACATGGTTCTATTTCAAACGTTTTCTCTTAGATCGTTTGTTCATACAATGTGAATTTTCCCCTATTCTTTAACGAAAAAGGAGTTCATTACATGCCTTTGTTACAAAAACCACTGCGATACAACATTTTACATATTGGATACTAGTTTCTGTTCAAAATCAGCCGAATCATGGTAAAAAAGACAACATTCATCAAGATTTTAAAACTATCTGATGTCAATGCAACCAATGTTCATGAGCTTGCCTTGTACGTATGCTGCAAAGTGATACTTACCTGTACTGGAGTCGATTCCCCTTTTTGACAAGAGGTCAGCAACCTGGTTTTTCTCTCTGTATATATGACTGTAAGAGATGTTTTGAAAAGTGGCAACAAGTAGTTTGATGCGGCCCATCGAGTTCGAAAAAATGTGTGGGCAGAAAAAAATGTATTCTTTGACCCAGTCAATGATGCTCTTGGCATCCCCAAAGATGTGAATGCTGTCCAAACCAATCCATTTTGCGAAAGTGAGGGCACTCCAAAGTGCAATGACCTCCACTCCATTGTTTGTCCCCCGACCACTCTGCCACCACAAATGAAAATGTATCCCAGGTTCTAGAGTGATGACCTCTCCACAACCACACCCTCTCTGTTGGCATGCTCCATCAAAGGATCCTCTAGGGAAGAGTCCCTTGATATTTTTCTGTGTGATCTTCCTTGTTTTGATAACGGTCTTCAATGGACCAATCTCTAAAAAATAGCATGTGGCCTTCCTTATCACCTCCTAGATCGTCGGGTACTTGTTGTCAAACAACCAGGCATTCTGACTACGCCAGATAGCCCAACTGATGTATAATGGAAGGGATTTGTAATCAAGCAGTTCCTTGGTCCAGTAAATGAAATATTGAGACAAAGTGTTGGTGGTGCCCTGATAGTCAATCTTCAGTAATTTTGTCACCCCAACCCACACCTCCTTTGCAAATGGGCATTCGATGAGTAGATGATCAGTCTCTTCCTCTTGTATCAGGCATATGGGGCAGATGCCGGTCCTTGGAAGCCCCTATGTTATAAGTGATCCAAGGTGAGGATTCTTTTGTGTCATGCCAATCAGCCAAAACAAATCAATTTCTTTGGGAACTTCCATCCCCACACAGTCTTGTGCCATGGCTTGAAGCAAAGGTTACTTGCGGCCAAGGGAAGATTGTTGTAAATGTCTTTCACTCTGGGGGTACATTTTTTCGTGGGGCCTTCCCACACTAACTGATCCTCCCCCTCACCAATGCAGATTTCTGCGTTATATAGACTGGTAAGGTGTAATATTCCTAATTAGTATTTTCGCTAATTAGAATATTGAAATTCGATAAATTTTGTGATCTCTAATGTTAGGTGGAAATAAGGTGGGCCGGGGACCCAAAAATATTATTTTGGGGAAAGCTAAAGTCAATTCCTATAGTTCCCAAGAGAATATTGCGGCTTTAGTGGGGTCCGAGTGGCCAACATCGAGTGAGCTACAACTCCTTAGGTGGTAGTGTGAGGGAGGTTTGAAAGGAGGCAGTGCTGGGTTGGTTCGAAGGAGAGGCTGCGCAGTCCATGGTGGGCCCATGAGGAACATTGAGGCTCATTAGAAAAAATTAAACAGAAGGAGGGGCATCATATTTCACATTCATTCACTTATCTTTCTGTTGTCATCTTTTCTTGTGCCAGGTGCCAAATCTACAGTGCTTTTTAGCGCACGATATTTTCAAGCGAAGATCTCAACCTCCGTCTCAGGGGACTTCGAGTGCCCGCTCAGGAGAGGAGTCTTACCATTTTGGAGGAGCGTTTCACAACAGAGATTTCAGGAGGAGCATTTTTACTTTAGGGACTGCATAGAGGACGCAATGATTGCGCGGTGGAGGACGCAGTTCAATAGGAGGGTTGTTCTGGGAGGTGAGAAGAGAGGGAGTAGCAGTTGAGACTTGGTGGGGAAGGTGAGTGCTTCCTAATAGGGTTTTTGCACATATTTTGGGGCAGTTTTGCAGTGGATTCTTCAGGTGTGTAGCTTCATCCATCAACACAATGGATCGAGCCCAACAGGGGAAAATTTCCGGGGTCAACCATTCCACAATTCCTTTGTGAGTTTTTGTGGGTTTCCTAAGTAAAGTCTGGTGTTCAAGTCCCAAAATTTTTCGAGCACTAGAAGCAGCCCAACCAGTAGTCTGAATTTTGTAGTAGCTGAATTTATGGGCAGAGCAGCGCAGCACCAGAGCCACGCAGAGCCATTTCAAGGGGGTCATTTCAACTTGTTTTGAGAGAATCTTCAACCTTCCTTGAGCAGGCCCAGGTGCATTCCTTCCAGCACTATCATTGAACTCATTTCCAAGCATTAATAAAATGGCTCAAATCATATTTTTGGCTCCAGTTTCCATGTGTTAATGGTGTGATTTTATTTTTTGTAGTTTCTAGTCTAGTGTTGCTTTGTATTACTGTTATTTTCCCTTTTGGGATATTACAATGGTACAGCCTATGGAGAAGCACTCTCTATGACACCAGAGGACAAGCATAACGTGACTTACCAAAGGAAAAGGTACAGGAGCAGGGAAAGGGAGCTTGAAATCACTCCTGAACCAGTAGACATCGTTCCAGAGACTGTAGAGGGAAAGTTGGGGGACGCGGAGGAGGACAAGAGCAAGGAGGAAGAATTTTACCATTTGTTGCTCAAATCAGTGTAGGACCTCTCCAAGAGAATTGAGGAGATGGGTTAGAAGTTTAGCAATGGAAGCAAAGGAAAGGGAGATCAGGGGGACTTCCAAGTTGGAGAAGGATCTGGAAACTCACAACACCAAGCTGCACCACACATCACCATGCCAACACTACCGTACACACCACCTTGCTCCACGATTCCCACATTTTTGGTTTCGGGTACTGGAGGGAAGCATGAGCTGAAGGAGGCTCACTATGGCGAGTATTTCATCGAGTATCAGCCATATGGCCTAGAATTTGGGAGGGATATCACCTTCAAGGTCTTTTACCCGTTGAAAACAAGCAACGAGCCCAAAGGACAGAGTGGCGGAGGATATGTGCAAAACAGTGATTTGCAACGCATAGTTGGGAGGATGTTCCTTCTGACATTTGATGGTTCGACCAAGAGCTCGGCTAAGGCATGGGTCGAGAACCTTGACGTATACTTTCAACAGAACCAAATGACAGAGGCCGAAGCAATCAAGGTTTCTACCTTGCGCTTGGAGGGAGAGGCTCATGACTAGTGGTTTCATGGGTTGACTACACTGGGGCACGAAGGCATGACAACATATGATGAGTTCACTAGGAGGGTTTTGGAGCGGTTTGAGAGGAAGGATCCAAAGGAGTACTTCGAAGAGCTAACAAAGCTCAAGTAGACAGGGAGTGTCGAGGCCTACATCTCAAAGTTCTTGAGGTTGTTGGTGATGGTTCCAGAATTATCGGAATCCAGGAGGATTTACATATTCGTAGAGGGCTTGGCAAAGCCACTCTGTGTTTTAGTGAGATTGAGAAGATCCACTACCTTGCATGACGCAGTGGGGAGCATGAGAGATCTGCAGGATGCTTTACCTAGAGTTCGAGCACCACAGCCAACCAGAACAATCTTCCAGTAGAGGGGAAGAGATGTGAGAGCCCCACCACCGAGGTGTAACCAAGGTCGAGGACAATTGGATGATGATACCAAGAGGGATCTCGGGAGGAGGAAGTTCTACTTCACATGCCAGGAGCCTTGGGTAGTGGGTCATAGCACAACTGGGAAGGCCCACTATATTGAAGTCTTCTCGGACAATGAGGTGGATGAGGAGACTTATTTTGAGATAGGTAGAGAGGACAACGCAGTACCTCAAGAGGAGGGGCCACCATCACCACCACCGATAGTTGAAGGAGCTGTGTTTGCACCTTTGGGAGGAGTCCTAGCATCTTTGCGAGGAGTTCCCAAGTACTTGACACTGAGGATTCGTGGGACAATGCAAGGATATTGAGTCTCAGTCCTGGTAAACAGTGGGGCTACCCACAATTTCATTGATGCTGAGATGGTGTGGAAGAGAGGCATAACCACAACAGAGTTTGAGGGGTTCTCAATATTGGTGTCGGGAGATAGGACCATGGAGTGTACACATTATGTGCTAGATTTGACATTGACCATGGGGACCTATTCAGTGACCAATCACTTCTTTGTGGTCAAAATTCCGGATACTAATGTAGTACTTGGGGTTCAGTGGCTCTATGCACTGGGGAGTGTCACCATATATTGGAAGAGGCTTGAGATGGAGTTTTTGGATATGAGCAGGAAGCCCGTACTACTCAGGGGTATGCACTCCTACTCTCCACATATGAGCTCAGCTCATCACATGGAGGCAGACTTTAGGTAGGGATATATAGAGTGGGCTATCGAGTTGAGGATCTAAGAGGCTGGTGGAGTAGAAAATCCACCTCACTCGGATATCCAAACCATCCTTGATAGATACTCCACAGTTTTCGGGGACATACCACCAGGACAACCACCTGACCAAGGATTCAAGCACACCATTGAGCTAGAGCCTAGGATCCTGGCAGTGATCACTACCCCGTATAGGCACCCCAAGGCCTATCGGGATGAGATTCTCTTAGCATTGGGACATCTCCGACCGAGTCCGAGCCCTTTTTCTTCATTGGTTGTTTTGGTGAAGAAGAAGGACGATACATTGAGGATGTGTATCGATTACAGGGCCTTGAACAAGAAAACGATGAAGAACCACTACCACATCCTGTGGATTGATGAGCGGATGGATGAGCTGAGGGGAGCCAAGTTCTTCGCCAAGATAGATCTGAGGTCGGGGTACCATTAGATACGGGTGAGCGACAAGGATGTTCCTAAGACAACTTTTAGGTGTCACTATGGGCACTTTGAATTTTTGGTAATGCCCTTTGGGCTAACCAATGCTCTAGCTACCTTCCAGTCGTGCATGAACCACATATTACGTGGGTAGGTGAGAATGTTCGTGCTGGTATTCTTCGATGTCATACTGATCTACAACCGAACTTTGGAGGAGCACCTACAACATGTGGAGACAATGCTTCACATATTGCAGGAGCAACAATTTTATGCGAAGCTATCCAAGTGCAAGTTTGGGATGACATAGATGCTTTACCTGGGGCACATCATAGGCAACAATGGCGTGAGGGTGCATGAGGAGAAGACTAGGGCTATCCTGGATTGGCTAGAGCCCAAGAACGTCACTGAGTTGAGAGGGTTTGTGGGCATTTGCACCTACTACCAAAAGTTTGTGAAGGGGTTTTCATAGCAGGCAACGCTCCTCACAGATTTGACGAATTAAGGGGCATTCACTTGGACTACTACAATGCAGGAGGCATTTGATTGCCTCAAGAAGGTGATGAGTAGTTGTTCGGTCCTTGCACTTCCATATTTTACCAAGCCCTTTGTTTTGGAGTGCGATGCGTTATGTGAAGGTGTAGGAGCCGTACTAATGCAGGAGGGGCATCCCATAGCCTTTGAGAGCCGAAAAATCTTGCCCCATGAGAGACTCTACCCCATATATGACAAGGAGATGATAGCCATCATGCATGTGCTAGCCAAGTTTAGACAATACTTGGTGGGGAATCGGTTCAGGGTGAGGACAAACCACAATAGCCTCTGATTTTTGTTAGAGAAGACACTGCTTGAGGAGAGGTAGCAGAAGTGGGTTAGTAAGCTTCAGGCTTACAACTTTGACATCGAGTATGTCAAAGGGAAGCATAACGTGGTGGCCAATGCTTTATCCTGGAAGCCAGCGTCCCTCTCACTAATGAGTATCGAGGCGGATTGGAAGGTCCAATTGCTAGTTGAGTACTCGAAGGATAGGTTTGCATGCAATATTTTGGATAGATAGGTGACAGATTACTGGTACCGAGTCATGGTGAGGTGATTTAATACTAGGACCGGATCTATTTGACTGCTAACTCCTAATTGCAGGGGAATATTCTGCATACAACCCATGATTCTCCATTATCTGGGCACTAGGGGTTCACTAAGATCTACCAGACCATTAGAGAGAGGTTTTCATGGAACTTCCTCAAGGAGGATGTTTTGAGACATGTCTGGGAGTGTGAGGTCTGCCAAAGGAATAAGGGGGAGCTGAACCATCCGGCATGATTGCTTCAACCACTTCCCATCTCTAAAGGTAAGTGGGAGAGTATTTCGATGGATTTCATGCAGGGCAAGGACTGTATCTTCGTCGTGGTCGACAGATTGACAAAGTATGCACATTTCTTTGCCATCTCAGCTCGGTAAACTACCTCTCAGGTGGCCAAGTTGTTTTTCAAGGACATTTTCAAACTGCATGGTCTCCCCAAGATCATAGTCAGTGACCGGGATAGCAATTTCATAAGTGGATTTTGGCAGGAGCTATTATGATTGGTGGGCACAAATTTCACACCGAGCACGAGCTACCATCCACAGACAGATGGGTAGACTGAGATAGTTAATAAGTGGCTAGAGGGCTACTTGCATAACTATGTCATGGGGTAGCAGAGGGTCTGGTTGCGATGGCTGCACTTGGGGGAATACTGATACAACGCGACGTTCCACATGTCTATTGGTATGAATCCTTTTCGTGCTTTTTACGATTATGACACACTAATGTTTGTTGATATTATGTTTAGAGCTATCAAGGCCCCCAAGGCCAAAGACTGAATCCAAGAGAGCCATCAAGGATAACTTGGTGACAACACAGAATCAACAAAATATGTATGCAGACAGAGGCTGTGTGGAGAGATAGTTTGAGGTGGGGGACTTGGTTTACCTTCGCCTTCCGCCTTACAGATAGTCCACACTGAAGCAGAAAGGGGCTGAGAAGCTCAAGCCTTGTTTCTATGGGTCATACAGAGTCATCCAAAAAGTGGGGGAGGTAGCATACGAGTTGGAGCTACCGTAGGGGAGCCGAATACGCAAAAATTTTCATGTGTCTTTCCTGAAGAAAGCCTTGGGATAACAGGTGGCAACAACCACCGAGTTTCCTCCTACACATGATGAAGAGCACTTGGTGCTCCAACTAGAGGCCATTTTAGACACTAGGGAGAGGCACTTGAGGAGCCGACTAGTGAAGGAATAGTTGATTTGGTGGAGGATTCTTCCAGATGAGGATGCCACTTGGGAAGGGGAGAATATCCTCCAGCACCCATCACTGCAGTTTCTTGAGGACAAGTAACGTCTTGGCGGGGAGGAATTTAATATTCCTATTTAGTAGCTTTGCTAATTAGAATATTAAATTTCGATAAATTTTTCTATCTCTAATGTTAGGCGGAAATAAGGTGGGTGAGGGACCCAAAAATATTATTTTTGGGAAAGTTGAAGTCAATTCCTATAGTTCCCAAGAGAATATTTTGGCTTTAGTGGGGTAAAAGTGGCCAACATCGAGTGAGTTGCAACCCCTTAGGTGGCAGCATGAGGGAGGCTTGAAAGGAGGCAGGGCTGGGTTGGCTTGAAGGAGAGCATGTGCAGTCCATGGTGGGCCCATGAGGAACTTTGAGGCCCATTAGAAAAAAGGAAGGAGGGTCAACATAGTTTCGCATTCATTCACTTATATTTCCGTTGTCATTTTGACATAGCACACTTGTGTCGAGTTCCAAGTCTGCAGTGTTGTTTAGCAAACTATATTTTCAGGCAAATCTCTCAAACTATGGCTCGGGGGAATTTGAGTGCCTGCTTAGGAGAGGAGTCTTACCATTTTGGAGGAGCGTCTCACAACAAATATTTCAGGAGGAGCGTTTTTACTCTTGGGATTGCGTAGAGGATGCAGTGACTGCACAGTGTAGGAAACAATTTAGTAGGAGGGTTGTTTCAGGAGGTTAGAAGAGAGGGCAACTGAGACTTGGTGGGGAAGATAAGTGCTTCCTAACAGGGTTATTTCACATCTTTTGGGGCATTTTTGCAATGGATTCTTTAGGTGTGTAGCTTTAGCCATTAATGCAGTGGATCGAGCCCAACAAGGGAAAATTTTTGGAGTCAACCATTCCACAATTCCTTCACGAGTTTTTGTGGGTTTCCTGAGTAGAGTCTGGTGTTCAAGTCCCGAAGTTTTCTAAGCGCTAGAAGAAACTCAACTAGTAGTCCGAAGTTTGCAGTAGCTAAATTTCTGGGCAGAACAACACGACACCAGAGCCACATAGAGCCATTTCCAGGGAGTCATTTCAGCTTGTTTTGAGATAATCTTCAGCCTGCCTTGAGCAGGCCCATGTGAATTCCTTCCAGCACCATCATTGTACTAATTTCCAAGCATTAATAAAATGGACCAGATCATATTTTTGGCTCCAGTTCCCATGTGTTAATGGTGTGATTTTATTTTATGTAGTTTCTAGTCTTTTGTTACTTTGTATTACTATTATTTTCCCATTTGGGATATTATATAAGCTAAGTCTCCCATTCCACTGCCATATCATATGTTAATCTAATTTTAGTGGAGTGCTTCCACACTGGGTGGGCTGAAAGTCAGTGGTTTCCATTATTGATGTGGGTGAAGATGAAGATGCCATGTTCACGAAGGATGGAGATGAGGGTGACCGAGAGGGTGTGGTTTCTGATAAAGCCCTTGAGAGCATCCAAATCAACCGTCACATTTCTTCCATACCCAATGGACCAACGCATAAATCCTAGTAGCCAATGTTGATTTTTTGACATGCTCCTCCAGATAGAAGAATCTCCATTTGTCTTTTTTTTCCTTTGTCTTGATCCAGTTCCAATGAGTTTGTCCCTACATATACTTCTCTCTAATGATGTTCCCCCATATATCATTAACATAAGAATCCCGCTAGAGGCTTTTGATGATCAATGCACAATTGAAATTGTGAGTGCAGAGGATGCCCAATCCCCCCTTGATAGTCGGTCTTGCAATGACATGCTAGCTGGAAAGGCGAATCCTACCCTTGAGTTGGGTGCACGACCAGATGAATCTGGCCATGAGGATGTCAATCATGTGGCAGAAGTCCCTAGGAAGTAAAAAAAAATGCATCCAGAAAACTGATATGTTCTACAGAACAAAGTGGACCAGAGTTAGTCAACCCCTAATGGTGAGCCACTTGTGAGCCCAACCTATAAGCTTGCTTTTAATTATGTCCAAAAACCAATACAAATCGAGAATGCAGTAACTGTTTGCCTTAAGTTTGAACCTCAGGTATAGGAAGCCAAAATTTAGACCCGCCGCTGAAATCCCAAAAAGGTTACTAATCTCTCGACACAGATGATCCTCCAAATTGTCCAAGATCAAGACATATTTCATTTTTCTCATGAAAAGGCTCGAAGCCTCACAAAAATACCTAAGAATCAGACATTAAGGGAACTTTGAGGTCTAAAATGGGTCTCCTAAGGAAAATGTACAATCAAAATTCACTTTATGAGAACCAATCACATTTTAAGGGATGACATCATCCCTAATGGTTGAGGTGGAATTGTTTGAGTTAAAGGTACTTACTTGTCACATTCTCAATGGTGGATAAAAACTCATGGTTAACCATGATAGTGCTCTAAGTACTTTTAAAATCAAAGTAAAGTACTCATAATAATTGCCATTTCACACTTTTTGAATAAAAATATATTATTGTCATTTCATATTTCTTGAAAGAAACAATGCATATCCCTATACATTTATTATATTATATTATATTAATTACATGTTATTATACAATTTAAATAATATTAATTTTAATTAATAAGATATAATATAATTAAGAATTTATAAATTTTTATTTTAATTTAATTTAAGTTATTTAAGTACAAAGGACAAATGCATTAGTTTTTCGATGATAATGATTTTTTCTTGAAAATCAAATATGCTAAATATCAAATATGCTATTTGATATTGTGTTTAAATAACATAAATTTTAATTAATAGCATATAATAAAATTAAGAATTTATAAATTTACATTTGTATTTTATTTTAAGTTATTTAAGTACAAAGGACAAATGCATTAGTTGTAAAATGATAATGACTTTTTCTTAAAAATCTTATTTTTATTTATAGTCACATCTATACAATTTTTTTTATTAATTTTATTTTTGTACAATGTTTGAATTGAATTTAACTATGGTTACATGGATTGTGGTGCAAAAAGCGAATTGAAAATTCATAAATATTATTTTATTGGTTTAGCTATTATTTTATTATTTCCTTAGGAGGCCCATTTTAGACCTCAAAATTCCCCTAATGGTTTATATGCCTCCAGTACTCGCTGTCATTAATTCCACCGAAAAGAAGTTTGTCGAAAAACATTAAGTGAGTGACCCGTAGGTGATTGGTGGCCTTTAGCCCCTCAATAATGGCGCGATCCTTTGCCTCTTTTATTTTGCAGCTCAGAAAATCCATAACAAGAATAAAAAGTAGTGGCGATAAGGCACAACCTTGTCGGAGACCCCGATGAGCTATAAAAAAACCGGTTGGGAAGCTATTGATGATAATGAAAAAATTCATTGAGAGGATGCAAGCCATAATCCAGTTGGTGTTGTCCAAGGTAATGCCCAGCTTATGTAAAGCCATCTAGAGAAATTCCCATTTGATGCAGTAAAAAGCCTTGATCAAATCCACCTTGATCAGACTAGCCCATGTGAGTGTAGGGATTCCTATGAAATTTCTATAACAACCTGTATTTGTCTCTCCTCAAGGAAGGAAAATTGTTCAGGGGAGATAAAGGCCAATAGAGTATTCTTCATCCTCCTTGCGATAAGTTTAGAGATGATCTTATATAGTGCGTTGCAGAGGGAGATCGACCTGTAGTCAGAGAAGGAGGTCGGGGAATCCTTCTTTGGGATAAGGAAAATGAAAGTGACGTTTAAGGCCCCAAAAATAATCCCTTTGGTGCACGATTCCTCGGTTGCTACGAGAATGTTAGAGAAAATAAGATAAAATAAATGGTGGAATAATTCCACACCCTACACGTGAGGTCCCAAGATTTTTTCCTTAGCCATGGCCTTTATTACATCCAATAGCTCCTCTTTTTGAATAAGTCGACCCAGTTTCTTGTTATCCTCCAGTGAGAACATGTGGGGAAAGTGTTCCATCATAGCAAATTGTGCAACAAAAACCTATTCCTGTGCATCAAAGAGGCTATTGAAGTGACAATAAGCAGCCTATTCGATATCACCTTGGTCAAAAAGGGACTGCCCATTCGAGCCTCTGATGCCTCTAATGGCATTCCGATGATTCTTGGTGTTCACAAAAGCATGAAAAAACTTAGTATTTTTATCCCCAACCACCACCCATAAGGCGTGACTCTGAAATATTTGCTTGGACTCCTATGATTGCAAAATTATATTTTCAACCCTGATTGGGTTGATGATACCACACTTGTAGGCATCTAAGAAGAACAGAAAATCAACGGGGTCGTTATAGTAAAACAATGTCGAATCAATGTCTAAGAGTGATTGGTGGTCCGCTTCCTTTTTCTACTTGATCCAGATTCGGGCTTCTTGTTTCAATACCTGCAATTTTGTAACTATGTGATCCATGGGTCCCATGGATGTCGAGTGGATAGTTCTATGCCATACATCCTTGACCAAAGAGTCAAAATCTAGGTTGTAGAGCTAGGAGGATTCAAATTTGAAGGTCATGCATCCATTTTTCCCCAGACCATCCCATGACAGAAAGATAAGATGGTGGTTGGAGAGAAAAGAGGGGATTATTGTCAATTTGAATCCTTTCAAATCCCAAAACAGTGAGTGGTTGATGAGGAAGTGGTTGAGCCTCTCCAATATACCGTCTACCCCAGTTCTGCCATTTCACTAGATCAGGACAATAAGGTCCGGAGCAATGTCGATGAGGTCAAGTGAAACGAATAAATCCTTGAAGAAGTTTAACAACGGGTCAGCAGTTGCACGAGACCCCCAGATATCTTGTCTTCCCTTCATGAGGTTTAGGTCCCTAGAGAGAATGATTGAGTGCAAAGACAATATGCCAGATGCTGAGAGCTTTTCCAAATAAGTTAGCCTACCGGAATACAAGGTGTATAAGTTGATGATGCGGAAGCGGCGCCTGGAACCTGATAGATGCCCTGTTAGGAGTATACCAACATCAGAGGAATATGGGTGCATCGTTAAAATCTTTGGGTTCCAAATAGCACCGAGACCACCCGATAATCTAGTGGCTTCCTTAACACAAACAAAACACTCCAAGAAGATGGGCAAAAAAAAATACCAAGTACATTGATAGTCACACATGGTTTCCTGAAGGAAGATGATGGTTGGGTTGTGAATCCAGACCATTTCCTTAAGAGAAATTTCCTTATGGATCCCATCCAAACCCTAGATGCTATGTGAAAGAATGATCATGGGGGTAACACTGAAGCGGCTAATGCCCCTCTAAGGACCCGATCAATAGTACAGTCACCAAGTTATGCCACCTCCAATTTCTTAGCAGACTCCACCAAGGAGTCTGACTCCCTGCTGTCACCCGATTCTAGATGGACAGGGACAAGAATGAGGCATTTGGAGACCTTTTTGTATTTGGTATCCCAATTTTTCTTTCCAGAAGAAAAGGTTTTGTTATTTTTCCGAATGGTATTTAGAACCTTCGATTGCCGAAACAACTATAAAGGAATTGACCATACCCAGAGTTTAGTGTCCCCCCTTTCCCCTAACTATCCTGAAAGAAAGACTGCCTAATTTCCAGCGGTTCCATGTTGAAATATCAGTCGGTAGGTAAACAAGACAAGTCCGCATCCAGAGATATGGGAGGGACGGGGATGGCCACAACAGAGTTGCAGGACAAGACAACATGAGAAGATGGTCCAGGGGGGGTGAGTCCGGGTCGAGTAGGGGGTGAATGTAGGGCAGAGAGGAAGGGAGGGAAATTTGTGGTATGTTCCACAACCCCATGCAGGGGAGAATGTGGGACAAAGGGAGTTAGAGGGTTGGAAACAAACACAGGGAGTTGGGGGGAAGATACCCCAGCCAATAAATCATTATCCAGTTTGTCAAGAGGAGAACAATAAGAAGAAATAGTCTCATAATTAAAATCAGAGAGACTAAGGTTCAAAGGGTTACCTGACATCTAGTGAGAGGGAGAAGAAGGGCGACGTGTCTAGACAGTCTCTTCAACGAAACCGGTCTTGGGTGTAGGCACAAATGGAGGTGAACTGCTGAAAAATTCCATGGAGTGACACTGAGGACAGACATGCTTAAGATGACCCATCTCATGAAAAATTAAGCACCGTAATGGGATCCCCCAGTAGTCTATTGAGATACAAAAGGATGAAGAAACCCACCTGATCTCCAAATATGACTGTAACCCCTTGCCAAAGTCCATTTCAACTAAGACCCAGGCCATATGCTTATCCAACTGGCCGAAACTACCTCTGTCCCATTAGTAGAATTTTCCAAAATAGTTAGCAATGTTTCCGATGAAAATTTTGTTCCAAAGTTCTAGTAGAAAGCCTAGTAACTTGGCCCAGACCAGGTTCCTTCTGAAAGTCTCCCTGAAGGGGTCGAAGCCAACCTGCCAGTGCTGAAGAATAGGAACCCTTCTTCCCTTCATCCACGGTGACACCAAAATGAGCGTCGAATCCTCCAATGACAAGAAGTGAAAACAGATCCATTCATTCGAAAGAATATTGATCTTAGGTATGCACTGCAAAATGAGGAACCACCAGTGTTCAACCCAGGTCTCTAGTTATTCTCCGCTCATCTTTAAATGGAGCCACCGGCCCACCAGAGTCTTCAACCTATGTATTTCAAGGTTTTCCCAGTAAATATGCCCTCAATGTGATCAAAGGCTCCCTTGAGATGACCTTCAATTCCTTGTACTATCTGCGCAATGGGTTGCCTTTGGTCAGATTGGTAGTTTAGGAACATGGATTACCATTCGGAAGGTGAGGTTCATGAACTAGAGGAAGAGTCGATTGATCAGGAGGAGGAATAGTGTGCTGGGAGAGTGTGTCCCACTTATCTTGGACCGTGATAGACACCAGCTCCTTGGGGCAGAAAGAGGTGAAGTCCAACATGTCGCCCACCTGTCTAAACCTGGAGATGGATAGAACCGATAGTCCCATAACTAATGAGGATACTATGAAAGGGAAAAGGTAGACCTAGATGTCCACCTCGCTTGCCACAAAGGGTCACCCAAGGATAGTGACTCAGCTAGGAAGTAGAAAGTGTCGAGCCCCTCGCCCAATGGTGATAGGTTAAAGAAGCGGTCCAAAAACCACCTATTAGGTGAAAGTACACTAATACAACCCCCAATGGCCCTAGTGGATTGAAAATGGCTCCAATGACAAGGTTAAAAAAATCTACCTTGGGAGGATCGTTGGTCTATGGCCACAGAAAACCCATAGATGTTAGGGCAAGAGACAGTGTTCGATGAAGAAGTGATTTAGAGACCCAGAGTTCTCAGTCGCAGAAGATAGAGGGTGGCTGTATTAGAATTGTATACAAAGTGAGTCCCTGCATGTCTCATTCATGTATTAAAATATGTTGAGTCTCGCATTTTTCTAGGATAAAAAAATACTCCCGCTCCAGATGTCACCCTATCTAGTCTCCCATTCGTCTCGCTCTTCACCTCTAAAAATTTTCTGTGGTTCTTTAGGCATATAATGTCCACAAATTGGTTAAACGCATCATCACGACCCAAGTGTAAACAATTGTGAGAATTACTGATTCATCAACTGGCGTGTGCTTATGAAAACAAATATGGTGAGTCCCATGTGTTCTATAAGAATGGAGTATGCTATGAATCTGTGTCCTCCTGGTCATCTTCTGGTGCTGTGTGCATGTGTATATCAAACAAAAGGTTAGTTCCTGGGAGTTCTAGGTATGAACTATGGTGCATGACTTGAATATTCGTGCATGGTCCTAGAAATTCCACTTGCTTAGTTATGAGTTCTGGCTACCCATTGTTGATCAGTGGTTGTCATTGATGTCAACCCAAGCAACACCCAATTTTGCATGGGAATTTTGACTTGACAAATTACTCTATTCCAAGTCAAGGATATTTTGGATGGTCTCTACTTGTCTAGATATTTCAGTTGATATATGGCACACCACGTAATTATTCACGGTTTGAGATATATTTGTGTTTGAAGTTAGTAGCCCCAATTAGTGGTCTAAAACCCCATGGGGTTGTGGCATGACAATAATCATTAGTTGTGGTTACTGAATAGTCAATAATTAATAATTTTTTAAGCTCCTAAAATCCCTTGAACGTTCACTTGTTGAAGACCCTATCAACCTAAGCATTTATATAAATTTTGACCCTCATATTCTCCTCATGTAAGGATTTTGCTACTTAAAATAGGTCATCGTAAAATTTTCGCCTTAAATTTTTTTATATGAAGATTCAGATGCTGAAAAAAACACCCATTTGAGCTTGTTACACAACATTTTTTCATTTTCCCTGCAATCCCCATCTCGCCCATTGGAGTGTCATTTCCGTGATCAATAAGCAGTGTCATGCCTTGCAAAGACCATCATTGTGTCCCTTTACATGAGAGTAATATTCCTTCTGTTGACAATTCCCTGAGAAGAGACTCAAAAACCCTTGTTTTTTCCTTGGCGCAGGTAATCAGTTATGCCCTCATGCCGAAGAGGAAGATTAACACTAGGCCCCGTGCCAGCTGGCGCTCTGTCCCAGTTTGCTACCCGCGCCAAGTTTTTTATGGAATGTTTTTTAAAAATAGAGGCGGAGATTCCACTCCAACCACCTCGAAGATGAGTCATTGGGAGTGGTTGAACTGATAAACCACAGATTCCATCCTTTAGGTTTATGGTTTCCACCTATTATGGGAACTCCATAAAGGATAGGCCTCTCTCCCACCTTTGTAGGGATCCTAACCTCCTCCTTTTCCTCTATAAAAGAATCTCTCTCTCTTAGAACAAGCTAGCTGAACTTGGAGAATTAAACATAATACAACTGAATTACTAGAGAAGATAGAATAAGAAGGAATTACGTTGAGGAAGCTTGAGTCCATGACTTCTGAGAGAGCTTGAGTCCATGCCTTCATCCTGTCCTAATTCCTTGACGAGCATCTGAGACGTGCTTCGGCTGAACCCCGCTGGAGGAGACTGCGACGTCAAAGCATTGGTTGTAACTGTTCCCTCTATTCATTTATATACATGACTACTATTTGGTTCCACTTTTGTGTTACGATGTTTGTTTAATGCAATATGTTTAGTCCTCTTTGACTGGCTAATAGTTATGAGTGAAACCATTATGTCGTATGTTGCTCTTGTTTCTTTTTCTATGTGCAAGTATCCAAGTGTAATGGCGGAAGGATTGTGACTTTCCGAGGCAGGAGCGAGAGGCCACCACCACTACAACAACAACAATAGTGTTGGAATCCAGGTAGGTCGATCTGTCGTGTCCTTTGTTCATTCAATAATTAGGAAGCAACACTTTAGCATGTCCCTTTGTTTCTAGACCCACTCTAGCGCTAGAGGGATCATCTCTCTCCGCAGAGAGGATTTACCTGCATAACAAATTGGCGACTCCACTGGGGATCAGTGCTAGTTTTTCATTTCATTTTATTTGGTTAGTTTCAATTATTGATTTAGTTATCTATATTTTCTGGTTGCTTACTTAGTTTCCATCCTCTGTTCAACTCCAGAGTGTCAAGATTGACCTCTGCTCATTAGGTTTTGGTTTTTCCTCTTTTTCCCATAGTTATCTGGCTTGGCGCACTTTTCCTATGAACAGTCGTGCCGATTGGCGTAGGTTCTTTCTGCAGTTGCGCCAACCCCTGTATGGCACAGATTACAGCCTTACAGTCATGCCAACCCCTGTAGGAATTGGTTTGACCTCCTTGATGAGTCTTTTGGTCAATTGTGCTTGCTTCTGGGTTATTTTTTATGCATAATTATGCCTTTCGGATTGTTTTGATTACTCTCAACTTGATTTTCTCAGTAGTTTGTCCATTTTCTTATCAATGTCAGTTGAGGACTTAGGGTTTCTAGGTGTCCTAGTGCACCGAGCCTTCTGTTCGAAAATCAAGTCGGTTTTATTGTTGTCAGTCTCATTTGTGGATTGATTGCACTTAGTTTTCTTGATCTTTTTGAGTGATTGCTTTGGTTGTAGAAGCATTTCGTTTTTTCGATTGATTCTTTGCCTTATTGCTCCAAGCATAGATTACATTGCTTGTTTTGGATCATTTTGAAAACTTTCTCTTGGTCTGAAATATTGCGACGTTAGTTTGAGTGCTTTCTTGTGTTTGTTTCACATTTTATTGAGTCATTCAATTTCGATTCCTACACAACACATAAGCTAGTGTTTGTTTTCTTTTTTTCATGTAATTAGTGCATCATGTGCTTATTTTCATTGAAAATAAAAAATATATTTTGCATTCTTTCTTTGCATTGAAAGTGAAATACTCTTTTGCATAACTAGCATCTGATTATCTAGGAAAGAGTTTCATTTTCGATTGATTCTGTTAGATGCATTAGTGGATTTCTTCACATAGTCTCATTGTTTGCTTTTGTTTGAAATATCTCTATCCTTCTCATAACTAGAATTCATTGAATCAGAAATGATGTTCATTTGCATATAGCTTGCGTTTAGGAATTTTGAGATCCAAAATCGATAGGACCTTAAAATTGAAACATAATCCAAGATCAACTTTAAAATTTATTTAATTAACCTAAGGAAGCATTGAAACCTAACGAAACATTTTTAGTGGTCTAGGCTAGAGACGTGTTCCGGCGTCTTAAAACCTAGTAGCTGTCGTTCGTCATCTGGCTTTAGACAACGCTAGTACGGAATTGTGCTCCCCGTACCGTTGAGTATATAAAGGGACACCCCTCTAGGTTGAAATCCTTTTATCCATAGGAAGCCGAGTCTTCCGCCTTGTAACTGTGATACACCGAACACAACATTAGGGGAGACTACCTGCACGTACGTCAAGTCCTTGGTCATTTCTGTTTCATTTGATCACCAAGGTGTATATGGTAGTTCACGGAAACCTGGTATACCCTCTTGCTTAGTATTCCAATGTAGTCATTTTGATATTTTCATGACTCTTTAAAAAGAGAAGAGATCATCGAGCACTTGTCCTTTCACGTTCGTTTAAAATTGAAAGTGACTAGAGTCATCTTTAGCCTATTTCTCGACTCTTTAAAAATGAAACAACAAAATATGGTTTCAGTGTCATAAAATTAATCACCTACGATCACATGCCCATTAAAGTTTTATTACTTGGCGTGTTGTTTTTCCTTGGTTTTGACCTTGAAGTCCTCGATTGGTTCTCTTTTTTCCTTTTTGTTTTGATATACAGTCACGGTGGCGGAACCACCGATTTCGTCGTCTTCACTGCCTCCTAGTGGTATTTCTTTCCCGGAAATTTCTTTTGAAACTCCTCAGTCCACTAGGTCTGTCGATTTCTTGCAACCTATTTTCCCATCTATCTTACCTCTTGCTACTCGATCTCCTCCTGAAGAGCTAGTTGAGTTCATTTGGCCTCGTTCTGGTGCTTGGTCTAGTTTTGGGGAAGAAGGAGATTTTCCTCCTCTTACGTCGGGCTCCCCATTGTTTGCTGCTGCTGTGCCTCCTAGTCCCCGTAGTATTTTTGAAGATCTTACTACGGAGTTAGACATGGATTCATATAATCCTATTGGTAGTGAAGGAATGTCTGTTTCTATAGGAGAATATCAGCTTTTTCTGGAATATGTCCCTCATGTTTCTATTCAGTCTTCTCCACCATCGGTGTCACTTCCACTTGGATATAGGTCCTTGAGTCAGATTATGTCTGGTGTTGCCTCCATTGCGAAATCCAGTACAGTAAATCCTCCTCAGAGTTCGGTCCTACGTTCGTTAGGACTATCGCCTTTGACACCTGGTTCGTCGGTTACTATTACATCTATTCCAGTCCAAACGAGGGTCTGTGTGGCTTCATCCACACTTGTTGTTACCCATCAGATATCAGGATTTTTTCACACCCGCTGGTCTATTTTTCTCAATCCTACGTGGCTTGTTAATACTGGCCTAGGTAGCTCACAAACCCGTGCCATGGAAACCCCGTCTACCTCCACCACGCATTTGGTTTCTACCTATGTGTTTGATGAGAAGATGTTGGATATTCACCGACATTATGCTCCCTCGAAGGAGGCCACGCCTACTTCTAGTGCTGTTTCCACTACCCATGTGATTCATGGAGGTCTTACTTTTGAAGAATATCTGTTGGCTGTTCAACAACAGAGTTCTGAGGGTTCTCGATAGCCCCGGGCTCCTGGTAATCCTTTTTTTCATCACTATGATGCTGTCGGTAACCCTGTTTATTCATATCCGCTTCATTATGATGAACATGGTAATCTGGTCTATTTGCCTCTTATAGATCCTTATCAGACCGTTTCTCATTTTAGACCTACCTTGCCTGTGTAACCCTCCGGCTTGCAAGGAAAACCCCCTGTGGGACAACCTTTATCTCAGTAGGGCTCTGCCTCTGGTCCATAGGGACAACCATACAGTCCACAAGGCCAACCTTTATAAGGGCAACATTTGGTCCAACATGGACAACCCTATGGTCTTTTTGTTCAACCTCTGAATCAACCAGGACTATATTATTCTCCTGGGGGAAAATCTACCCACCACAGGGACAATATATTGCACCACAACAGCAGCCACATGCTCAATATGGCACGAATGTTGTGCAACTAGGAAAACCCTACGGTCCTTCTCCAGGTCAACCTGGTTATCAGGGACAACCTAGTCCATCACAACCATTGGGTCAACCTTTCCCACAAGGACAACTCGGTGGCCCTCAGCAACCGATTCAACTTGCTCCTCATCTGGTTCCATCATTTCAGCAACTCGTTCTACCTGTTTATAGTCAGCCAAGTTTACCCACTTAGCAGCTTGCTCAACCTGCTCAGCCGGGTCCGCCTGCTCCACCGTAAGGCGTTTACTACCCTCAAGGTTCATGTCAACCGATATATAGTGCACCTTAGGTTCCTTACCCTCAAAATAAACCTGTCTATCATCAACCTCAAAGCCATGTTTATATTCCACAACAGACTCCATACGCTGCTCAGCAAGGACCTCAATGGTCTTCTCCGACTCAATATCCTGGTCCTCAACCCTAGTATCAACCGACTTATCCTGCTTCTAATCCCTATGATCCGAATCCTTCGGGACATAATGTATGGGGATAGAATCTCACTCAGACTGGGTGTAATGTACATGTAGGTCCTTATCAAAGACCTCTGATGACTTTTAACACTCAATTACCGTTTCTTGCTACGTTGGAATTACCTGATGTGTCAAAGTTGACGAACGATACCATTCTTCATAACCCATATTGGCCTCCGGTTCCGACCAAGATTCCTAGTGATTGTCCTAAATTTGAGGGCAAGTCTGGCAAAGACCCTCAAGTGCATGTTATGACTTACCATTTGTGGTGTTCCTCTAACTCTTGGGTTGACGATTCTATTAGAATCCGTCTTTTCCAGCGAACTCTTACTGGTGCTGCTGTAAAGTGGTACATTGAGCTATCTCATGGCATCTTCCAAGATTTCAATTCTTTAGCCATGGAGTTCCTTACGCATTTTCAGTTACCAGTTCGTTATGAGACCGGGACGCACCTCCTCACTTCATTGAAACATGACTAAGCTACTCATATCTCGGATCATATTCATGAGTGGCAACGTCGTCGTTGCATGATCAAATTTGAAATTCCTGATCAGCTTCTAACTCATTTTTTCACCACCTCCTTTGTCAATCATATTGCTAAAGACATCGCTATGGGGGCATGCGTAACCAAGGAACAAGCCATTTATTATGCCCAGTACCTTGATCTTGTGTACTCTCAGTCTGACACATTATATGATATCTTTCCTGATGCTCCCCAACCTGGAAATTCTAAACCACTAACGATTCCATCTGTCGATGGTATTATTGGTTATGTGTCTTAGACTTCTCAGAAGTCTTCGTCGTCTTCGAATACTAGGAAGCCGAAGTCCGCTTCTTCCAATAATGTTGCTTCTCAATCTACTTCGAATTTTGGTAAAACCGCAAAGGTTAATGCCGTTCAGGCCAATCCTATGGATAATGATTCTAAAGGTAAGAAGAAGGGTAAAGGTAAGGCCAAAGCCGATACCTCAAAAGAGGATTCCCAGAAACCTTGTGCTGGCGATGGTTCTCAATGCAAATCGAAGTACCCTTATTTGATTTGTGATGAAGAACACTTCACCAAAGACTGTCCTCGACGGTCCAAAGTGAGACGATTGCTGAAAGGCACTCAGGGAACTCTGGCTATTCTTAAAGAACCTTTCCCATCTCAACAGACTCAACTGGTAGAGCAACCTCAGTCCTTTGCCCCATTTGGCTCTCAGGTGCTCATGATGAACGGTTCTGTTGCCGTTTCTATTGCTACTCGATCGAAAGATTATACTGGATCTCGTTAGGCCATGGGGAAGGGGATCACTGATGGTCCTCCTCCTCTGCTTGTTACTGATCCTCTTGAAATTGAAAGGCCCAATGCTGAATTTGTTGTGCGACCACCTTCCAAAGGTGTAATCCGCAAGCCTTCTTATAATCCCAATGCCCATGCCGCTCACCATTACAATATTGTCGAGGATTTGGCTCAGGTGCCATCTGTGATGTCTGCGTTAGAAGTACTTCAGAGTTGTTCGTCACAACGAAGAGCTTTGTTATCTGCGATTGGTGAGATTGATCCTGTCGATAATAGCCTTCTTTCTTTCGATCTAGAGAATTTCATTCCATGACTTCCGCATTAGATTGCGCTCATTATTTAAGTTGTTATTAATGGTCTCGACATCCATCGAGTAGTTGTGGACGAAGGTGCATCAACCTGTGTCATGTCATCTTCGTGTTGGAAAGCTATGGGTTCTTCAGCCCTGAATTCGTCACCAAATTCCCTAGAAGCATTTGATGGAAGAGAATCAAAACCTTTAGGTGTTCTACTTTGAAAGGGAAGATAGTCAATGTCGAGGTCAAAGTCATTGATGCTAAACTCAATTATAATCTTCTCCTCGGTCGCAGTTGGACTCATGCCATGTTATGTGTTCCATCCACTCTCTTTCGTGTTTTGAAATTTCCTCATGAAGGAAAGATTGTTACTGTTGATCAATTGTCTTTCTTCACCTCTTCTTCTAAGAACAACGTTCCATATGTGGATCGGATTCCTAATCCCTACAAGAGCGTCGGGCCGGGTATTTTTAAAGATCCGACCCTCATGGGTATTTTTCCTCTTCCTCCACCGAATACTGTTCAGATTCATATGATCTCTCCGTCTGATGACCCATGGATTATTCCTTCCCCTGAAAAAATTGATTCCTTCAGAGATTTTATGCCTTTGAGTCCGATTGAGATTTATTATTGTGAACTCATTGCTGCTTCGGAACCTCTATCCTCTGATTGTGCTCCTTTGAGCATGTCTCTTGACATTTAATCTTAATCCCCCTGGCTTGGTGATTTAGATTCGCCTAATCCTTTGAAATAAGTGTTTCTCTCCGATGAAGCCATCGTGGAAAGCATGTCTCTTGAGGATCTGCCGTGGAATGATGGTCATCATTGTTCCTCGTTTATGCCTGGCCTCAGGGCCATGTCTACTTGTCTCAAGCGTTTTGTATCTCAGGTTCCTTCTCCTTCGCTTCAATTGCTTGTTTTGACACATGACGTCTTTACGAAAGGTAACTTGAGTAACATTACACATACGATGCGTATTGACATTTCCGTTAAATCGGAAATCATCGAGAACATCCATACTGGGGTCACTTGTTCTTATGATGAAGTCCAAGTTTATACTAGCCTTTTTTACGAGTTCCATGATGTATTTGCATGGTCCTACAAAGAAATTCCCGACATTTATCCTGGTATAGTGGTGCATGAAATTCCTACTTATCCCAGTTTGAAACTTGTTCGCAAGCGTCTTCGTCCGGTGCACCCTAGAAAAGCTGTCGCCATTAAGGCTGAAGTTGAAAAAATTCTTAGAGCTGGTTTTATTTATCCAATTCCTTTGACAGAATAGGTCTCTAATATTGTTCCTGTAGATAAGAAACATGGAACTATTCGTGTCTGTGTTGATTATCGTGATATTAATCGAGCTTGTCCTAAGGATAATTATCCTACTCCCTTTATCAATAAAATCATTGATGACTGTGCCAGGAGTGAGATATTTTCCTTAATGGGCAGTTTTTCTGAATACAATCAGATTAAAATTCTCCCGATTGATCAACATAAGGCTGCCTTTATCTGTCCTTGGGGTACATTCACGTATAAGAAGCTCCCTTTTGGCTGAAAGAATGTTGGGGCTACATTTCAGAGAGCGATGTCATATGATTTTTACGATATTCAAAATATTGTTCAGCCTTATCTAGATGACCTTCCTGCTCATTTAGCTAAGCGCATGGTACATCTTGACTATCTTCGTCAGATTTTTCTTCGTTGTCGACGTTACAATATTTGGCTTAATTCGAACAAGTGCGTATTCTGCGTTGATTCTGGTAGACTCTTAGGGTTTATCGTATCCAAAGACGAAATTCGCCTCGATCCACTCAAGGTTGAGGCTATTATCGATATCCCCTCTCCCTCCTCATTACATCAGTTGCAGATCTTGCAAGGTAAGGGTAATTTTCTACGCCGTTTTATACCTAACTATGTAGAAGTGGCTAGAGGATACACACGATTATTAAAGCAGGGAGTCCCATTATGTTGGGATGAGGTTACTCAAAAGTCTTTTGAGGCCCTGAAGACATTTCTTGTCAACGCTCCTTTGTTGTGTCCTCCTAACTATCATCATGATTTTTCCCTTTATTTAGCCGCCAATTTCAGTACGATTGCCATGGTTTTGGTACAAGACGATGATGATGGTAACGAGCATGTTATTTATTACTTTTCTCGTAACCTTCTCGACCCTGAGACGCGCTATGCACATGTTGAGAAGTTAGCGTTGGCTGCGGTTCAAGTTGTTCAAAATTTTTGTCATTATATTCTTTTGCGTATAGTGACTGTGATTTACGGTTGCAACCCCATGACCTATATATTGTCTCGACAATTTCTGGGGGGAAAATACTCAAAGTGGATTGTCATCCTCCAAGAGTTCGATTTGGAATTTACTGCTACCAAGTCGAAGAAGTCACTATTCTTTTCTGATTTGATTTGTTCCATCCCTTCAGACTCTCCTTCGTCTCGTTCTGAGGAATACATTCCAGACGATATGATTTTCTTGATTAGTACCCTTTATCCATGGTATGTTGATATCATCGCTTATCTCCAGAATTCTACTTTCAAATCTGAGTTGACGAAGGATGCCCGTCCACACATTCATCATCAGTCATAAACTTATCGTATAGTTAGGGATACCCTCTATCGTGTTAGAGTGGATTCCATTCTCCGTCGATGTTTGACCCTCGAGGAAGCTGAGAAAGTCCTCAATGATTTTCACAGTGGCACTTGTGGCGGTCACATGTCTAGTTATGCCACTGCACAAAAGATTCTTCATGATGGTTATTTCTGGCCTTCTATTTTCAAAGATTGCATTGTCGCAGTTCGTAAATGTCATGATTGCCAGGTTTATCAACGCAAGATGCGTGCGCCACCTGTACCTCTTCATCCTATCATTATCGTTGGTCCTTTTAAGAATCGGGGCATCAATTTTATGACGTGTAACCCTCACTCGGTCGGGGGGCATGCTTATATTATCGTAGCTGTGGAATACTTCACTAAATGGGCCGAAGCAATGCCTACACTTGCCAGTGATGGTAAGACAACTGCTCAATTCATATTCAATCATATCATTGCTAGGTTTGGTGTCCCTCAAGCCATCGTCACCGATCATGGTTCCCATTTTCGACATTACATGGTGGTCGAGTTGACTTCTAAGTTGGGTCTGCATCATGACAGCTCAACGCCGTACTATCCTCAGGCCAATGGCCAGGTTGAAGCCGTGAAAAAATTTCTTGTTACCATGCTTCAAGGTATGATTGGGATCCATAAATCCAATTGGCATCTCATTTTATTTTCAGCTCTTTGGGCATACTGACCCTCAGTTAAGAGTGCAACTGGATTCACCCCTTTTCAGTTGGTTTATGGTCTGGAAGCTACTCTTCCGATTGAATGTGAAATACCTTCGCTCAAGTTGGATGTTGAATTACTACCAAAAACTTCACCAGAAGAAGAGCATCTCCTTTATCTTGAAAGGTTGGATGAAACCCACCGCTTTGCTGCTCTGGCTATTGAAGCACAAAAAAAGAGGGTCAAAGCTCATTTTGACCAATCAATTTCCCCTCTTTCTTTCGTTGAAGGAGATCTCGTCCTCCTATACGACCAAGCTCATGATAAGTTGGGGGCAGGTAAATTTCAACCCATGTGGCATGGGCCTTAAATTGTTAAACACGTATTGCAGAATGGGGCCTATGAGCTCAATGATTACGAAGGTCATCCTTTAGAACAACCCAGAAATGGGTTGTATCTCAAAAGGTATTAGGCGTGAGTCATTCATGCATGACTTATGTACATAGGTGTATTTTTCATTTTTGTACATGTTTTGATTTGGTGTGCTTTGCGAGCATTTTCTTGCGTATTTGGGTCTTGCTTATTTTGTGCAGATGTCTAATTCCCCTTATGTCGGTTTCACGGATGGTGCTTCCCGCAGTACCAGGAACTTGTCTTTGGCAGCCTCGGTAATCTATGATCCTGCTGGTGAGTTGATAGAACTGCAAGGTATTTGTCTAGGACGAACTACGAACAATGTCGCTGAATATAGTGTTGTCCTTGAACTATTAATTGAGGCAATCAATCTTGGCATACGTGAATTGCTTGTACATATAGATTCACAGCTTGTTGTTCTACAAATCAATGGTCATTATTCAGTTAGAAACCCATACAATTTGAGATTGTATTTACGTATTCATTTGTTGGAAAGACATTTTAATTTTATCACATATCAACATATTCCTAGACGAATGAATGCATTAACTGATACAGTGGCTAACATTGTATTAGATAGACATTTGCGTAATTTGTAAAATCATCATCATGTGAAAATTATTCATATAGGAAAATAGATGTATATATATATATATATATCACGTGTTTGCATCAGTGTGCATCATACATTCAAAAAATATGTGTGTTTCTGTTACATCCTGAGACACCATATAAAGCCTAGGTGTTTAATCGGTGTGATGCTCATGATAGCATGTCACTGCTCGTACAAGCCGCCTCAGCAAGCGGTGAATATGGCTTGGCACCTCGACGGTATGTCTCTGGTAGGCGCGAGGAACATCGTTGAATCGTGCATAATCCAGGACTCCACGTGTGATCCCCTCTAGGTTACGCACGAGCTCCTCTTCCTTGATTCCCTCACCATGAGGGTCGAAATCATGAGGAATTTGCCTCGCTATCGGAGACATGCCCGTTTATCTCTCTGGGTCGACATCTGCAAATACATGGATTTAATTTTAGAAAATACATAGACAAAAAAAAATCATAATAATCATGAAAATTAAAAATGAGTCTTACCCAAATCTTCATCCCAATCCTCTCCCTTCGGAAGTGGGAGGTTAGGATCACCAGTAAAATCTGTACCAGAGTAGGGCCAGTCCTCCACGATGATCAACTGTCGGCAGAGCCAATAAAAAAACTCTGGTCTCCAAGACATTTGTTGACCGCCCCCTGCCCTTGGCATCAAAGCCGCCCATCAGGCCATCCATCGTTCTCTCGCTGGTGGTATTGGGACTATGACCTCCTGACGCTGAAAAATTGGTAGTCGTTCCAGGAAGAATGATACTAGGATAGAACCATAACCAAATTGCTTCAATTTTACCTTCTTGCATTTTGTTAGCTGGCGTTTCATGTTTATTTTCATGGCCTCTGCCCAGTTGTAGATGATTGGTGTCAAAAAGTCTACAACAAGAAGCAACTGTGTTTTTGTTTCTTCGTGCAGTGCTTGTGATCTCGCAGCTCATGTGATGGTATGTAGCATTACTTTTAGTGCTAGGTCTGGGATAGTTTGGATATCAACTTTCCCACTTCCTGTTCCCTTCCATGCTCCTCGAAATACTCTGTCCATCACCATGGAAATGCTCTCCATGCAAGGCCGAGTACTGGTTAGGATCGGTGTTGATCCCCTCTACGAAAATCCTATGATAAAGTATACGCCAGAAACATCAATCTCAAGTTCCTGATCTCGAAGGATGAAATTTTCTTGGTCCTCATCCCATATGCTGATCAAATATTATAGCATCTCTGTTTGAGCACGGAGACACGGTGTCAAGAAGAACTTCTTCAGCCCACAGTCCCTAAGAGATTCCATGCATCTCTCATTCTCCATGGCAAACTCGTCTTCTTCGCTGTGTTCCCGTTATTTCCATTCGATCACCATTTTTCCGCTTTCTACCTGTAAACACATTCATATGATAGTATTAGCCATTTTTGAAGCTTGAATTTGTGAATGTTTGGGGTTTGTGACTTGCATTTTGCACACAAAATGGTTTGTGCCATTGGCACGCCCTAGTGTAAAAAATTGGGCGGTTGGCACGACTTCGTGCCCGAAACCCGCGCCAACCTCCGTGCCCTAATTTTCATATTTCCTCCCCCAGAATTCAAAATTGGAAGTTGCAGGTAGTAAGAAATGGTTCAAAATGCAGGGAGATATCTCGTCTCTTACCTGGAACTGAAGGATTTGAGATTGGTCTACTGGATTGTCTGCTATCATCGCCGCAAAATCATTGTAAAATGGGTAATATTTGCTCCACAAGAGGTAAAAAGTGAAAAGTAATTATTTTTACCATTTTTGGCCTTTTATAACTTTTTACAATCCTAATTAGGTTTTAAGACATGTTTTTTGATTATTTTATTATATTATTTTCGAAAAATGGGTTTTACACATGTCTCTTGTGCAGCAACAGGTTTTCAGGACATAGTGATGGAGCAACGAGTTAAATTTGATACTTTTTCTGACTCGATAAAAACATGAAAAATTCATGTTGGAGTCATCTTTCAGCTCTTTTCTGACTCTCTAAAATTGAAAATATTGCCGAGACTCTTGTCATTTTGAACTCGTTAAATGGCTGCAAAGTGATATCTACTCAGTATACGTTTACCCCTTTTTCGGGCTGGGATAGATTATTTACGAAAAATGAATACCTTAGCCTATCGCGACTAAGAGGTTCTTTCAGATATTGTTTTCTACCTTTTCGGATATGAGAGACTACTTACGAAAAGGGCTATGATGGAGTTTTCTTTTCTGCGTTCTTTTCAAACTCTCTAAACATGAAAAGATGTTGAGTTCTCCCTTTGTCAGACTCATTAAACCCTGATGACATCGGATTTTGTCGCCATGACGTTACTCGAGTTCCTCCTTCCTAGGGCTCGTAAAATATACTAGGTTGGATTTGTCTGAAGGACAAACTTACAGTGCAAGCATATGCTATCCCCTTCAAGCTTGTTTTAAAAAACAATTGGGGTACTCGCTAGAAATGGTGGGGGAAATGGAACCAAGTTTTAGTTATGTTGGCAATATGTCGCTCTTGAACATGTCACTTGTCTACATTCGTGTCGGGTTGGGGACATCTCATTTCGTCATTTTTTCCTCCATGGGTTTGGGTGATCTGTTTTGACCTTTCATCTGCTCTTTTCCATGTCATCATGACCTCATATCCTTTGATGTCAAATACTTCCAAATCCAGTGTCGTGCTGCTGATATGTTCAAGAGAAGTTTGCCTCTACAGTTTTCAACCTCCCTCTGATTCTCTGTTGGTCCTGTTTCACTACTATCATGTTCCTCTGTCTCGTATTGATAATGTGGGAAACATTATGGCCCACCTTCTATCAGGTCACTTCCTGTCGACTTCAGCTCATTATGTAAGAATTTGATCTAGAGACTCTATTCTGGTACCTTGGAGCCTGCATGCCTTAATGGCAGGTTTTTCACATTCGATGCAAGGTCCACATCATTGGCCTTCGATCGAGTGATTCTGCGGATGTTCGATGCCAGATCACTGTTCACATTCCGTGGATTGTACCTTGAGAGACATTGTCATTATTGGTGGTTTCTCTCGTGCCTGTTAACAAATTTCATCATTGGCTGGTAATCGAGTGATTTTCTTGCATGTTAGACTTTAGCTCATATATTCGCATGCTTGAATTTGTACTTGTTTGGGTCGATATGGAGCGCAAGACCCTGGATTTTGTCTGATAAAATCCAGGCTGTGGATTTTGGTGGATTATCATGACTTATTTCATGACTCTTTTGATCGGATGGCTGCGACCATACCTGAGTCTATTTTTTGATCCTTACTTCTGGATGGCTGCGTCCATACCTCGGATCTCAGTTTTTATATATAATCTATTATGGATGGCTGCGCCCATACCACATGTTCATGTATCAGAAATATCATTTTTATTCGTAATTGCAGGTTTTCCGATAGCGGTGTTTGGTTCGAACGCGTTCTCATAAAGCATTTCGCCCCTCTCTCCCTTAGACCTCATGCTTTCGGGTGCATCTGTTACACAACATTTTGTCACTGTCCCTGCAATACCCATCTTGCCCATTGGAGGGTCATTTCTGTGATCAATAAGCAGTGTCATGCCTTGCAAAGACCATCATTATGTCCCTTTACATGAGAGTAATATTCCTTCTGTTGACAATTCCCTGAGCAGAGACTTAAAAACCCTTGTTTTTGCCTTGGCGCGGGTAATCAGTTATGCCCTCCCATTTTTCCACCTGCGCCAAGCTGTTAATGGAATTTAAAAAAAAAATAGAGGCGGAGATTCCACTCCAACCACCTCGAGGATGAGTCATTGGGAGTGGTTGAACTGATAAACCACAGACTCCCTCCTTTAGGTTTATGGTTTCCACCTCTTATGGGAACTCCCTAAAGGATAAGCCTCCCTCCCACCTTTGTAGGGATCCTAACCTCCTCCTTTTCCTCTATAAAAGAAGCTATCTCTCTTAGAATGAGCTAGCTGAAGTTGGAGAATTAAACATACTATAGCTGAATTACTAGAGAAGATAGAATAAGAAGGAATTACATTGAGGAAGCTTGATTCCATGACTACTGAGAGAGCTTGAGTCCATGCCTTCATCCCGACCGAATTCCCTGGCGAGCATCTGAGACGTGCTTCGACTGAACCCCGCTAGAGGAGACTGCGACGTCAAAGCATTGGTTGTAACTCTTCCTTCTATTCATTTATATACATGACTACTGTTTGGTTCCACTTTTGTGTTACGATGTTTGTTTAATGCAATATGTTTAGCCCTCTTTGACTGGCTAATAGTTATGAGTGAAACCATTATGTCGTATGTTTTTCTTGTTTCTTGTTCTATGTGCAGGTATCCAAGCATAATGGCGGAAGGATTGTGACTTGCCGAGGTAGGAGCGAAAAGCCACCACCACTACAACAACGACAATAGCGTTGGACTCCAGGTAGGTCGATCTGCTATGTCCTTTTTTCATTCAATAATTAGGAAGCAACACTTTATCATGTCCCTTTGTTTCTAGACCCACTTTAGGACTAGAGGGATCGTCTATGTTTGCAGAAAGGATTTGCCTACATAACAGAGCTGAAATACTGAGCAAGCACGTGACCTAATTTCAGATATTGGTTTGCTATATTTTTCGAGATATGGTATGAGGAAGTTAGGGTTTTTGTAGGTTCCCAAATTTCATGTCAAACAGGTGACCTTGGGAAAATCGTCATAAATTTCTCTCTGAGCATTGGATTCAAATTTCATAAAAAGTGATAGAAAGAGGACAAACTATAGTTTGTTGGATATATTTTTCAGGACCAAAGGTTGAAACAGTGCCACATGACACTTCGTACAAGTTCACTCTACTCAAATAGTCTATAATCCGGCCATCGTAGGAGATTGGGCATAACTATTTCTTGAAGAATCCAATATTGATCAGACCTGCGGGGTTGGAAAGAGGACTTAGAGGGATACCATAGGGTGAAATTTCAAACCTTGGAGATCTGAAATAACATAGATATAACAGATTCAATACCAAGCTTCTAGAAGGCAAGAAAAAATATGCATTCAAGGATCACTGCAGTAAGGACAACACATCAACAATCAAGAGTAAGTCTGATACAACAAGGTATGTATGATTAGTGTTTTAAATTTAATTTGAATATCATATCTGGCATGTGTTTTTACAGGACAATGTAAGTATTTTGTATGTATGTTTTATTGGGTTTTGTTCATAAATGTTGAACGTATTTACATTTGAATTTTGAATAATTTTCTGACATATGGTTTGCACAATAGTGTAAGTATTTTGTTTGTATATATGGTTTGGGTCTTGTTCATTAATGCATGTGAATGAAGGATGATATAGTAGGACAAATCAAACACATACTAGAAGGACAATGCAACACCAAAGTACCATTACTTGAAGCAAGCACAAAAATACCTCAGCAGCTGCTAGTGTTCAAAGAAGTAGTGTCAAGTCAAGTATCAAGTCATGTCAAAAGTCAGTATTTTAAAAATCATCATTGTAAAATTATAAAAGAACCATTATTGTAAAAGAGTAAATCTTCCTAGAGTTAGAGAGGCATTGTTGGGAGGTATAAGTGTCATTGTTGGATAATGTTATGGTTGAGTTGTAGGTCATAGTGTGATTGGGCGATTGGTCTAGCTCAAGAAAATTATTGTGAATCATATTGTATCGTGGATCATTGTCCCTGGTACGAGAGTTCACACTCTTGTCTTATTTATGATAATTATAGGGTGATAGGGACGTTCTAGGTTGGTGCATGAAGTCACCTACAGGTTAGAGCCTGTGAACACTTTAGGGTGGTAGGTCGGTCTAGGATGTCGGGGCATCCATTCAATTGACTACTGAAGAAACCAGGGCGTTGGGGTGTCCTTCGAGTGGGAGCTAGAGAAGATTTATTTTCTAGGGTTCTAGGCAGTTGTACCTTTCATTTCAGTTGGGGCTGAAGATTAAATAATTTATTAGAAAAGTGTTCGGTGGTTTTTGACCTGGAGGGGGTTTTCCACCTAAAATTCATGTGCCTATTGTGTTCTATTGTTTACTGTTGTTACTGGATAAAAATCAAGAATAATTGAAGATTAACTAATGCTCTGAAAATATTTAAAAGTGCTAATTGATAAGAAATAATGATTCACCTCCCCTCTCAGTATTTCCAACAATTGGTATGAGAGCTTATTTTCTTCAATAACAGTCTAAAAACTGGAAGGAGATCATGGATTATACTAAGAATATATTTCCTCTGTTCAATGAAAATAACTACGCACTTTGGAGTGAAAGAATGTAGGTTCATTTTCTAGCGCAAGGATATGAAGTATGGGAAATCGTTGAAAAAGGCTTTACAGTGACCCAAGATGAACAAGGTAAGAAAAATATGGTATATGATGCAAAGGATAAAGATCTCATTATCAGTGGGCTTATCGGATCTGTGTATCTTAAGGTACCAAGTTTCAAAATTGCTAAAGAAGTATGGGAAATTTTGAGAATATATATGTAGGTGACTCAAATGTGAAAGAAGAAAAGCTTCAAATTTATAGGGAAAAAATTGATGAATTCAAAATGAAGGAAGATGAAAATATTGATGCATACTTATAGCATGTTGATGAAATAAAAAATGCATTGGAAGGTTTGGGAGAACTGGTCGACATGAAAATTGTTGTCCGAAATATCCTTGGAACCTTGTCGGCAAGATTCAACCCAAAGGTATCTGTCTTGGAATATAGTTCGAATCTAACCAATCTCAGCAATATGAATTGAATGGAGTGCTTATGTCATATGAAATGAGGATTGAAGAAGAGGACGACACATCTCACCTAGAAACAACATTCTCCACATCCCAGAAGACTGGTAAGGACAAGCATACTTCGAAAGCGAAAACTTGTAGTTGTAAGGAAGAAGAAAAGGAAGAAGATGAAGAATAATTTTCAGATAAAGAATTTGCATAGTTCATGCAAAAAATGAGGACATGTACGGGGAAATTCAAAGGTAAACTTCGTTTGATATGTTTCTATTGTGGCGAGGTTGGGCATTTTGTAGCCAAGTGTCCTCACGAAAATGAGGTTGTTACGAAAGGAAAGAAAGGTCTGAGGAAGTTTAGCAAGCAAGGAAAGACGAAATGGTTTAAGAAGAATTTCTTCTCAAAAAAAGATAGATCCTCCTCTGATGAAGCCAGTGATAACGAAGAAGAAATCAATGGAAGAGTATTGTTTATGGCCAATCATAATAAGCAAGAAGCATCTAACGAAGAAGAAGACGGAGAAAAAGAGATGACTGAGGTTCAATTTCAAAACGAAGTGATCAAGGTTATCAAAGAGATCAAGGTAAAAAATATGCAAGTCAACACTATTGAAGAGGAATTAAATATAAAAAGGGAACAGGTCCTAAATCTTAAAATCAAGGTTGAAGAATACAAATGAGTTGAAGAATTGCTCAGGGAATAATTAAAGGAAAGCAACAAGGAAAGAGAAGCATTGGAAGTTGAAATAGTTTCTCTATGAAATAAAGTAAAAAATGGAAAAACTCTTCAAAACTACACCAACAGCTCCAAGGCATTGGAAGAAATCATCAACGATTAGCAATCAAATAGTGACAAGAATGGCCTTGGTTACAAAGAAAAATATGAAAAGGAACCAAGTCCTTCTATGACAACAAAAGAAGATGGATATGCAAAACCTAACAAGCAGGTAGACCTCCCAGCCAACTCAAGAGACTAAGACTCATAGGAAGAACCATGGAAGACAATTCCTCGAAGAATATTTCCTCCCAGGTATCAACCTATCTTTTATGGTCATTGTTATTCATGTCGAAGGTTTGGACATAGATCTATAGAATGTCTCATGTATGTTTGGAATAAATACAATTCGAGAGATATTTCAGAAATGGATATTCTGGAACTCAACAAAATATTAACAGATTTGATCATTTGAGAGATGATGTCGAATTTTACAAATGTAAAATTTTTGGACACCTGGCTAAAGATTGCAGTCTTGGAAGTTTTTCAAAGGAATTCTCGCAAAATTAGAATGAACAAATATGGAAAAATAAGACTGAAAAATGTGTTATCTCTCTCAAGGCTTAAAGAAATAGAAATGTTTGGTATGTTGATAGTGGTTTCTCAAATCATATGAATGGAGATAGAAATAAGTTCATATCCTTGAAGGAAAATAAGGGTGGAACAATGTATTTTGGAAATGACAGGTCTTCAAATATTATAGGAGTAGGTACAATCAAAATTGGAAGCAAGAATGCATTAGCAAAAGATGTGTTGTTGGTTGAAAATATGAATCACAATCTGCTCAGTGTTGGAAAAATGTGCGAGCAAGGACACACGATGCTATTTAAATCTAAGAAATGTGAAATCAGGAAAGGCAAGTTCGGTAAAATTATGGCTACAACAAGCAGAGCTCCAAATGACATATATATTTTGGATGAGACACCTAAAGGGTGATTTTTCGATGAAATAAGACGAAATTTGGTTATGGCACAAACAAATGGGACATATAAATTTTGACAATTTGGTGAGGATCAACAAGAAGGAAGCAGTAAGAGAAATGCCTAAAATTTCAAAACCTACCAATACGATATGTGAATCTTGTCGGCACAACAAGCAGACAAAAGTTGAGTTCAAGACAAAAGAATACTTTGCATCACATCCATTGGAATTAGTACATACTAATCTATGTGGTCCTATGAAAGCAAAAGGTTTAGATGGAGAATTATATTTTATGCTAATGATAGATGATTACACTAGATTGACAACCATCATCTTCTTAAAGAAAAATACTGAGGCATTCGAGTGTTTTAGAATCTACAAGGAAGTGGCCGAAAATGAAACTGATTTAAAGATCAAATGTTGATATCAAATAATGGCGGAGAATTCACTTCCAAGGTATTTCACCAGTACTGTGATGAAAATGGAATAAAAAGGAAATTCTCAACAACCAGAACACCACAAAAAAATGGAGTTGCTGAAAGAAAAAACAAAACCGTACAGGAAATGGCCAGAAAAATGTTAAATGACTAAAAATTAGACGATAAATTCTAGGTTCAAGCAATCTATACAACTGTATTCATTACAACAAGAGGTTTTCTAAGGAACAATTATAACATGAATCCATGAGAATTATGGAAAGGAAGACCGACTAATGTAAAATAATTCAAAATATTTGGAAGCAAATGCTACATCAAAAGAGAAGATAAAAAAATGGGCAAGTTCGATTGTTGTGTCGATGAAAGTATTTTTGTTATTAACGCAAAAGGAATGATTATAGATGCTACAATATAAGGTGAAAAAAAATAGTTGAAAGCATAAATGTTACTTTTGATGAAGATTGTGTTACAAATAATGATGATGAGATTGTCCCTTCAAGAAAATCTGAGGGATCTGAGGGAGAATCTGTGAAGGATGAAGAAGAAGCTCCAGAACAAGACCAATCAAATAAGGAAACAACAATCAACCAAGAGGAAATAAGAAATGGTCAACAGGATGTACAAGAAAATTCTCCAAAAGCTTTAAAAGAATGGTGTCAAAAGAATCATCCGTCAAATAAAATCATTGGCAACATAAATGAAGGAATTGGAACCAAAAGAAGTCGAAAAATTCGTTCATCACAACAAGCCCACCTTGCTTTTTTTGCAACTTTTGAGCCTAGCAATTTTGAGGAAGCTAGTTAAGATGAACACTGGGTAGTAACTATGAATGAAGAACTGGATAAAATTGAGAAGAACGACACTTGGGAATTGGTTCCACGACCAAATGATAAAAATGTTATTGGAACTGAATCGGTCTTCAGAAAAAAATTGAATGAGGATGGACTGGTTACCAGGAATAAGGCTAGATTAGTCTGCAAAGGGTATGCACAATTTTCTAGAATGGAAGCTATCAGAATGTTTCTTGCTTATGCATGCTTGAGAAAAATCAAGGTCTGCCAAATAGATGTTAAGTCAACCTTTCTAAATGGTGAATTGGAAGAAGAAGTTTACATTGAACAACATGAAGGTTTTATTCTCTCTGAAAAGGAAGACTATGTCTGTAGATTAAAAAGGAACTATATGGTCTCAAGAAAGCTCATAGAGATTGGTATGATCATCTTGATGGATATATACATCAACAAGGATTCATGAAAGGAAGCACCAAAAACAATATCTATGTTAAAGTGGATTAATATAACCTAACCATTATCGAGGTATATGTGGACGATATAATTTTTGGAAGCATTGCTAATAGATTAAGTAAAAATTTTTCCACAAATATGCAAAGTGAGTTTGAAATGTCTCTACTTAGCAAGCTGTCATACTCTTTAGGGCCTTAGATATCTCAACAGGATAAATGAATATTCATATATCAAACCAAGTACATCAAGGAAAGGCTCAATAAATTCAAGATGAAAGATTGCAAGCCTGTCCTTACCCCAATGGTAACAGGTTGCAAGTTAAGTTTAGAAGATTCATCAAAGGATGTGGACCAAAGGTTGTATAGATCTATGATTGGAAGTATTCTATATGTGATGGCTTCTTGGCCAGACATAATGCAGGCAGTTGGATAAGTAGCAAGATTCCAAGAAACACCAAAAGAATATCATATTATTGCCATCAAAATAATTCTCTGATATCTTAAGGGCATAACATCATATGGTTTATGGTATCCCAAATGAAATAATATAGTTATCCAAGCTTATACAGATGTAGATTGGGCAGGAAGTGTTGATGAATGAAAGAGTACCAGTGGAGTAGCATTCTATCTAGGTGGTTGCCTTGTTTCATGGTTAAGTAAAAAATAATCTTCAATCTCGTTATCCACAACAAAAGCAGAATATCTCGTGGAAAAAACTTGTTGTACTAAATTCTCTGGATGAAGCAAAATTTTCAAGATCTTCAAGTCAAGTTTGATGAGCCTATTCCCATATTTTGCGATAACACCAGTGCCATAAATATCTCCAAGAATCCCGTGATGCATTCCAAAACAAAGCACATTCCGATCAAATATCAATTCGTTAGAGAGCAGGTCACTAGAAAGAATATCAAGTTTGAATATGTTGGCACAAATGAACAAATTGCTGACATCTTTACCAAACCATTACCTTGTGAAGCATTTTAATATCTTCGCTTAAAGCTTGGAATTCTCCCAAGTTCTCATTAGACTCTTTCTCTCATCTAACTAAGTAAGAAAAATGGGAGTTGATGTGTGTATAGGTCCGCAGGATGACGTTTTTCAGGGTGAGTTACCCTTCGCCATTGATGAAAAAGGGGGAGATAATGCTATAGGAATAGGTGTTATGATCGTAGGGGGAGTACTTGCATTTCCATCAATGCCAAAGGGGGCGATTGTTGATCAATGGTTGCCATTGATGTCAACCCAAGCAACACAAGATCTTGCATGAGAATTTTGACTTGATAACTTACTCTATTATGAGTCACATATATTTTGAATGGTTTCTACTTGTCGATATGTTTTCATTGATATATGGCACATGACACAATTTTTCATGGTTTGAGAGATATTCGTGTTTGAAGTTAGTAACCCCAGTTAGTGGGCTAAAATCCCATGGGGTTGTGGCATGACACTAATAATTGGTTATGATCATTGAATAGTCAATAATTGATAATTTTTTAAGCTCCATAAATCCCTCCAATGTTCACTTTTTGAATACCCTCTCAACCTAAGCATTTATATTGTGACCCTCATATCCTCCTCATGTAAGGATTTCACTACTTAAAACAGGTCATCGTGGAATTTTCCCTATAAATTTTTTACTTTGAAGCTTCAGATGCTGAAAAAAACCCATTTGAGACGAAATTTTAATTTAGAATGTGACCTAATTTCAGATATTGGTTCACTATATTTTCAGAGATATGATCTGAGGAAGTTAGGGTTTTTGCAGGTTCCCGAATTTCATGTCAAACAAGTGACCTTGGGAAAATCGTCATAACTTTCTACCTGAGCATTGTATTCAAATTTCATAAAAAGTGACAGAAAGAGGATAGGATGTAGTTGGTTGGATATCGTTTTCAGGACCGAAGGTTGAAACAGTAGCACGTGTCACTTCATACAAGTTTCTCTACTAAAACAGTCTATAATTAGGTCATCGTAGGAGATTGGGCATAACTATTTCTTGAAGAATCCAATATTGATCAGACATGCGGGGTTGGAAAGAGGACTCAGAGGGATAGCATAGGGCACAATTTTAGACCTTGGAGATCTAAAATTAGATAGATACAATATATTCAATATTGAGCTTGTAGAAGGCAAGAAAAAATATGCATTCAAGGATCACTGCAGTAAGGACAACACATCAACAATCAAGGGTAAGTCTACTACAACAAGGTATGTATGATTAGTGTTTGAATTTTAATTTGAATATCATCTTTGAAATGTGTTTTTGTAGGAAAATGTAAGTATTTTTTATGTATGTTTGATTGGGTTTTGTTCATAAATGTTGAACGTATTTACATTTGAATTTTGAATATTTCTCTTACATATGGTTTGCAGGACAATGTAAGTATTTTGTTTGTATATTTTTTTGGGTCATGTTCATTAATGCATGTGCAGGAAGGAGGAAAAAATAGGACAACTTAGACACATACTAGAAGGATAATGCAACACCAAAGTACCATTACTTGAAGCAAGCACAACAATTCCTCAACAACTGCTAGTGTTCAAAGAAGCAGTGTCAAGTCAAGTACTAGGTTGTGTCAAAATTAAATATTGTAAAAATCATCATTGTAAAATTGTAAAAGTGTCATTATTGTAAAAGAGCCATTATTGTAAAAGAGTCACTCTCCCTAGAGTTGGAGATGCATTTTTGGAAGGTATAAGTGTCATTTTTGGATAATGTTAAGGTTGGCTTGCAGGTCATAGTGTGATTGGGTGATTGGTCTAGTTCAAGAAAATCATTTTGAATCATATTGCATCGTGGATCATTGTCCCTGGTACGTGAGCCCACACTCTTGTCCTATTTATGATCATTATAGGGTGGCAGGGAGGTGCTAGGTTGGTGCATGAAGTCACCTATAGGTTGGAGTCTGTGAACACTTCAGGGTGGTAGGTCGGTCTATGATGTCGGGGTAGCCATTCAGTTGACTATTGAAAAAACCAGGGCATTGGAGCGTCCTTCCAATGGGAGTTGAGAAGAATTATTTTCTAGAATTATAGGAATTTGTACCTTTAATTTCAGCTGGGGCTGAAGATTAAAGAATTTATAAGAAAAGCGTTCGGTGGTTTTTGAACTGGAGGGGGTTTTCCACCTAAAATTCGTATGCCTATTGTGTTCTGTTATTTACTGCTGTTACTGGATAAATATCAAGATTAATTGAATATTAAATAATGCTATGAAAATATTTAAAAATGCTAATTGATAAGAAATACTGATTCACCCCCCCTCTTAGTATTTCCATCACCCATGCATTTGTATTGATACAATGTTGCGTCGTGCATAATGTTTCATATTATTAATGTTGTTCTTGTGACTATTTCATATAATGTATTCTTGAACCCAAAATGGCATGCTCTTTGTATAGATAAACACATAACAATGTTGTTTGTTCGACATTTTCATCCAAATTCTTACCATGCTCAGTTTTCAATTATTATTATTTCATTTTAATATTTAAACTTTAGGTTTATGTGCCAGTTTTAAGGCATGCACACATGAGATACAAAACCAACCTTGATAGGTGCCAGAGAGCATGAATATCCACACTATTCACAACTAATGAAGAAAATATGATTCTTGTTTGAAAGAAGAGTGTCTTTAATCTCACAACCATCACATATCACATATTCATTGATATATTTCTTAAAATAGTACTGATTCAAAGGTTGTGACATTTTTCTCTTGCGTCTTAGTAGTTTGAAACTTCTTTGATTGAGAAATATCCTTCTTGTCTACGCAATATATATATATATATATATATATATATATATATAATAAAATATTCCTTGTATATGTGGTCGTATTATGGTATTATTGCTACTCTCGAGCTTACCATCATTGCATTTTCTTTGACTGAACTAGTGATAATGCAGTTTTGGCGGAGTAAAAACGCAAATCACCTCTTCTATCAGTATGTGCATCACTTGACACCTTCACAATGCAAGATAATTGATGTCTTCATTACTAGATTTGGCGCATTAATTTTTCCTTGGTAAAATGTAGTGCACACAAAGAGCCTATCTTTTGGGGCTATGCAAAATGTGGCTGCCCATACATTCCCTTCGTTGCTCACAATAGAATGGATATTCCACTGTAAAACAACATAAATAACTCGAACATGGCGTGGTAGGCTTCTTGATGCATGTTATCATATAGTCATTGCCCACAACATCTCTTTAGTATAATACATAGTGCATAGTTTCTCTGGTTTGTAACAAACATTTTCTTTAGACATCATTGTCTCCCTCAATATATTCATCACTATAATTTTATTTATTTCGATAGGTCCCAATGATGAAACTAATAAATCCACACTACTATTGGCTAGTTTTTATAAATAAAAAATGTATTTAACAATCAACCTTTTTTCCAAATAGTTTTCTCAAATATTGCTTCTTTATAGGATACCACAATTAGCTTCTTTGTTGAGTGCACCAGGGCCTAAAGACTACCAAATAAACTGTTCATCATGTTGTGCCGCACAATTTTAAATCACATTTGCACCTTTAACACTGCCATCAATATTGTATGGATTTGTTGAATTGTGTCATGCTAAAAGAGAAACACCTTATTACTAATGTTAGGAAGGTTTCCCCTCCTAACCATGGAAACGATCCTCTGTAACCTCTGTTGGAAATATTGTCATTGAAGGCAAAGGAGCACAAAGGATCAACACCAGAACCAACAATAAGACAAAGCAGCAGAGGTAGCGAATGCAGCAGAGAAGCAGCAAAGGCAACGAATGCAGCAGAGAAGCATCAAAGGCAGCTCAGGAGAGATTCACAGAAGTAGAAAAGCAGTAGAGGTAGTGAATGCAACAGAGAACTAGAAAAGGCAGCAAAGAAGTAGCAAAGGCATGCAACAAGCATAAGAATCCAAATTCGGAGTGAATAACAAATAGAAGAATAAGCTCAGGAGATATCAACGCATTTAGAAACTGAATAAAGCTCAGGAAGAATAACAGAGATGCAGAGGAACGACGGCAACTGAAAGAAGGAAAATCGACTAAGGCAGAGAACTCTTAGAAAAATTCCAAGGGAGGCGATCGGACGACAAAGATCGAATCGCAAAGTCAAAGTATTAAGAATTAATGACAGAGATCAGAGCAGGTATAAGAGATGAAGGAGAGCTGCGTGAAGGATGAGCGGATGGTCATGATTAGATCGCAGAAGTGAAGGCGAGAGATAAACGATGGAGATTGAATCGCACCAGGAGAGATTTCACAAATCGTAACTTTTAAGAGTTTAGTGTTAAGGCGTCACATGGTAAGTTAAGTTGGTTGTGAGGCGAAGTGAAGGAGCCATGTGTCAGCGCACGAGCACACATCACAAATATTAGAGGATACCGTTAAGAGTTCGCACAGTATGGTAAATTGTATGTGATGCGATGAGGGAAGAGCCACGTGTTAGTAATGCGCATGAGCGTACATAAAAAATCTTAGAGGATATCGTTAAGAGTTCACAAGGTATTGTAAGTTGTATGCGATACGATGAGGGAAGAGCCACATGTCAGCTCTGTGCACTAGCACACATCGCAGATTATATGAGTTAGCGATATCCATGAGAGATAAACTTGCAGGCAAGCGAAGTGCGATGCACTGTGATTGGTGGAAAGTGTTGTGGGACCCTCCAATAAAGAAGTTCTGCCAGTATGTAATTACTTTGGGTTTTATGTTTAATCGGGCTTAAAGCAACAGTTTGTGATTTCGCTGTGTATTCTAATATTTGTGCAAAATGTTAAAATGTGAGGGCAAGCAATGTGCGACATATTGTGATTGGTCAAGTAGTGTGGGACCCCATAACCTCTGTTTTGTGTATGTTAATATGCGATGTTTGATCACTAACGTATGTATGTGGAATAAACACCGATATTGGGCTTCGTTGCATTAAAAGGGATTTATGTGGACCATAACCCACAAGTAACAGTGTTATGAAGTTGCGGATGTGTAATAAAGGGAAAATTCTGAACACAACAAGTAAAGGCTCGGGCAAGTAAAATGGCATGACCTTGTGCAGAACAGTGCAAAAACATGGGTTAAGTCAGGCAAAAAGGGTAGTTATGCAACACAGTTGAAATATAACTTCAGAAACAGAAAAGACAAAGGAACAACAAGCATAAGAGGACAAACACACAACAAAGATAAGAAGCTAAAAGGGCTGAATTGGAATATTACTGTAACAGTAAATGCATTAATTATTTTATATTTTTTTTATGAAAAGGAAAGTCTCTGTAGGTAAAGAAAAACTCCAAGTTAATACTGAAATGAATGAATTTAGTGTTGTAACATCCTGAATATGCTGAGTGAGGAAATGAATGGGTGAAAGGAAAGAATCATGCCTGTTCACTTCATATTCCCATATAGAATACAAACAACCATGAAGTAATCTCTATAAATGATGTTATTGTAATGTGCATAGAGAGGTTAGAGAGTGGAAGAATAAGAAGGAGCATATAGAGAAGCTGTGAAGATCCAGAATTGATATGAAGCAGATTTGAAGGTTGGAAGGGAAACATTGAAGAAGGAGTAAAACAGAGCTGATCTCCAGGTAAATCAGTATATGATTTCATTGTAGTGTGAGGAAGTTGGTGCTTCCATATCAAGTTGTAGCTTGATAGATGTCCAGTTGTAGCTGGTTGAGTTAGGAGCCTCCTGTGGGTTGTAGCCTGTAGAAAAATACATGGGAGTTGGTGCTTCTATTTCAAGTTGTAGCTTGATAGATGTCCAGTTGGAGCTGTTTGAGGTAGGAGCCTCTTGTGGGTTATAGCCTGCAAAAATAGATGGGAGTTGGAGCTTCCTTGCAAGTTGTAGCTTGCATAATTTGAGGTAGTAGCCTCTTGTAGGTTGGAGCCTACAGAAAATCACTGGTGAGAGGGAGTTGGAGCTTGCCTTTGCATCACAACAATAGTAAGATGTGGTTTTCTCCCTTATGGGTTTCCACTTATATCTGCTGTCTATGTGCTTGATGATTATGTGTTGATGTGATGTTTTAATCCTCTTAATTACTTGCTCTACACACATTAAGTTTGTTAATTCTTTATGTATTAAGCTCCTTATGAACTGAAGGTGTAATTGAGTTGAATGAAAATATTTTTTAAATGCCCATGAATGTACTAAACTGATTCATGCCCACTCTTAGTTTAACTAAGGGTTCATCAACCTCATCACATATCTTAGGATGTATTTGTTGTCCAACATGTCCACGTATAGGTCCTCAACGCATTGGAACAAGATGCCTTGCAAGACACTGATCAATATGCTCATTTTAAGTAGATCAAATGTAGCATAATTCGAGAATTATATTATCAAAATCATTTATGCAAAAAATTCCTCTATTACATTTATGTGTAGGTTTGGTTCCCTCATATGTATCACTTATTCCAAGGCTATCTTGGGGCTCCCTCATATGAGAACGTGATCTTTTCATCTATTTCAGTTCTTGTTGAACCAATTTTAGCTTCTAATCTTTCACATTCTTATTCTTTTTCCTTAAGTCGACTGCTCATCAACTCTTCTGTTATCCTTTCTTATTCAACCTGTGTCTTTAGGTTCATAATTTCCTCCTTGAACTCATATTCTCATTCGTCACATATCTACAACTTATTTTGACCTCTGCTCTCATTTGCAAGTCTGCCTATTTTAGTGAATGTTTAGTCAAGCTTGGCTTGATGTTCATCTGTACTTTCTTCATGAGAGTTACGAACATTCACATTATCAATACATATCTAAGTTGATTAAACACTTTGTTTTTGACATGATTTTTTCTTCTTCCTCTTTTTCTTCTCCTTTTCTACATTGTTGCTACTAGTATCTCTTTCATGCACGAGTTGCAGCCTATCCCATATTATTTTTTTAGATTTAAGGTCTATAACAGTCTCAAGGTCCATATTATGAAGATCGTTATACATTGCACATTTTTCCTTAGCATTCCACTATTGTTTTTTAATGGAGGGGGATCATCTTTGTCGTATCCATCACATAGAAGCTTTCACACAACAGGTGCATAAGCTATCAATTCTGATTTTACCTTATCTCTCCATTCATAAAATTTTGTTGTATTAACCATAAGTACACTTTGATAGTTCATGACTCAAGAAAATCTACCTTCCATTTACTAGGCCTACACAAAAGGAACTTGCTATAATACCAATTAACAAAAAATTGTCTAAAATGAGAGAGGGGGGGGGGGGGGGTGAATTAGTTTAGTACACTCATGGACATAAATTTCTTTTCTTTTAAACTCATTAATTGAACTTTTAAATGAACAACTTAACACATTATGAACATCAGATTTAGTATGTGAAAAAAATTAATAAGTAAACCATAACATTACATCCACACATAAAAACTACACATATGGAAACTGGATATAAGTGGAAACCCATAAAGGGAGGAAATCATGACTTTTTTTATTGTTGTGATTCAAAGGTAAGCTCCTACTCCCTTATTACATCTAATTTTTTGTAGGCTCCAACCTATAAGAGGCTACTACCTCAATTTTTCTACAAGCTACAACATGCAAGGAAGGTCCAATCCCCATAGGTTTTATGTAGGATAAAACCCTCAAGAGGTTTTATCAAGCTACATTGTGAAAAGGAGATTACAATCACCTAATACATACAAAAAAAAACATGCTGGTTTACTTGGTCTATAACTCTGCATACCTCCATTTTTGTGTTTGCTTCTTCTTCTTCTCAATTCCACTCCACATCAACTCTATATATGTGCCAGGTAACTAATGAAAAACATTTCAATCAACTATCCCATTCTCTAGCTCTGTAAAAATTCAACATTTCCAAAAGCACATATTATTATAAACAAACTTTGATGGTTGTTAGCATTCCATAAAGAAATATGAAATGAACAAATTTGTCTCTTTGCATTCCACTCATTCATTTCGAAATTCTTCAACATTTTAAATATTAAAATACATAAGATGAAATATGAAATATTAATATAATCAACCTTTAAATATTACAACAGTCAAAATCCTCTTGCATCACAACTTTAAGCACCTTTAATTAGCCTTTAATCAACTTTACACAATGCACGAATCAACCTTCAAATTAACATTACACGTGAAATATTTGCATTACAACATCTCTACAACTATGTTCTGCAACACATTTACCATTTCCATAGCCTTGCAATACAATATTCTTCATGCCTTTTCCTTGCATCACAACATAAGCAAAATTTGGCCAATATCAGAAGAAACCTTTTAACAACACCATTTGCAACATTCTTTCATCAAAATAACAACATATGCATATGCCACAATCATCATTACATCACTAGCATATGCAACCAACAAATATAACATCACTAGAAACAATTGCAACATCAACTCAACGCGCAACAACATATGAAAGCATGCTCTAACAAGTTGTTCTCCTTCACCTCCTAAGCATAACAATACTTGCATCAACACAAGCATGCCATCAACAATACCTATTCAATTTTTCTTACATTAACTGTGCCATCATACTTTGCTGCTCCTTTTCATTTGCTACTCTTTTACCATTAAAGACAACAATGCCAACACTAAGTTTATTTTATTTGTTTCTTTATGAAAATGTGGCTTTTTAAATAAACCGTGACTAAGAGATAACCATATCAGGCTATTAGGTATGATGGATTTCCTAAACATGGACCTTGACAACCTTGCAATGTTCCAAGGGCCATTAGCGCTTAGGTGTCAAATCTTAACCCCATATTCCCAAGCCATATGACCATGTGCCTTGGATATTGGGATATTGGATTTTTCATAAGAGCCATCCCTTTCCATTGTTATGATGTCTCGAAGTCATTTAATGCTTAGGCACCAAACCTTAGCTCCACATGACCAACTTCTCCAACCATGCATGTCAGATATTGAGGTTTTTCTGAGAGCCTCCCCTTGTCATCATTTTGATGCTATGACGTTCCCAGACCTCGTTATATAGATAGGCTAAGGAACCCTCAACATTTCAACCAAAAAAATAACATGGGAAAACCTTATTGACCTCTAACCTCACACAAGTATCAAGACCTATAGGTGGACTAATCATTGTCTACTACATCGTCCACATGCCATTTCATCTACCACATCACTGACCACTATGCTTGTGACATCATCTGGTGCAATGAATCAGGACTTGGCACATGTCACTTTTCATTAGTCTATTTATCCTTTTAAATCTATGAGAAGCACTTACCATGTGTCATTCATTGCTATTGTGATGTCATGGCCTTTGCCACTTGGCACCACCTGAAACCCCATGTCATTGTTTCCACTTGGCACCACTTGGCACCACATGTCATTGTTTCCACTTGGCATGCCATGCCATTTCAAGATATTAGATATGGGGGGTGTCTTAGAGTTTTAACGTTGAGAAATGGACAATGATACGAGTGCCACTGTGACGACCGATCCAAAAAGGCCTACACCCGATAGAGCATGCACTCAATTTGTGTAGGAGTCAATAGGCTAAGGGTTGATATGGATAATAAACCAAGTTTGAAAGGACCTACACCTGATAGGGCATACATATGATATGCTCTTAGTATGATCTGCAGATGATAGGCCAAGGCCCAATAGCTCAAGGCCTGATATGTTAGAACCTTAAGGCTCAATATGACAAGCTGTTAAATGACGGTGAGGATTTATGATGATTGCAATTTCTTTTCTTTGCTCTACTAGCTTGGTTTTTTCCCTTTCTTGCTTGATCATAGCATGAATCCTCCTGATATTTCCCTTTGCTACCCAATATTAGTGTGACTCCCCTTGACCTATCGTTGAAATCAATGACAATAAACACTGCCAACAAGGAAGAGTTACTTTAGATACACAAGATGGATCTTTGAAAGAGTCAACAAAATTTATTTTCTATATGCTTTTGACCAAGTTAAGAAATATCGGTAAAATTGAGCTTCATTAATGGTCTTAAGTGGAGAAAATACTAGCGAATGGCATTGGAAATATATTGATGTGTATACACCACCTCCTAAAAACATTAATTTCGAAAACCTCAGATAATGTCCCATTGTATATTCAAACAATTGAAGTATGGTGTGGCAATGTTGGTTTGAGATCTCTATACGTAAGCCTTTTTCCCTCACAAATTTCAAACCAAAAATATTATTCCAACCTCACAACATACCCCTTATATTTTCTTGCATTTGGAAGTAGATGTAAGTGAAAGATGGTTCGTCATGATCGATTACTTCAAAATTGATCCAGAGGACAATGGTGGACTATATCTACCAATGACATATTTGAGGATGATCTCGACAAACAAGACCTTGACATCCTGGAATTCCCTTAGTAAATAAACTTTCAAGAGGGCGACAAGAAAGAGTGGGAGGTAAGGGTTAATGAGGATTTGGAAGACCCTAGCATTTTAGCGATAGTTTTAGGTGATATTTAGATAATAACTCTAGGGCAATCATCAAACATTATACATCTAATTTATGCATATATTATTTTTCCAAAAAAAATTGCATATCTAGTTCTTGATGAACTGAGAGAAATATTGCCTACAACAAACCAGATCTCAAGAATGGAAATCCCTTCTGACCTTATGGAAATTTTGAGATGAATTTACTCTTAAGCATTTCTATATCAAAATTCCTAACCTAGGTATCACAAATTCCAACTAAATTTTCTACAATAAATTCTCATTTGAAATATTTAAATTTTCCCACCCTAGAAGGTAGCTTATATTTAAACATGATTTTAGGCACTTAATCAAAGAATATGACCATAAATAGCTTACCCAGAAGTTACCAAGTCATTATGTTCTTTAATCGAGCTTTTGTCAATGTGCATGCTAACATTTGAAGACTAAGTTATGTTCTTTAATCGAGCTTTTGTCAATGTGCATGCTAGCATTTGAAGACTAAGTTATGTTCTTTAATCGAGCTTTTGTCAATGGGCATGCTAGCATTTGAAGACTAGTGATAACAAAGTACGTTGTTGAAGTTTAAGGTTAAAAATATCATAACAACGAGCTTAATAAATCCTAATTTAGTTGTACATTATGTTAAATTTATTTACAATCTCAATTAATAGATAATTAAAATTACTCGTGCATATCTTAAAACTTTGCCAAATGGCAAATAATGATAGCATCAGTGGTACCCACAGGTTAACAACCTACAACTTCATGATATGAAAATGACAATCACCATTGGATGAAAATAAAATTGGCCGTTGGATTCATCAAAATCCATATTTATCTTAAAAACGACATATTAGTATCGGTTGGAAGGGCCTCTTTGGCCTATGCAATAGATGGCAAACACTAAGTAAATATATATGTAATAAAGGGTAAGTTACTTAATGAATGGTTAGTTGGAATAAGCATAACTGCTCCAATCATTCTTTTAATGTATAAATATAGATAAGATGGTTGGAATTCTTTTCCTATAATTTTTCAACATTATATAAATATATGATATATATGTAATAAAGGGTAAAAATATTTAACAAATGGTTAATTGGAGCAAGTGTATTTGCTCCAACTATTCCCTAATATATAATGCACACGAATACCTTATGTAAAGATGGTTGGAATCCCTTCCCTATAATTCTTCAGGTGTGCTTGTTTGTAATGTGAATCGTAGCTCAGCCTTTTAACACTTTGGCATTGTTTCCTCCTGCACATGGTGGTTCAAACCTGCAAGAATAAATTTTAAGATGATGAAATCATGCTGGAAAGCCTGCAACTTGAAATTGTTTGAGAAGATGTTGCTTAATATTAAAGGCACTCAAGAAAATTACGGCATGTAATGAAGTGTGGACGACATTGAGTTTGATTGCTCATGGATGTTGCTTCATTGATGAATGTTCATCAGTTCTCGTGATTGCTCATGGTTATAGTGAGAACCTATAACAGATTAAAAACATAATAGTTGTCGAAATGCTTTGCTAAAGGGTTGTTCTAGTTGAGTAGACTGGTGTGGTCAAGTGTGTGTATACCATTACACTGATGGAATGGACCAAAAACTGGCCTGTTCGACTAGCAGAACCTGGTCAACTTCGTCAGCAACTAAGGGATAGAAACACAAATCATTGTGTCATCATGTTTAACACTTTTGAATAGGACTCTAGTTGTGCCTGCATGTTGATACTGATACATTATTATTATTTTTTAATTAATATAACAACATCTCTTATACAATAATGTAGTGATTTATCGATGTTCATTTGTACTACATGCCTTTTCTCCATAAATTGCAATGTAGAAAATAGAGAATGTGGTGATTAGAGCAACGATATATATATACACATAATAATGTAGCTTGTGTGCCGAAGCTAAAAGCTAAGTAGAATTGACGAGGACCATGCCTTATTTCTTGGGTTATTGCCATGTTAGCAAATTGCAACAACCATTTCGTTAAACTTTACGTTGCAAGAGCACAACCAATTTGGTTGAAACAAGAGAGAAGTTCTTACAGTACTAGGTACATCTTGGTTGTATTTAGAGTATACAAACAATTTTCAACAATGTTTTTTAATTCATATTCAACGTGAAGGGCACTTGATGATTATATTTTTACGAGAAGAGTTAGCTTCAGAAGTGATAATATGAGTATCTGGAACTACTTTGCGATGGTTCACAAACTCACCAATGTGGCTCATTCTTGCGTTGCCAGCTTTACTGGCCCTCTTGACATTAATCTCACCATTGTAAAATGAATTCGGATTGAGATCCACTCTCTCTCGGCCCATTTACAACAAATGCTTGATGTACCCATCTATGGCCGAATCATAATGCTTGAGATTTTTTGACCTCTTGGGGAGTAGCAAGAGCCTCATTTTATTTCTACAGGAAAATGGAAGTTCCATGTTCTAAAGCGAGATAACTAGGTTGGTGAGTTTATTACAAGGACAATGGGAGATATCTCAAATGGTGTGGGGAATTCTGCAGGGCATGGGTTCTAAGTATTAATCTCTCTTCTTACAAGAATATACAAATGATATGAGAGACTTAAGAGAGAAATACTGTCAGTATATAACAGTCTTTTTTTCGTCCTAAAAAAAGAAATACATATCAATATAGATCTATCTAAAGCACGGAACTAATATGAGTCCAAAAGAATCAAATTTTTTTTTGTTGTGAATTTATTTTAGAGTGCAAAAAAACAATGTGGAATTTTTTACTGTTTAAATTGCATTTTTGAATGTTATAAAAATTACATAACACCTATATTGAGCCATTTTATATTAATTCATGTTAAAATATTTTATTCATAATTCACATTGATGTTTTATCTAGTAGATTTTTAATTGTTTATTTATATCATTATTTAAATTTTTTTGTTTAACAGACCTGAACTAAATTTTTTTTTTTTTTTTTAAAAGAACTTAGAGATATTTTCACGTCTTTCATAAACCTTCATGAACCTCTGAGAAAATTAAATGGATATACCCAAGCCAAACAAGAGGAAAATTTGACTACTATTGTTTTCTACTTACTTCGAAGAGGTCCGTGTGACAAAGTTTACATGAGCAAACTGGTGCATCGAAAATTTGAACAATTACCAATGGTCATACTATTTGATGAAGACTGGATGGTGTGAATTTTACATCATCATCAACCAATGACAATTCAATTGGCCCCACTCAGTTAATTGGATCGACTTGAATAGAATTCAATCAGGGAGAATTCAACCAATTAGCGGAGCCAATTTTAAATTTACTAGTAAATGCTACCCATCACGAATCTAACTCGACCTTGATTTTAAGTTCGATTTTAGTGGAGCATCGCTCAATTTTCCCGTTGATTTCGGCCAATGGATCGAACCAAGTAAAGATTACAAAAAATGCATGTTATTTTCTAGCAATCCAACTCTAATTTATGCTGTTCAGTCTAAAAATTAATATGAAAGTTACATGAATGATACCTAATTCAAGTATGTAGTTATGTTGTCGACTCAGTCTTTTAGTCATGTTAGGAGGCATGTGATCCTCTTCACCTTTGTAGCTTTAATCGATGAGATCAGCTTCCTACCGACATCATTGATATCAAATCGACAATCATAAAAATCCCAACTCCGGGTAAAAATAGTATGTCTCAGCTAAGTTAATCCTCTTCACCTTTGTACATTAAATCGATGAGATCGGCTTCCTACCGATATCATTGATATCAAATCAACAATTATAAAAATCCCAACTCAGAGAAAAAATAGTATGTCTTAGTTAAATTAATGTTATACTTCATGTAAATTGAATTTTAGATTCCAAGACACATCAAAAAAATCTAGTAGTAAAAACAGGCAGAGCATTTAGTCCAGCCCATAAAGCAGATTTGATAGTGCAGTAGAACATGAAATTGGCTGACAATAATTCAAAGTATGTAGACTCCACATATTCCTAGAATAACCATAGTAGCAGAAGTACATATGTGTAGGAGAATAGTAAATAGGAAATAAAAGAATGCCAAAGAAATAGAGAAGAGGGAATGAATGATCAAGCAAGTAGATTAAAAATATCAAAGTAGTAGCACTAGTTGATATTTTTGCAACAATAGAATATAGAGCACTTAAGAAGAATAATATAAATTATTTGACTAAACACTTGCAATAGGTGATGAGAAAAGAAAGAAATCAAGAAGAAGATGAGATGAACGTAAGAAGAAGATGAGATGAATGTAGACATAATGAATATAAATGATAAAATAATGACACAAGAAAAATTGAAGTGATTAGGCTCCCTCGTATGAGAGTAGTACAATGGTTACTTGGGTTGTGATAACATAAAATAGTAAGTTGGTTGATGTTGCACATTTTCATTGATATTATGAATAAAAATCTCTCAAAAGTGGCAAGCCATGCCCCAAACTCATCCAAAGAGTGGCAAGGTGGTGGCAAGAGACCAACCAAATTGGAGAGGTGTTACCTAATGGTTCTAGGTAGCGTGGAAGTCTCTATAGTAGAGGCAATTGAGAATCATAAGACTGTAGAGAATGATTGATGAGTCAAAATCTACAATATGTATTCACCTAATTAATAGAAGTCACATTACGTGATCTAGGTGGATATTGGTAGCCATCCACCTATTCCACTTGGACCCCACCGTTGTTTCTTTCAGTTTCCCTAATTCTAGCACAATTTACTATTTTTGACAATTTTTCGAGTCCTAAACTTTCAAAGTTGTTTTGAAGGTCTAAAGGACATTTTTTTTAGAAAACGAAGAGACCAAAAAAGTGAAAGGCTAATTTACTCATTATTTTTTTGCTTCTTTTTGGAGATCTTCAAAACAAGGTATTATAATAGTCAAATGAAGATCATATGCCAAAGTTACGACCCTGGGAAGTTGATGTTTCAACTAACCCCAACGGGGCTCACAATCTTTTGGCGCTTGATCTTCCAGGGCTAGGATTTTGGATATTTAAGGTTTCCCATTGCTTCTTAATGATAAAAAGGCCTCCGAGCTACATTGTTACACATTTAAGAAGGCATGTAGCGGCCACATCTTTTCTCAAAGATAAACTACCATTGCCCGACTCTAGTTTATTTCCATTTTACATGTAACAATTTTCAGTGCTTTGTTAATAATGAATTAACGTTATGCTTTCACTGTAATTATGTGTTTTTGTTTATATATTTATTTCATTTGGTTCTTACATAAATTCATATCAGTTGTATCAGAGCGTTATGCTCTTTCTATGCTTTTTTGTGCACGTCCCTAACAAGGTTGGGGTATAAGGAGTTGTGACTTGAATTGGTTGAATCCTTGCAACATTGTCCCCATTGACACCGAAGACCTCCCATGGTCGAGGGAGCAGGAGATCCTATCAAATTGCTGCTTGAAGAAGCCCTCGATCAGCAAAGGAACGAGATGATGGAAAACTTTGCTCAGATCCTTCGATGAATACCCACCGAAGACACATATTCATCTAGCAGTCAGAGGCACCACCCCCTTCAACGTACAAGTGAAATTCGATATCACTATATTCAAAGGTTAAATAGATGTAGATGTTGTAGATAAATAGTTGAATCTGCTGGAGGGTTATTTTTCAGTCCATAGTTTCTCTGATAGGGAGAAAATTAGTTTTTCACTGCTTAAGGCCTCTCCCCATGTCAAGGACTAGTGGGAAACTTATTGTGGGTCAAATAACCCTTTCTATTCATAGCCGCACCCACTTAGAACTATTTTCGAGACATTTTCAAGGAACAATATTACCCCGTGGGGAGCTATGAGGACAAATGCATACAATGGACCACACTACGACAACAAAGGGATCAAGATGTGCATGATTTCACAAATATTTTTCATACTTTACGCACAAAACTGGGTATCAAAGACTCTGAGCGAAATTTGGTGCTAAAGTACTGAGACTGTCTTCACAAATACATTCGAGAATAGTTTGAGTTCCTGGACATCTCCTCACTTGATGCATCACACTGATATGCTGCCAAGATTGAACAAAGATTTAAACAAAATAAGTGAGAATTTGTATTTGTGAATCCAAAGCAGAAAATAATGCCCCCAAACCACATAACAAAGGACAAAGCCAAGGTGAGGTGATCTAGGATAACCCATCGAAGCGGTAAGCAAAGAACAACACCACAAAGACGAAGAAGGACATAGGGATTTGGTGTGAGTTCCATAAGAGCCCCACTCACAACACAAGTGAGTGTCGAGCCAAGTAGTCACTAGTGGCCGAGATGAAGGATTCAGATTCAGATGCATGTTCTGACTTGGAGTCAGACCTTGACAAAGGGAATGAAAAACAAAAGTAGATTATTGATGCAGATCCCAACACCACCATTGCCACCACTGAGGTCCAGAAGATTGAGCTCGAAGACCCAGAGGAAGGGGAGCGTATCTTCCACTCAGAAATGTGGGTGAAGGGGTTGCCATTGCAGTTCATTGTCAATAGTGGGAGCCAAAATAAATTTATCTCAGTAGAAGTTGTTATGCGGTTGGGCTGACCGACCATACCACACCAACAACCATACACCATTGGGTGGCTCCATCAAGGACGAGGTATCTGCATACGCCATTGGCTCTAGTACTGTGTGACGTTGCTCCTTTTGAATTTTGTGATGTATTATTAGGCCAACCATACTTGTGGAAGTGTCATGCTGTTTATGAGTCTAGGCCTCACACTGTTATTATTACTTTGGGCAATAAGTTATACATGATAATGAAGGTAGCCCTTCCTACAACCATCTCTTTGATCTCTGCTAAGCAATGTAGCAAGATCATATTCCTTGCTGCAAAAAGGGCACTTCCGTCCAAGTTCCTCACCTTGTGGCAGAAAAATTGTACTTGTATAGAAAAAGGATGGGAACTAGAGGCTCTGCATTGATTATCAAGCACTGTACAAAATCAATGTCAAGAGCAGGTATCCAATGCCATAGATTGATGACCTTTTGGACTATCTCAAGGTGGCCAAGTATTTCAACAAGATCGATTTGAAGTATGGATATCACTAGGTTCTAATAGATACCACAGATATATGGAAGACCACCTTCAAATCCAAGGAAGACCCTTTTGAATGGTTGGTCATGCCTTTCGGATTGAAAAATCCCCCCACTACTTTTATGAGGCTGATGGATGAAATATTGTGACCCTTCGCCAACTCGTTCATGGTTGTTTATCTGGACGTCACCCTCATATTCAGTAAGTCTAGTTGGGAAGAGCACTTGCAACACATTCAATAGGTCCTTCAAACCCCGCAACAACACAAACTATGTGCCAACTTGGAGAAATGCACCTTTGGCATGAGCAGGGTCCAATATCTGGGTTACATCATAGATGAGAAAAGCATGCACATGGATCCGGCTAAGATCCAAGTCATTCGGGATTGGCCAACCCCAACCACTCTAACAAAGTTTCACAAATTTTTGGGCCTTGCCAATTTTTATCCGAGGTTCGTGTTAGGATTCTCCCATCTCACTTGGCCTTTGAGTTAGATTAACAAGGGCAGAGCAAAATCAAAGTTTTCCTGGTCTGAATCCAAAGAGAATAAATTCATTGAACTAAAGCACCACCTCTACCATGCACCTTTACTCACATTTCTAGACCTGCAACAACCATTTGAAATTTAGACATACGCCTCCGACTATGCTATTGGTGCAATCCTCACTCAACATGGGAATCCAGTGGCCGATCATAGTGAGACACTTTTTGATACAATTTGGAAGTATCCCACCTATGATAAAGATATGTATTCTATCGTGCATACTTTCTAACAATGGAAACATTACATTTAGGGGAAGGAGATGACCACCCACATAGATCACTGAATTCTTAAGTTTATACAGACACAAGGGAATTTGTATAACATTCGCCATCAGAAGTGGTCTATATATCTACAACAATTCCACTTGAACATTAAATACTAAAGGGAAACACCAATCATGTTCTATATTTCCTCAGTCAAGTCCAAGTGGCGACACTACCTACTATTCTTAACTCTTGTGGCAATGCGACCTATGGATGGCCGCAATTGTACAAAAATGATCCAAATTTCATCGCCACACACCAGATGCTAGTGGATGGAAATAAAGTTCCATATTTACACTTCCAAGATGCATTATTATGCTACTTATGTCACCTTTGTGTTCCTTCAAGCGAGCGTGTCAAGTTGATTTGGGAGGTGCACTACAATTGGGTCGCATGTAACTTTGGTGTGGAGAAAATTGTGGCCACACTAAATAAGTGTTTTTATTTTCTAAAAATCTGACAAGATGTTGGAAAATATACCAGATCGTGCACTACTTATGCCATTGCCAAGCTAACCATCAAGAACCAAGGATTGTAAACTCCTCTTCCTACTCCTAACCGACACCGAGGATCCATCTCCATGGACTATTTGTCTGACCTCTCTTCTACCAAACATGGTCATGAATTTGCATTTTTGGTTGTGGAATTTTTTTCTAAGATAACTATATTGGTGGCTTGTAAGAAGAGTATCACATCAGAGGACACTGCCAAACTCTTCTTTGAATGAGCGTGTGTACATTTTGGGACCCGACAGACTATTATATCAGATAAGGATAACAGGTTCCTAAGAACATTCTGGTCAAGCCACTCGACACTATTGGACATCAATCTCACAAATTCGACTACTTTCCATCCCCGTACTGATGGCCATACATAGGTTGTCAACATGATGATAGTGCACATACTCCCCATGTACAACTCGAAGCATCCATGAACCTGGGATGGGAGCCTTCCCTATGTGCAACACAACTATAAAAAATTTCTCTATTTCTTGACATGTTGTATTTCCTTTCAAATGGGTATGATATTTCAACCATTGTGTCCGATTGATGTTTCCATGCTTCATGTTGATAAAGAAACCACGTTTATTCAATGCATCCATCACATTCACCACGAGGTTCACAATATCTTAGAGAAGTTTAATGCCACGTACAAGCAATGACATGATCAACATTGGATTCCACATAAGTTTCAAGTGGGAAACAAAGTTTGGTTGCATTTATAGAAAGAAACCTTGCTAGAGCCCATCAAAAGATATGACCACTTTGTTATGGGCATGCACCCAGTGTTCAATATGGACTACCTTCGACCATAATTTCCACCATTGTTGGACACATCAAACATTGTCTAACAACTAACACCAATAGAGCTCAACCCATACTGCATGTAACATGCCACAACTGATCAGATTATAGACACATAGATCAATACCACTCGAGAATAGTAGATCCAATTGTATCAGGTTGTCAAAGCTGGCTAACTCCTGCACCAAGGCTCTCAAAGCTGGCCAACTCGAACTCTAATTTATAATGTTGAGTCTAAAAATTAATATGAAATTTACATGAATGATAGCTAATTCAAGTATGTATTTATGTTGTCGACTCAGTCTTTTAGTCATATTTAAGTAAAAAATTGAGGAGTAGGTGAAGTGTGAGCCTTTTGTAAGGCAGGTGATCCTCTTCACCTTTTTAGCTTAATTCGATGAGATCAACTTGCTACTGACATCATTGATATCAAATCGTCAATGATAAAAATCCAAACTTCAAGGAAAAATAATATGTCTTAGCTAAGTTAATCCTCTTCACCTTTGTAGAATAAATCAATGAAATTTACTTCCTACCAATATCATTGATATCAAAGCTACAATTATAAAAATCCCAACTCAGAGAAAAAAATAGTATGTCTTGGTTAAATTAACGTTATACTTCATGTAAACTAAATTGTAGATTCCAAGACACATAAAAAAAATCTAGCAGTAAAAACAGGCAGAGCATTTAGTCCAGCCCATAAAGCAGATTCGATAGTGCAATAGAACATGAAATTGATTGACAATTATTGAAAGTAAGTAGACTCCACATATTCCTCGAATAACCATAGTAGTATAAGTACATATGTGTAGGAGAATAGTAAGTAGAAAAAAAAAATGTCAAAGAATTAGAGAATAGGGCATGAATGATCAAGCAAGTAGATGAAAAATATCTAAGCAATAACACTAGTTGATATTTTTGTGACAATAGAATATAGAGCATCCAAGAAGAACAATATAAAATATTTGACTGAACACTTGCAATAGGTGATGGGAAAAGAATGAAATTGAGAAGAAGATGAGACGAACATAGACATAATGAGCATAAATGATAAGATTATGATACAAGAAAAATTGAACTAATTAAGATCCCTGGTATGAGAGTAGTACAATGGTTACTTGGGTTGTGACAACAGAAAAAGTAGGTTGGTTTATGTTGCACTTTTTCACTAATATTATGAATAAAAAATTCCCAAAAGTTACAAGCCATGCCCCAAACTCATCCATAGAGTGGAAAGGTGGTGGCAAGAGACCAACTAAATTGGAGAGGGGCTACCTAATGGTTCTAGGTAGTGTGGAAGTCTCTATAGTAGAGGCAAATGAGAACCATAAGACTGTAGAGAATGATTGATAAGTCAAAATATACAATACGTATTCACCTAAATAATAGAAGTCACATTACATGATCCAAGTGGATATTGGTGGCCATCCGCCTATTCCACTTGGACCCCCATCATTGTTTCTTTCAATTTCCTTAATTGTAGCACAATTTACTATTTTTGGTAGTTTCTCAGGTCCTAAACTTTCAAAGTTGTTTTGAAGGTCTAAAAGAAGTTTTTTTGGAGAAAATGAAGAGACCAAAAAAGTGCAAGGCTAATTTTCTCATTTTCTTGGGCCTCTTTTTGGAGATCTTTGAAACAGGGTATTATAATAGTAAAACGAAGATCATATGCCAAAGTTACGACCCCAATAAGTTGATGTTTCAACTAACCCCAATGGGGCTCACAAACGTTTGGCGCTTCATCTCCTAGGGTTAGGATTTTGAATATTTAAGGTTTCCCATTGCTTCTTAATGATAAAAATGCCTCTGAGCTTCATTGTAACACATTTCAGAAGGCAAGTTGCCACCAAATCTGTTCTCAAAGATAAACTACCATTGTCTGAACTAGTTTATTTCCGTTGTGCATGTAACAATTTTCAATACTTTGTTATTAATGAATCAAAGTTCTGCTTTCACTGTAGTTCTGTGTTTTTGTTTATATATTTATTTCATTTGGTTCTTACATAAATTCAAATCAGTTGTATCAGAGTGTTCTTCTCTTTCTATGGTTTTCTGTGCATGTCCCCAATGAGGTCGGGGTATAAGGAGTTGGGACTTGAATTGGTTGAACCGTTGCAAGACTGTCCCCACTGACACAAAATACCTCCCATGGTTGAAGAAAAAAAAGACGAGGGAGCAGGAGATCCTATCAAATTTCTTCTCGAACAAGCCCTCGATCAACAAAGGAACGAGATTAGGGACAACTTTTCCCAGATCCTTCGACGAATGCCCACCGACGACATATATTCATCTAGCAATCACTTTGGAGGAGCCATCCCTGAAATTATATATCTCTATATTCGAAGGTTAAATAGATGTAGATGTTGTAGGTAAATAGTTGAATCTGCTCGAGGGTTATTTTTCAGTCCATAGTTTCTTCGATAGGGAGAAAATTAGTTTTTCACTCCTTAAGGCCTCCCCCCATGTAAAGGACCAGCAGGAAACTTAGCGTGAGAAAAAGGCCTAAGAACCCTTTCTGTTCATGGCCGCACCCACTTGGAACTATTTCCGAGACATTGTAAAGGAACAATATTACCCCATGGGGAACTATGAGGACAAATGCATAAAATGGACTACACTACGACAACAAAGGATTAAGATGTGCATGAGTTCACAAATATTTTTCATACTTTACGCACAAAGATGGGTATCAAAGACTTTGAGCAACATCTGGTGCTCAAGAACCGCGATTGTTAGCACAAATACATTCGAGAATAGATTGAGTTCCTGTACATCTCCTCACTTGATGCAACACACTGATATGCTGCCAAGATTCAACAAAATTTAAACAAAATAAGTGAGACTTTGGATTTATGAATCCAAAGCAGGGAAATAGTGCCCCCAAACCACATAACAAAGGACAAAGCCAAGTTGAGGTGATCCAGGATAACCCATCGAAGTAGTAAGCAAAGAACACACCATGAAGACGAAGAAGGACACAGGGATGTGGTGTGAGTTCCATAAGAGCCCCACTCACAACACAAGTGAGTGTTGGGCCAAGCAGTCACTAGTGGCTGAGATGAAGGCTTCAAAGTCATATGCATGTTATGACTTCGAGTCAGACCCCAACAAAGGGAATGAAAAAGGGAAGTAGATTATTGATGCAGATCCCAACACCACCATTTCCACCACTGAGGTCCAGAAGATTGAGCCCGAAGACCCAGAGGAATGGGAGTGTCTCTTCCACTCACAAATGTGGGTGAAGGGGTTTCCATTGTAGTTCATTGTCGACAGTGGGAGCCAAAATAAAATTATCTCAATAGAAGTCATTATGCGGTTGGGCCGACTGACCACACCACACCCACAATCATACACCATTGGGTGGCTCCACCAAGGACGAGGTATTTGCGTACACCATTGGCTCTAGTACTGTGTGACATTGCTCCTCTTGAATTTTGTGATGTATATTAGGCCAACCATACTTGTGGAAGTGTCATGTTGTTTATGAGTATAGGCCTCACACTGTTATTATTACTTTGGGAAATAAGTTATATATGATACTGAAGGTAGCCCCACCTACCGCCATCTCTTTGATCTCTGCTAAGCATGTAGAAATATCATCTTCCCTACCGAGAAATCCATGCGTTTCTGCAAAAAGAGAACTTCAGACCAAGTTCCTCACCTTGTGGCAAAAAAATTGTACTTTTACAAAAAAAGGATGGGAATTGGAGGCTCTGCATTGATTATTAGGCGCTATACAAAATCACTGTCAGGTTCAGGTATCCAATCCCATAGATTGATGACCTTCTGGACCAGCTCAAGGCGGCCAAGTATTTCAATAAGATCGATTTGAAGTCTGGATATCACTAGGTTCTAATGGATCCCACATATGTATGGAAGACCACCTTCAAATCTAAGGAAGACCTTTTTAAATGGTTGGTCATGCCTTTCGGATTGAAAAATTTCCCCACTACTTTTATGAGGCTGATGGATGACATATTGCGACCCTTCAGCAACTCATTCATGGTTGTTTATTTGGACGTCATCCTCATCTTCAACAAGAGGTGGGAAGGGCACTTGAAATACATTCAACATGTCCTTCAAACCCTGCGACAACACAAAATATGTGCCAACTTGGAGAAATGCACCTTTGGCATGAGCGAGGTCCAATATCTGGGTTACATCATAGATGAGAAAGGTGTTCACATGGATCCGGATAAGATCCAAGTAATTCAATATTGGCCAAGCCCGACCACTCTAACAAAGTTTCACAAATTTTTGGGCCTTGTAAATTTTTATCCGAGGTTCGTGTTGGGATTCTTCCATCTCACTTGACCTTTGAGTCAGATTAACAAGGGTGGAGAGAAAGAAAATTTTTCCTGGTTCGAATACCAACAGAATGAATTCATTTAACTAAAGCACCGTCTCTACCATGCACCCGTACTCACATTTCCAAAGCTACAAAAACCATTTGAAATTGAGACATGCGCCTCTGAATATGCTATTGGTGCAATCCTCACTCAATAGGGGCATCCAGTGTCCTATCATAGTGAGACACTTTTCGATAAAATTTGGAAGTATACCACCTATGATAAAGAGATGTATTCTATCATGCAAACTTGCCAACAATGAAAACATTACATTTTGGGGAAGGAGACGACCACCCACACAGATCACCAAATTATTAAGTTTATACAGACACAAGGGAAGTTGTACAACGTTCACCATTAGAAGTGGTCTACATATCTACAAAAATTCCACTTGAACATTAAATACTAAAGGGAAACACCAATCATGTTCTATATTTCCTTAGTCAATCCCGAGTGGCAGCACTGCCTACTATTTTTAACTCTTGTGGCCAAGAGACTTTTGGATGGCCGCAATTGTACACACATGATCTAGAGTTCACCACCACACACCAGATGCTAGTGGATGGCAAGAAATTTCCATATTTACACCTCCAAGATGCATTATTATGCTACTTGGGCCACTTTTGTGTTCCTTCAAGTGAGTGTTCCAAGTTGATTTGGGAGGCACACTACAATTGGGTCGCATGTCACTTTGGTGTGGATAAAATTGTGGCCATACTAAATAAGTGTTTTTATTTTCTAAAAATCTGACAGGATGTTGGAAAATATATTAGATCCTACACTATTTATGCCATCACAATGCTAACCAACAAGAAACAAGGCTCGTACACTCCTCTTCCTACTCCCAGCCAACACTAGGAATCCAACTCAATGGACTATCTGTCTGACCTCCCTTCTACCAAGCATGGTCATGAATTTGTATTTGTGGTCATGGAAAAATTATCTCAGATGGCTATATTGGTGGTCTGTAAGAAGAGTATCACAAAGTAAGATATTGCCAAACTCTGATTTGAACGAGTGTGTGTACATTTTGGGACCCTGTAGACTATTATATCAGAACGAGATAACAGGTTCTTGAGCACATTCTGGTCAAGCCTCTGGACACTATTGGACATCAAGCTCATGAAGTCGATTGCATTTCATCCACATACTGATGAATAAACATAGGTTTCCAACAGGATGATAGTGCACATACTCCCCATGTACAACTCGAATCATCCATGAACCTGGGATGGGAGCCTTCCCTATGTGCAACACAACTATTACAAATCTCTCCATAGCTTGACAGGTTCTAGTTCCTTTCAAATGGGTATGATATTTCAACCATTGTATCCGATTGATGTTGCCATGCTTTATGGTGATAAATCAACCATGCTTATTGAATGCATCCATCACATCCGCCAACAAGTTCACAATATCTTGGATAAGTCCAATGCCAAGTACAGGCATCAACATGATCAACATTGTATTCCATTCCACATATGTTTTAGGTGGGAAACAAAGTTTGGTTGCATTTAAAAAAAAACCCTTGCTAGAGCCCATCGAAATATATGAACACTTTGTTATGGGCTTGCACCTAATGTTCAATATGGACTACCTTTTACCATAATTTCCACCATTATTGGACACATCAAACATTGCATAACAACTAACACCAATAGAGCTCAACCCATACTGCATGGAACATGCCACAATTGATCAAATTGTAGACACATAGATCAATATCAATCGCCAATAGTAGATCCAACTATATTAGGCTATCAAAGCTGGCCAACTCCTACACCAAGGCAAGTGGCTCACTACAGACTAAGTTTAGTAGAAGTTTCCCCATCTCATGGAGGCACTTAGCACAATGGGGACCATTTCTTCCCAAGGGGGGAGTACTGATCTAGGTGGATTTTGGTGGCCACCCACCTATTCCACTTGGAACCCCACCATTGTTTATTTCATTTTCCTTAATTGTAGCAAAAATTACTATTTATGGCAGTTTGTCAGGTTCTAAACATTGAGAGCCATTTTGAGGGCCTGGAAACACTTTTTTTTTGGGAAATAGAGAGACCACAAAAGTGAGAGATTGACATACTAGTTTTTTAGGCCTCCTTTTGGAGATCTTCGAAGCGAAGTATTATGATAATAAAACGGAGGTTATATGCCAAATTTATGACCTCGAGAATTTGATGTTCCAACTAACCCCAATGGGGCCCACAAGATTTTGGTGTTTCATCTCCTAGGGCAGAATTTTTGATGTTTAGGGTTTCCCATTGCTTCTTAATGATAAAAATACCTCCGATCCTCATTGAAATACAATTCAGAAGGCATGTAGCCACCACATCTCTTCCCAGAGATAATTACCATCACCCAAACTAGTTTATTTCCATTTTGCATGTAACAAATTTCAATACTTTGTTATTAATGAATTAAAATTATTCTTTCATTGTAGTTCTATGTTTCTATTTATATCTGTATTTCATTTCGTTCCTATGTAAATCCAAATCATTACACCTTGTGTACTTGTATCTTTCTATCTAGTTGGTAACTGAGTTACCTATGTAGTCCTATATGCATGGTTAATGCATAGTAAGAATACTTCTACAAGGATAGAGATCCAATACATTGCTACACGCTTGCTTGGGACAAGAAAATAACCAAGGGTGGGGGATATGTTGGGAGGACCTCTTAGTATTTTTCATACACTAGTCATTAAACATGAAATAATATATGACACATATGTAACAAAGTGAAAATACTTAACCAATGGTTAGTTAGAGAAATTATAAGTGACACCAACCATTCCCCAAATGTATGAATACCTAATGCAAGATAGTTGGAATCCCTCCCAATAGTTATTCTTTCTTCTTGTTTGTTCTTTCTTGAATATTGCAACATGACTCATTCTAGTCCGCAAGTTGAAAGATATGTAGACCACTGAAGGTTATATATCGAGCATTAGAATTTCAACTGAATATTATATATCGATATTTTTCAATCTGATATTGCTACAGACCACCAGTCATGTATGATGATTTTCATCTAATATATCAGTAGTGAAACTTTGGTTTAAATAACATTTAACTCCAAATTAGTTCGGTTATCACTGCAGGTGTCATGAACCTCATCACTTCTAAAGAGAAATGTTGGGGGTGAAGGTGGAAATTGGATCCATTGAGTTCTTTCTTCAAGAAACCTTTTTCAGAAAATTACCTGGTGGACATCAGGCCCACACCTCTTGATCCTACGTGGAAAAAGGATTGTTCTGGTCCATAGTACATTGGTAAAATATTAGTTTGATTTTTGTTCACGAAAATATCTTTGACCACTTTGGGCACATGCAGTCTTTGGTATCTCCTACAAAGTTGTCAAAGCATGTCACCATCATTCTATAGTGGCATGGGGATCATATTTGGAAGGTGCTACCCGTCAAATTCAACGATTCATGGTTATCTGAACCAAAATTTTGTCACGTTGTGAAAAATGCTTTGGATATGGAATTGAGGCATGAGGCCCCCCCTTGGATGGAGGTGGTTATGGATAAGCTTTGAAATCTCAAAAATATGGTTCGACAGTGGGAAAATGAAAAAAATATGATTCACAAAAAGGAGTTACTAGAGATTGAAGAAACCATGATCTAATAAAGGCCCATGGAGCTTGAAATTTGCAACAGACACATCCTGGGATTACAGAAACAAGATTGGAGGCTTAAGAGGAAGGCTATATGGATTAAATGCAGAAATAAAAACTCCAAATCCTTCCAAATATTTTCCTCCAATCTCGGAAATATAAATTGTTTTTGGGAAATTAAAGCAAAGAATGGCAATACAATCAACCACATTGAGGATATCCATCGTGAGGATATGTCTTATTTTGATGCTATTTTCTAGGAGAGAGAGTGGGTTAACATTAAGAACCAACTAGACTTCATTAATTAATACCCTATTATGTTCTCAGAGGTAGATAATGTTTTGATTAACATGTCCATTTTGATGGAGAAGGTCTTAAAGGTCCTTCGGTCTTTTTCCAAGCACAAATTTCCTAGTCTGGACGGATGGATTGTCGAGCTGTTCATCCACTTCATGGATATTATGTGGCCAAATAATTTAGAGATGGCTAAGGAAGCTAGATCCTTTAGACAGGTCTTGAGTTTGATCAACACGAAATTCATCGCGCTCATTCCTTAGTCATCTTTCCTAGCCATGTTAAGGGAATTCCAACCTATTTCATTATGTAACATTGCTTACAAATTGATATCTAAAATAGTTGTGCATAAGCTGAAAGATAAGATTTATGCACACATATCTATGGAATAGTTCAATTTTCTTTGCGATCACCATATCCATGAGGCGGTCGCATCACTGAGGAGTGCATTCATTTAATCAAAGTTCACAAAAGGAAGCAATTATTTTAAAACTGGACCTTCATAAGGCTTATGAATGTGTTGATTGGGATTTTCTTCGCATGATATTGTTCAATATTAGGTTGTCAATTGGTATCGTCAACTGGATTATGGCCTGCATGTCCTCGGTAAATTATGCGATTTTCATAAATGGTGTTCCATCCAGCTTTTCAGGGCTCATAAGGGCCTCTGATAGGGGTGTTCTTTAATCCCTTTATTTTTCTTACTGGTTATTTATGGTTTAGGTAGAAATATTATGGAGGCCAAAGAAATTGGCAAGTGTAATGGATTACAAATCACCAAGAATGTATTTTTAACTCATTTGATGTTTGTTGATGACATGCTCTTGTTTGAACATGTATCTATGCTTCAATAGAAACATGTTTTCCAAATCATTTCAAACTTTGGAACAACATTCAGTTTATTCATGAATAACTTGAAATCCTCCCTCATACATTCTTCTTCCATAATGGATAAAACTACTAATATTGAAAATATTTTTGGGGTTATTTCTTATGATTTTGAAGAAGGTTTCACTTATCTTGGTTTCAAGCTGAAACCCAACAGATATGGAGCAATGGATTGATAATGGATAATCAATAAATTTGAAAGCAGGATGTCGCTTTGGGCTCATAGATGGTTATCCTCGGGTGGAAGCATGGTAATCATACAGGTCCGTGCTCTAGAACATTTCGATTTACTGGATGCACTTATAAAATTTTCCAGGTTGCATCATCAATACGATCAATACTTTTATAACTAAATTCATTTGGTTAGGGGCAAGGGGTGGAAATAAGTTACACTTGGAAAGAATGGATGATATCACTATGTTAAAGGAATATGACAGATGGGGGATTAAATAAATTAAGATCTTGGGGTGGGTTTTTATTACAAAGAGCTTTAGGCGAGCCGTTATTGGTAAGGAATTATGAGAGAAATATATGGGATGCATGCATTTTATGAATTTATTCAGATCTGGCCAACGTAATTTCTAGAATGCATCCTAAATATATAATAGTTTCATGAAGTTGAAGTTGTGGTTATATGATAATCTGAATTAAGAGATTAGAAATGGATCTTGCGTTCTAGTGGGGATTGATCCCATACATGGTATGAGGGGAGAACACCTTCTGCCGACTAATGTTATTAAATTTCTTCATGATAAAGGTTTTTTTTTCTTATCACAGATTTGAGCATCATACAATTTTTTACAGATGTTCCCTATCTGAAGAGTGCAACTGCGTTGGGCATGATTGGATATATCGCTGATTATTGGATGCATTATACTTCACAACAACAATCAATTGGAATTACTCTTTATGAGAATGATGGCTCACTTTGGTGGGATGGAGTCCTTTGTCAAGGACACCTTGTGGTTACGGAGGCATACAAACACAACGTTCTATCTCGATAGGTGTCGAGGCCCATTAGCTAGTTCTGTAATGTTTGGAAGTGGTACATGCCCCCAAAGCTAAAAATCTTTGGTTGGATAGTGTTGAAGAACATGATTCTGACATGAGAAAACTTATGGAAGAGAGAGTTTGAAGGGCCGGGTTAATGCTCTATGTGTAAAGAGGCTATAGAATATGTGATGCATCTATTCAGAAATTACCCATGTGCCAATGACATTTGGGTGCATGTAATTTTATCTTTAAATATTGTAAAATTATTAGAGGACAAAAATGGATCTAGTTGAAGAATAATTGCACAAACTTGCCAACTTGAAAAATAAAAACAATTAGACTTGAGAATGAAATTGATTCATCAATATTAGGTTGAGAATCAATATATAAAGAAAATAAGTTAAGCTTAGCTGTACATGCAATAAATATGGATAGTTAAAGCTAATTGAAGCTAAGTGGGCTTTATGTTATGCTAATGTGCACATGCACCACATGCAAGCACTAGAGTTAACTAACTAAGCCAAGTGCACATCGCATGTAAGCACTTGAGTTAACTAGCTAAAACAAGTGCACATCACATGCAATATCTAGAGTTGAACTAAAGCTAATTAAGGCTAACTATGAGCATGTAAAGCACTCAAGTTAAATAGCTAAAGACAAGTGCACATTGCATGCAATCTCTAGAGTTGAACTAAAGCTAATCTAGGTGCATGTACACCAACACCCTCCCTTAAGCATAAATTAGGTGAGTGTGATGCAAAACGAATGAGTCTCGACAAAACGACCATTTTGGGTACTCATATACAATGCATGAAAAGGAGGAAAGAGGGAAAACCTAGTGAAAATAAACCCCCCCCCCCCCCCCCCGCCCCCCTCAAAATATAATGCAAAGTTAGAGAAAATACAACTGCTAGGCAGTCGTGTCCTTCACTCTAAGACAATCTCGCAGGAATTAAAACTTCTTCTCAGTGAAAGTCTTGGAGAATATATCAGTAGTCTGCTAGGAACTCAAACAATACTGAAGATCGATGGTCCCATCATGGATTTGGAGGAATAAGCTTCATTTTGGGAAGTAGCGGTATCAACTCCCATGTTTGGATCAAGGATTAGATTTCCTTGTACATGGTTGCATGCCAATATGGATTCCCTGCAACTTCGTCATGCATTTGAAAATCAGATTCATGTTCCGTATATGCATGCATGGGAATGGTTATCTCTAGGGATGCATGCATGTGCAAGTGTGGCTTTAGAGATGCCTTTTTGATGCATGCATGAGCATACATGGTGTTATAAATTCCTCCTTAGATGCATGCATGGGCATGCATGGCTTTGCAGCTGAGAGTGCATGTGGGGCATCATTAAATTGAAACCTAATTAGATCTGCATCATCAACATCATCAATAGTTGAGGAATAAAATTCCTCTACTATGTTATTGAAAGTAGTGCCTTCATCACTAGCAGAGGAAGATATTTTATCATGTGCGATGCCTTCATTATTGGACAAGACAAAATTCTCATCTGCAACAAGTTCATTAACAATAAAAGAATCATAGTCTTCTTGTTCAACACCGTCTTGAGAATATTTCTCCACATTATTGGAGTCTTCACCACTTTCATGACTTCTATAATAACTAGATCTCTTTGCCTCCAAATGGCGTTCTTCTAGATCATTTTCTTCACCATATAATCCTTTCAATGTAGTCCATATTTCATGTGGTGATTCAATATTTCTGATCTCATAAAGAATTTCATGAGACACAGATAAACACAATCTTCCATAAGCCATGTCAGATTTGTTAAGAAAATTTGACTTCTCATCCTCTGACACTGGTTCTGTCTCAATTCCCATGACTATTTGGTACAAGCCTTTGCTCCTAAGATGAAGCAAAATCATAGGCTTCCATTCATAGTGATTGTGTGGAGTCAGAATAGTGGAAGTTGGGAATTCCATTCTATCACTTTGTGGTTGTAGAAACAATTGCGGAAATTCTCCAATATTTTGATCTGCAAATCAAATCTTCGAACAATTTACAATTCTTTTCTCTTCAAACTTGCAAAAAATTGTTCATGCAACTTCTCCAAACCTTTGTAGCTCTGATACCATGTAAAATTATTAGAGCACAAAGATGGATCTAGTTGAAGAATAATCGCACAAACTTGCCAATTTGAAAAAGAAGAACACTTAGAATTGAGAATGAAATTGATTCATCAATATTAATTTGAGAATCAATATATAAAGCAAATGAGTTAATCTTAGTTGTACATGCAATAACTATGGATAGTTAAATCTAATTGAAGCTAAGTGTGCTTTATGCTCTGTTAATGTGCACGTGCACCACATGAAAACACTAGAGTTAACTAACTAAAGCCCAGTGCACACCACAAGTAAAAATTCGAGTTAACTAGCTAAAGACAAGTGCACATCGCATGCAATATCTAGAGTTGAACTAAAGCTAATTAATGCTAACTATGTGCATGTACATCACTCGAGTTAACTAGCTAAAGACAACTGCACATTGCATGCACTATCTATAGTTGAACTAAATCTAATCTATGTACATGTGCACCAACACCCCCCCTTAAGCATAACTTAGGTGAGTGTGATACAAAATGAATGAGTCCCGGCAACACGGCCATGTCTATGGAGACTTACTGTAAATGGTGGGTGAATTATCATCCGATACAAAATACTGTTCCTTTTTTTATATTCTAGGGCATATGGATTGGAAGGAATCATTTGATTTTCAAGGACTACCCCTTAACATGGATCACATATGTGACTCCATTATTTCCATGTACAATGAATGAAAAAGATCAAGACCACGCAGTTCTATATCAGAGGCTTCTGTTATCAATTTTCTGGTTGGCTACTTCGATGGGGCTGCACATGGGGATTGTTGCATATGAGGGGTGTTTATCAAGATGTCATCATTTTACCAATTTCATTTTCATTGGAACAATGGACATGTGACTAATGATAATAGGGCTGAATTAATCACCGTATAGGGCATCTTATATTGTGAAAAAAAACTTGGTATTGGCTCTTTGCACATTCTGGGTGATTCTTAGGTTGTCATTGAATGGTTAAATGACCGTTCTTCTTTCACTCTGCCATTTCTCTTCAACTAGTTGCATAGGATTGTCCAACTGAAATCTATGTTCCAACACACAATCTATGTTCATGTGTACAGTGAATTTAATTCCATGACTGACGCTCTCTCAAAAAGGGGTTTATCTTCTTAGCCTGGGAGTATTATTTTCCATTATTCGAAATGGCATATGGAGGGATGTTATATCTTTCATGTTGGTATGATCCTATTTTATTTTTCTCAGTTTTTTCTTGCAACTAGTTTGGATGTTTTTCCCCCGGGTGATATGAGTTTTTTACGAACTCTAAAAAATGTAGTTTTTTGATATTTCTAGAATGCTGATAGTGTCAATGTTTTTAGGCATAGATAGATCCTTTGTAAATACTAGTATTTGAAGACATTTTATTGGTAGCTCGCTTGCATATGATGACTATATTGATAGTACTTCCTCACTCCTTTCGAAGATGTTGTTGAAAACTTTCCTCATTTGGAGTTTTCTGTAAAATGTATCAGGTTTTTAGTAATATAAAACATGTGTTGTGTTTTTTCTTTCTTGTTGAAAAAAAAAACCTCAAATTTATGGAAAATGTAACTTTTCATTAAAATGGAGTCTACTATGAATCTGGTATGTTATCGTGGTTGATGACCAAACTTAGATCTACACCATTGATCCATTGGAATTGTTACTCCTCAATTGATAACTATCACACCACAATCCAATATTATATAATTATCACGTCACAATCCAATATTAATTTATAGAGTAGTTTAAAAAATCTATAAATTACGTTGGAAAATAATGGAAATTCTAGTAAGACTATAGCAAAATCTAGTAGAAATTTTTGAAAATCTAGGTTACAATTGTAAAACTTCAAGATTTTGGGTGCCTTAGAGATTCTTGATGGTGCTGAATTCATTATGGCGTTGCCTATCGAGGCTACAATTTCACATGGACGACAAATTTATAGCCAAAATTTGATGATTTTTTTTCAAAAAAATCACTGTTGTTGATGCAGACTAGCTGCAAAAATATCAGAGTATTCGCGGAAAATATAGAGTTTACACTCTACACAACCTTATTACCTGCAACGGGTTTGTTTTAACTTTAGGCTCATTAAACATACATACATACATATAATCCAAAAAAATTCATTTTCACGAAATCTCTTATCAGAGGGTTCCATGACAAGCCTGACCAATCACCGGTGATCGTAGATCGCACAATTTGCAGTTTATCTTTAACACTTAAACTTTAATCCTTGCGAAATGCAAAACTGCACTGAGCTAACACGTGTCATCCTCCTTTTCACATCACAATTAAAACAATTTACTTTGCGATGTCTTAACACTTATTTATTAAATCTTACGAAGTGCGAAACTGCGCTGAGCTAACACGTGTCCTCCTCCTTTTCGCATCGCAAATAAAAAAAATTACTTTCCGATGTCTTAACACTTATTTCCTAAGTCTTGCGAAGTGTGAAATTGTTTCCCAACACTGTGATCTCCACCGTTGGATTAGTCTCAGATTCGAGTATCCTCGTCTCTCCACTCCTCACTTCGCATCGTTGATAACACAATTTAACTTGCGACTTTTTAATGTTAAAACCATTTCTGTGCGAAGTGCGATGGATTTCAACTTGTGATGAGATCTCTCCCATTGATCGGGTTCAGATCTACGACCCTCGTCGCACCTGAAATTCGATTGTCCTTCCGCTATATAACTTAATATATATGCGATTCAACAGAATTTAAACAAATAGTTTGAACATAGAGCCCGATCAATACAAAACACCTGAAAATTAATAATTAAGGAATTTACAGAGCCAAGCCCTTGATCAGCTGGTTATTACAATTGTTTATGCTCTCTGCTCTCACCTCTCACACACCTATTTCACACTATCTCACTTTTTTCCACTCTGCTCTCTCTCTCTCTCTCTCACACACACACATATATATAGATATATATATCTGAAGCAGTCCTTCTCGCCTATAATAGATTTCTGTTGAACCACTCCTAACAAACAAGTTCTACCCTATTTCTAAGCTCTTATCCTACTTGGCTCAATCTCCTCGCAGGGAGAAACCAATTTCTATTTTATTTCCTAATTATTTAGCAAACCCAAACAAACTAAGTTCTCTTCTTTTAAACTAAGTAAAATATTAATGGCCAATTTTTATCCACCTTATGTTAGCCACAACATGTGAACATAAAATCAAATTACTGGCTAAGTCCGGATGCTCCCGCATTAGACTCCTAGGGAAGAAAAGATCGATCCATCAATGCTTCAGGATTTGTACTAAACTTTTGTAACTTTGCTGCTGTCATCCAATAGGCATCTTCCATAGCATGTCCTTTCCATTTGACTAGATTCTGATAGTGAGTTTGTCCTCTAGTCTTCTTTACTGCTCTTTTCTCCAAAATGGCCTCCACTTCTTTCTTTTCTGTCTTTGGAATATGTTCTTTCCAATTCAAAGTCTGGTCTTCCTCTTTGGTAGAGTCTTCTTGTAGCTCGTCCTCTATTCCTTTGTATAGGTACAAATATGCAACATTAAAGATGGGTGATATTCCAATTTCTGCTGGAAATTCAATCTCATATGAATTTGAAGAAAATTTCCTAAAAATTCTACATGGTCCTATCTTCTTCATTTTTAATTTATTGTAAGTCCTAACAAGAAACCATTCTTTTCTCAGGTACACCATGACTAGGTGACCTACATGTAATTCTTTTTCTTTCCTCTTCATATCAACTTTCTGTTTGTATTTTCCACTGCTTTCCTGCAATTTATCTTTGACATATTCCTGTAGTTTCTGCATCTGTTCTGCAAACTCTTCAGCTTTTGTGCTCCTTATCTCTTATTTTCCTAAATTTCTGAGCTCATACACACCTCTTAGGTTCATTCCAAAAACAATCTGGAATGGACTCATCCCATTACTTTGATTGGGAGTATCATTATAAGAAAAATATGCCTGAGCAAGTGCTAAATCCCACTACTTAGGATTTTTATATACTAAGCTCCTCAATATATTTCCTAAGCTTCTATTCACTACCTCAGTCTGTCCATCCATTTGAGGGTTATAAGATGAATTGAAACTAAGGTTGGTACCTAGTTTCTTCCATAGAGTTCTCTAGAAATGACCAACAAACTTGGTATCCTTGTTAGACACAATACTCACAGGCAATCCATGTAATCTTACAACTTCTGGAAAAAACAGATTAGCAATATGTGCTGCATCACTAGTTTTCTTGCATGCAATGAAATGAGCCATTTTAGAAAACCTATCTACCACAACATAAATGGAGTAATTTCCTTTTTGAGTTTTTGGCAAACCCAAAACAAAATCCATACTAACTGCATTCTAGGTTTGGTTTGATATTGGCAATGGCTTATACAATCCTGTATTTTGACTTCTCCCCTTAGCATGCTGACAAATCCTGCATTTCTCAACAAATTTCTTAACATCAGTTTGCATCTTTGGCCAGTAGTAAAAAGCATTTATCTGAGAAAATGTCTTGTCTTGTCCAAAGTGTCCAGATAAACCTCCACTGTGTTTCTCCTTAATTATGTTTTCCCTCATAGAACATTTGGGAATGCACAGTTTGTTACTTTTGAATAGAAAACCTCCTTGGATAAGATAATCCAACCACTGTCTTCTATTATGAACTATTGGGTTTTGCATAGCTGCATAAATTTCCTTAAACTCTGCATCTTCTTTATACATGTCAACCATTTCTTCAAATCCTACAACACCAACTTGTAATTATTGCATGATTAAATTCACTCTGCTCAAAGCATCAACAACTTTGTTCAACTTACCGCTTGTATTCTTAATCAAAAAATTAAAACTTTTGCAAAAATTCTACCCATTTGGCATGTTTCTGGTTTAATTTTGGCTGCTTGTTTATAAACTGTAACGCATGGTTATCAAAATATAATACAAATTCTTTTGGTAACAAATAATGTCTCCATTTTTTCAAGGCTTGCACAACAGCATAAAACTCTTTATCATAAGATGAGTATTTATTCTTAGCTTCATTTAGTTTCTCATTGAAGTATGTTATTGGCCTCTGTTCTTGACTTAAAACTGCTCCAATTGTAACTCCACTAGCATCAGTTTCAACTTGGAAATTTTTTTCAAAATATGGCAAAGCTAAAATTGGTTTTTCTGTAATTTTCTTCTTTAGCAACTTAAAGTTTCGGTCTGCTGCTTCTGTCCACTTGAATGGTTGATTAGTTTCATTGATTGTTTCAATAATGGGTGCACAAATCCAATTGAAGCTTCTGATAAATTTTCTATAGAAACTTGCAAGACCGTGAAAGCTTCTTACCTCAAATATGTTTCTTGGAGTTTGCCAATTCAAAATTGCTTGGAATTTTTCCAAATCCATTTTCAAGCCTTCTTTAGAAACTACAAATCCCAAATAGACTAGCTCTTCTTTCATAAAACTGCATTTCTTGAAATTTATTAGTAACTTCTCTTTCTGCAAATCTTTTACAACCAACCTAAGGTTCTCTAGATGCTCTTCTTTACTTCGACTAAAAATTAGAATATCATCAAGATAAACAATTAAAAACTTGCCTATATATTCCTTCAAGACTTCGTTCATTAATCTCATGAATGTGCTGGGTGCATTAGTAAGCCCAAAAGGCATCACTAACCATTCATACAAACCATTGTTTGTTTTGAAGGCAGTCTTCCACTCATCCCTTTCTCTAATCATTATCTGATGATAACTACTCTTCAAATATATCTTAGTAAAATATTTTGATCCACTCAAGCAATTCATTAAATCATCCATTTATGGTAAAGAAAAACGATACCTGATGGTGATTTTATTTATGGCTCTGGAATCTATGCACATGTGCCATTCACCTCATTTCCTTGGACTGAGTACTGTTGGTACAACACATGGACTAAGGCTCTCTCTTATCAATCCCTTATCCATCAACTCTTGCACTTGTCTTCCAACTTCTGCATTTTCTTGAGGAGGTAATATGTATGCTGCTTTATTCGGCAAACTTGCTCCAGGTATTAGATCAATGTGATGACTAATACTCCTGATTGGTGGTAATGCACTTGGAAACTCATCCACTATAATATCAACAAAATTATTCAACAGAATTAAATTTATTCATATAAATCTTCTAAATTTGTGGAATTTAGAATTACCTTGGGTCTTCCTACAACAACAAAATGCATCTCCTCATCCTTTTCGATTTCTTGCAACAATTCTTTCCCACTCATCAGCATAACATTGTTTCCAGGTGTTTCTTTGTCAGCTTTATTCTTCAATGATAGTAGTATGTGTTTGTTTCCATCCTTCTCTAGAGTATAAGCATTTCTTCTGCCATCATGTATGGATTTCCGATCAAACTACCAAGTTCTTCCCAACAATATGTGACATACATCCATCGATATTACATCACATAATATAACATCTTTGTAAGTACCAATTTGAATCTCTACCTTACATTGTTCTGTCACAATAATCCGATGTTCTTTTTGTAGCCATGATACCTTATAAGGAGTAGGGTGTACTGTTTTTACCAATCCCAACTTGTCCACCATCTCTATAGAAACAAGGTTATCAGTGCTTGCATTATCAATTACCGCTTTGCAACATTTACCTTTGGACTTGCATATAGTCTTGAATAGATTCTTCCTCTGAGCTAGTTCTTCTGCTTCTTTTTTTTGCTTTAAGCACTACCCTTTTAAATAACAAGGATTCTCATGCTTTGGGTGGTTCCTCTTTACCTGCAATCTGAGGAATTTCTTCCTTTGTTTCAGCAACATTCACATTTCTCTGGGTTGTTGACTTATTATGAGGACAATCCCATGACCCATGTCCCCATTCACCACATGTAAAGCACCGAATATCTCTTCCTCGACCTCTACCTCTAGGTACAAACTTTCCTTGACTAGAGTCTCCTCTCTGTGGTGATCTACTACTCAAACCTCCTGTTTCATTCGGGGAATGTTGAAATATGGGTTTGAATGTTCCTCTTCCTCTTGCTAAATTCTTTCCTCGATTCCTCCGACTTTTCTTTCTCTGTATCTTCTCTTCTGCTTTTAAGGCTGCCTGGTAAGCATCTTCAATTGTCTTCAGATTTAATAGACTGATCTCATCCTAGATATTATACCTTAAGCCATTTATATACCTAGCTACTTTGTCAACATCATCTTCTACATGTCCATCTTTGATATTCAGCTTATGAAATTCCTCTGTATATTCTTTCATTGTCATTCCTTTTTGTTTCAAATTATGTAATTCTTTAAAAAGATTTAATTGATAGTCCTTGGGAAAGAACTTACTTTTCAATTTGCTTACCATTTTGTCCCATCGCTTGATTTTTGGCTTTCCTTTTCTCTGTCTGGATACTTGTAACTCCTCCCTCCAGATAGCTGCATGACCCTTTAGTCTGGTAGCTGCAAAATTCACTTTCCTTTTGTCTTCAGCTTCTTCAAATTAAAAGTATTTGTTTAATGAACTGATCCAGTCCATTAAATCCTCCATATTGAGATTTCCCTCATACAAAGGTACATCCACATTTGGTCTTCTAGTTGCCTTAATCAACATTTTTAGCATTTTAGCTGCGTCATCTTATACTTCTTCTTCTTTCTCAGAAGTTTCCTCTGTTGCGCTGACATCTCCTTCTTTAGGTTCTCTCCTCTGGGCAACCTCTATTGTCTCCATTATTGTACGAAGATGTCAAATTTCATTCAGCAAAATTGCATTAGCTTCCGGTCTTCCACGACCTCTGTCGGCTCCTCTCTTGGGTGGCATCTTTGCTCCAACTTTCAAGAATAGACTCAAGTTTTCTATGATACCAAATGATTCAGACTAGCTGCAGAAATATCAGAGTATGCGCGGAAACTATACAATTTACACTCTACACAACCTTATTACCCACAACGGGTTTGTTTTAACTTCGGGCTCGTTAAACATACATACATACATATAGCTCAAAACAATTCGTTTGCACGGAATCTCTTACCAGAGGGTCCCACGACAAGCTTGACCAATCACCGGCGATCGCAGATCGCACAATTTGCAGTTTAGCTTTAACATTTAAAATTTAATCCTTGTGAAGTGCGAAATTGCACTAAGCTAACAAGTGTCCTCCTTTTCGCATCACAAATAAAACAATTTACTTTGCGATGTCTTAACACTTATTTCCTAAATCTTGCGAAGTGCGAAACTACGCTGAGCTAACACGTGTCCTCCTGCTTTTCACATCGCAAATAAAAAACTTTACTTTGTGATGTCTTAACACTTATTTCCTAAATCTTGAGAAGTGCGAAGTCGTTTCCCGACGCTGTGATCTCCACTGTTTGATTAGTCTCGGATCCGACAATCCTCGTTGTCTCTCCACTATTCACTTCACATCGCTGATAAAACAATTTAACTTGCGGCTTTATAACGTTAAACCCGTTTCTGTGTGAAGTGTGATGGCTTTCAACTTGCGAAGAGATCTCTCCCATTGATCTGGTTCAGATCTACGACCCTTGTCGCGCCTGCAATCCCATTGTCCTTCCGCTATATAACTTAATATATATGCGATTCAACAGAGTTTAAACAAATAGTTTGAACAGAGGGCCCGATCGATACAAAACACTTGAAAATTAATAATAAAAGAATTTACAGAGCCAAGCCCTTGATCGGTTGGTTAGTACAATTGTTTATGCTCTCTCTGCTCTCGCCTCTCGTACACCTATTTCACACTGTATCACTTTTTTCCACTCTGCTCTCTCTCTCACACCCATCTCATATATATATATATATATATATATATATATATATATATATATATATATATATATATATATCTGAAGCGGTCCTTCTCGCCTATAATAGATTTTTGTTGAACCATTCATAAGAAACAAATGCTACCCTATTTCTAAGCTCTTATCCTACTTCGCTCAATCTCCTCACAGGGAGAAACCAATTTCTATTTTATTTCCTAATTAATTAAGCAAACCCAAACAAACAAACTTCTCTGATTTAAAACTAAGTAAAAAATTAATGGCCAATGTTTATCTACCTCATGTTACCCACAACATGTGAACATACAATCACATTGCTGGCTAAGTCCAGATGCTCATGCATCAATTGTAATATTCAAATTATTTTTTTGATGGCATAAATGGATTCGGTACCTTCAAGAATCCTGAAGCTTCATAGCTGTAATTTAGATTTTCAAAAAATTCTGCCATATTTTCTCAAAATCATGTTGAAATTTATATTGTTTTCCCAATAAAACTATGGACTTTTTGACTAAGCGATAAATTATTGTTAATTTTCTTGTATGTAATTGAATATGCCATGTGATTTGTTGATTGTTGCGAAGTGAAACCATAGGATTTATACCTCTCAACTTTAGATTTTAAGTATTTCATACCTAAAACATAATTTGAATGTAGAATTTGAAAGGATTTTTACTAATTAATATGTAGTTACACAATATAAATACTTGGAAATAATTTTTTTATAGTTTCCATGCTAAGTTTGGAATTGGTTTCAGATTTGTAAGAGGTAGTTGAGGGATTTTCTCAACTTAACAATAATTAGTTCTAAATTATTGTAATTGAATGCATAGAAATTTGTTTTGGTGTGGAATCTGTTTAAGCATCTTTACCCACCTACCTTTGTTGGTATAAAAACCTGTAAGGGCCTGACTCCCCAAAAGACGACCCACTTTGTGTAAGTGTGTTGTTGTGTGAGTAAGAGCGCTCCTCGTTTGTATGTTCGCTGTCAACGATGACTAGAGGTTTTTTTGGTAGTGAAAAGGGCCATCGAAACACCGTGGACTGGTGGACACAGGGAGTCTTTATTTGTCTGCGATATTATGTTCAGTTGGACTCCAGTCCAGGATGCTGGAAAGGAAAACTGTATCACAACTCACCAACCAGAGTCGAGCCATTGCCGCAGAAGTAAGCTGGATCTACGGGCCTACATTTGGAATGTTTGCCACGGAGACAATGGAATTTCAAATAAATGGAAAACTGTGTTTATACGTACATCTGATTTTTTTTCACAAGAGAAAAAACGTTGTTTTGTTTATATATATTTATGAAAACAGTCTATCAGTCAATACATTCTCATCTGATAGGTAGATACCCAATTTTCCACCTAGGAGAAAGGGGTGACCCAAGTCAGACATGAGAAAAGGAAAGATTCTCACGTGGGAGAATCTACAAAAAAGATTCTCACGTGGGAGAATCTACAAAAAAGAGGGAAACATGGTCTGGGATGATGCACTATGTGCAAAGAGGAGCTGGAAACTGTCTCTCACATTTTCTTTGAATGCAAGGTGGCAATTGGACTTTGGGAAATGTTTTCACACTGGGCTGATACCCCATCTTGGAGACCACTGTCACAGAACCATGCATATGATTATTGGGCTTCAAAGGGTGCTGGGAATAAGGCTCTTCCCTATTATGTATGTTGGGAGATTTGGTGCACTAGGAACAACATGCTGTTCAATGGGGGGCTGTGGGATACCTATAGGATATACACACAAATTCTGGACTGGCTCCATATTAATCCTGTTCCGGAAAAGGTAGATAAGGATCTGTTCATCAGATCTAGACCTCACTGTATCCATATTCCGGCTCTATTTTTCGATGGAGCACAACAGGATGGTATCTGCGGCTGCGGAGCTTGGCTTAAAATGGAGGGTGGGGAGCGCTACCATATCATCTGGAACGGGGGTCCTGGAACTAACAATAAAGCTGAGATAATGGCCCTATGGAGCGGACTCATAGTGGCCCATCATTTGATGATTCCTTGCATAGATATATACGGGGACTCCCAGATTGTTATCGAAGGCATTTCGGGCAGGGGAAAATCTCAGGTGTCCAAACCTCAGTGGATGGGTTGATCGAATTCTCTATGTTCTTTCACAATTTCAGAGGGCTTCCCTCCACCATATATACAGAGAATTAAACAGGAGGGCGGATAGGCTTTCAAATTTGGGGCTGGAACAAAATTTTGGTTACATTACAATCATCCATTACAGTGATAACAGGGAAAGGGCTTCCTTTAGATTCAATCTGTAGGATCATAACATTGGGGTGGCTGTAATTACCTCTCTCTGGTTTTTGTTTACAGGTTCTTTTGGCCACATACAGTATGTACCATAGGTACCAGATCATTTTTCATCTCGGAACTGTAGCTGGGTGTTATCACCAGGAGCATGTGAACTGGTCCCTTTTCTCGACCCGGGACATCCACAGTAAGATTTATTACTGGGGGCATACGAGTATGGGGCAGAATCGAGCCTGGTGTAGATGCTGTTATGGACCATCATAATGTATTTCAATGAGCCTGGATATGCTACATGGTTGCTTCAGTTGGGATTATCTACATGGGGTCTAGCAAGGCTGGTATATTTTGTGTTTTAAATTGGACCCTGCAGATGCTCCTCATCGAGAACTGGCGTACAAGACCTCTTCTACCGAACCGGGGTACGCTTTCTGTGGCTGGTATAACAGATAATGGTGCACATTACCTGCTCCAAGTATTGGTATTTTTTTTGTATTGACAGGTTCCATACTGCTTACATAGTTTGTTTCCAGATGGTCATGTTGCTGACATAAGGTATGAAAGTCAGCATTATTATGGTCGGATCACATACCCACACGATTTTTGATCATGGTTTGGATGTTCTAGTTGCTCTGTGACATTTTTAGAATCTATCTATGTCGGTTCTCTGTTGCATGTTTTTTTTTATCTACCTGGGGCTTTTGCTGCCTCGGCTTTTTGGACACATCTCGGCAGATTAGATTTCACATGTTGGATCTTCTATGGGCCTTTTACATGACCCTATAGGGGGTTTTTTGGGTTTATTATCTCATACATACATCTGATATGTTCATACATTTGTGTGAACATACATCTGATACATACATCTGAAAGACCAGAGTTTCGCTATATCTTTTCCCAGTCGAAAAGATAGGCACCTTGATGTATATACAACGTGTATCAGTCGTCTGTATTTTCTTGTTAAACATCATCACCTCCCCTGGAATGGCAACATCTTTGGATCCACCCGCCGGCAATATCCTGAACACGAAAGCCCGAACCTAACCAAGGGAAATATGTCTACTAGTGCAAAGGCAACTCATGGGTGTAGTTCGAATTCTGCAAGTCGGGTGTCTTACATTCAACGTCTGAATAAAATTGCAGAGATAAATAAACAGTCACCGTTCCCTTTGAAGCAGAATTATGATTTTACACGCAATGGTGGAGGGCTTCATTGGCGAAGGCACGATAAACTACTCGCTGTGTCAACACGGGGAGAAGTTTATCTTGAGCTATATGGGGTTGCCGTTTCATCTGGATCGAACCCCAGACCCATTGCTGCTCTTCATTTTTTCATCAAAGTAGTTGACAAAAAGGACTCTAGACGGTTGTTGTGCCCTCTCAAAGCGCTTCAACGTTTTTTGGAGTTTGTAGAACAACATATTAAGTCTGGTCAATTCAATAGGTAAATGTGGTTTTGTTATATCTGATCCCTTCTAGCAATTGTTGTTGGAAGATACACTCCAAGATAATTTTTAGATCAAGATGAAACATTGAACAACGAGGGATGGATGAGACGACTTGTTTCTACTTGGATGATAACAAATAATTTCATAATTATTGGTTTGGTTTTTTGGTAACTTAAGTAGTTTTCTAATTTTTTTATGAGTCATTATGAAATCCATGTGTGTGAGAGGTTATTGTTGTGTGTTTATAAAAAGGATTAGAGTTTTTAAAAGTCTTGGTTTCAAGAATATTAATTTTTGTTTCTTAATAAGGTCAATTTGTTTGATAAATATTTGAATATATTTTGTACCCATATTACTTTTCTAGCAAATGACAGATAGCTGAAAGTGAAATATCTGACGTATGGTGGTAGGTTTTTAGAGTGGTTTATTAGAATTTTTATTGTGAAAGTCTTCACGAGCTGAGATGTCAATATTGTTGATCTTAGAAAATATGTCAATATTGTTGATCTTACAAAATTCATCAAGGAATGGTGAGAGATAGTTACATTTTAAATGGAGGTCAAGTGACAACTCGAAGATGTGATGGTGAAAAAAGAGCTTTGTTCTAGTGTTTCCAGATTGGATGTGAGTGTTGATGAAGATCAGTAGACATAAATCATTCTTGTTGATGTGTGTTTTTCTATGTTTGTCATGTAAAAAGAGAGAGACTTGGAAACACTGCCTCCATGACTTCTATTTTAAATTTTGAATTAGTTTGAGATTTATAAAAGGTAATTGAAAAATTTTCTCAACTCCTAGGTTTAAAATTAAAAATAATTAGATCTAAATTTAACTATATAGTTGTATTATAATTTAATGCAAAATTATAATAAAAATTTATTTTTGTTTGTAATTTGTGTAAACATATCTACTCTTCAATCTCAATTTTCTTTATTAAGTCATTTACTTTTCATGTCGCAATCATATTCGCTAAAATTTGAATTTTATATATTTCAAATTATCATTCACACGATTTAGAAGAAACTTTTAACCTTATATGGTACATTTTTTCCAATTTGATTAATACCATCTAAAATTTGGAAAATTTGAAAAAGGCAATTCTTATATAAATTAAATTTTCTATGCAACACAATTGAATAAAATTCATTATTTTTATGTTGAACTTCTAAACCGTAGAAATATGGTTGAACTACAGGTTGATGGAAAATGAGTCAGATAAGATCCTTCGATAAAATCATAATGCGGCAATTAAAAAAAACTTGGTCAATATAAATAAATTCACCAACCAAAGAAATTATATATTCAAGTATCCATGGATAGTTGGTAGATGAATACTGAAATGTGAATGATTGGGTTGAGAATAAATTCTGAAGTTAAATTAGTGGAATGATTGGGTTGAGAATAAATTCTGAAGTTAAATTAGTGGATCAATGAACTAGCTAAGAATATTTTTTTTTTTAATCTCAGGCTAGTGTTCCAAAGCTGAGCTATTGAAAATTTCTTTTCCACATATAAAAAGACTAAATAAAAAAGAAAATAGAGATCTATCCATGTGAAAACACATGGTCAAATATTAATCCTCCACATATTTCCTTAATAACCGAGCTTTACAATCAATGGAAGAACTATCCTAAAGGAAAAAAACAACGGAAAGGAGATAACTTTTTCTTCCGATGGATCATTCTTGGTTGTGTATTTTTTTGGAAAACCAAGACCGAGGAAAATAATTTGAGAAAAAGGAAGAAAAATGATCTACATAAGGATATCTTAAAAAAATAAAATAAGTGAGGACTCTTTGGTGAGTAGACGAATGTTGGGTTTACTACTTTAGTTTCATTGTAATATTGTGAGAAAATCAGGATTCCTCTTGCTTGGAACTGAAATCTTGTTTCTCATATGCTTTGTGACGTTGGCTTAAAACTTATATATTTTTATGAAGTTTTAATGGAAGCATGAAGTAACGTATTCTGAGGAAAAACTGGATTGGGGGGGGGGTTATTTACATTTTTGTGTTTATTTTTTTTTATGGTTTTCATGTATAATTTCTTATCAGTTTTAATAGATGTTATTATCAAATATGAGCAAATATATTGCATTTTTTAGATAAATATATTTTAAGAAAAAAATAGATTATGGAGGGTGATTTACATTTTTGTGTTTATTTTTTTTTATGGTGTTTATGTATAATTTCTTACCATGAAATGTTAGGTTTTAATAGATGTCATTGTTAAATATGAGCAAATATATTGCATTTTTTAGATAACTATTTATCTAAAAATAATAGTATAATTTATATTTGATTTATGTTATTGATTAAATGAATTTTTATTTATCTAATAATAAATCATTTATTTCATATTTGAAATGACTTTGTGTTTTCTTCTATCATGTTAGTTACATACACAAATAAACGTTAATTGGTTAGTTTGCATTTGATTATTTTAGATTATCTTGTAATTTATATTATTTTTTGTTTTGTTTTATTCTTTTGAACTGGATTTGTCATTTTCAAACTCTTTAATGGTAAATATGCCTACATGTCAGTGAATATTGCAATACCAAACAAGTATAGGTCTAATTGGGGCCTTGATCATGTGATATTTCTTATGGCTATCGGTAGGAATTTTTCCACCCATCAATAGGAACTTGAAGGGTAATATTGTATATATGGGGCTACAACCATACAAAGAAATGTCCCTCATGTAATAAAAGAAGAACAAAAAATTAGCACCAAAGTATTATGGTCTCTATAAGGTGCTTCAGAGGAGTGGAAGTATGGTTTACATATTCGATTTTCCTTCATTTTAATATGTACATATAGTGTTCCATTTTTCTTGTTTAAAGAAACTAATTCATAACAAGATCATAGTTCAAACTATTTGATCATAGATTAATGAAGAAGTGAAAATCATACCAGAACTAGAAACAATCCTGGATACCGGGATTAAGTAGCTATGAAATCAATAAATTACTAAGCATCCAATCAAGTGGAGAAACCTACCAATGGAAAAGGAAACATGGAAAGATCAATTCTTCATGCAAAAACATTCGCAACTAATAAAGTTGTTATGGTCCCTTGATTTGTTAGATTGGTGGGATCAAATGCACAAGGTAACATCAGACCAGTCTTTGGAGTCCTAGGACCTAGCCTTCCTGGACTCAGAGAGGGTTCTCTCTATTTTGTGCAAAGGATGTGAACTTGTTTGCTTTTAGGGTTTAAATTTAGGCTACTTGTTAAGTTTAGGGTTTGTTTGTTTGTTTTGGTTGGGTAGATGATCAAGTAGAATAGATGGAGTGAGGAAATATTCAAGTCATTGGGCTATGGAGTCAATAAAAGTCATGGAAAGTTCAATAGTGAATCAGAGTGCATCACAGGGCAAATCTAGCATGGTCAGATGGATTTTCAAGGTTTGTGTGAGATTAAATGAACATCAAGTTTGTGAACAAAGTAGGGCAGAGGGCACTTAAGAATCCTTTGTCAAATACTTTAACAAAAAGGGACTTCAACACGATTTAGCATAAAGAAGTAATCAATAGACAAGGCACACCAATAACTCTTTGATTCAACTCAAGCAAATAAGCATTTCAGACAAACAATCCAATGAAATATAGAAGGCGAGAAACTCATTTAACTTCTAGTGATTTCACCTTCAAGGTTAGAAAACATTTAAGATAAACATACAACTTTAATCAAAGAAGAGGGAACTACTAAACATCATTGATCATAGCCATAAAGATCTTCAAAACAACTATTCAAGCATGGCCAAAGGGTATGATCGAAACATAGCCTCTTTGGCAAAATCTAATTAGTGGTACTTCAAAGAAAGATCTCAAGAAAAATGTTTTAGTGACATCAAACAAGCAGGGATAACCATAAAAAATATTTGATACCTACTGTATTGAACCATTCATGAGATAAAAAAACTTGGCTGGGTGTAGAGAGAAACTAAGAATTCTCTAAACTGACCTAGCAGAGGAAAACATAGAGGCAATGAAGAAAAAGCAGAGCTAAGGTTCCTTTGAAAAACATTTCTTAGTCTAAAACCTTTGTCCTACTGCAATATAGAAGGATGAAACAACATGATACATAAGAAAACATGAACTGAATAGAGGTACATCACCATTAACCAAGCTCATGGATCCTGCAAGCAAGCCTTCTCCATCATCAACCAAGACAAGCCATTCACAAACTCCACAACACCAATTTCTTCTTCAATCTCCAAAAAACCATATATTTCTCTCAAGAGTCATCAAATGCCAACCTTTTAAAATGAGGCCCTCATGCTCTATTTATCTAGCAAAGGAGGGCAAAAACCCTAACTAAGGTTTGAAAATGTCAAAATCATCCATAAATGTCATTTATGCCTAAGAGACCATGCAAGGCCCAAGTCACAAAATATCTCATGAAATAAATGTAAAAATAACTCTTAGCACCTAATTTTGGAGTGATTTGCCCCAAAAAACACTAAAATATCATTTTTCCATAAATGAGTGTGTTTTGTTGACTTTTCGCCAAAAACGCACAATGAGGTCTGAAAGCGTAGCGCCATGCATGGGAGAAATTAGGTCCACTTGCAGCCAAGTTTTGATGCCCTTCCTGATGTTGGAATTGGCTCCATGATGGTCTTTTGGAAAGCCTACTGAGTCTACTTTCCAAATCTACCATTTGTTTTCTTATTGAGCTCCATTAGCCTGTCCAAAAGGAAAATTTACCAAAACTATTCTAGGCGCAGTGCTAGGCCTGTAAATGACGCAGAAAGGTGAAAAATGAGGTGTTTTTTGGCCTTTTGAGGGACCAAAAATGCTCCAAATGCTCTGAAAATTGGTGAGCATACTATAATTGAGCTGAGGATTCCAAAAATGTCAAGTTTTCCTCCTGAGGATGCATGAGATGAAAGCGTAGCACCAGGGGTGTTGCGCTTAGAGGCCTCCAAATTTGCAAAAAACCAAAATTTGTCAAAATTTTCCCAAAATTGGTGAATGTCTTCCTCATGGGGTTTGAGAGGCCTGTAGCGAAGCTTGAGCCAAGATTCCAAGGTTTTCTTGGTCTTTTGCCTCTTTGAGTGCTTTGATTTTGGCTTAGGCCTTTTTGAATTTAGCCCTTGCAACTTGGTTTCTCCGGGCATAATGCTTGGCCATCTTCCTTTGGAGATCAAGATCCTTATTGGATTTCTCCAATTTAGCCTATAAGTGTATGTTGGCTCTTTCTAGCCAAGGCTCCCGATCATGTGCTATCTCCATGGCCAACAACTCATCTAGAGGGAGCTGCTCTACCAAGGCTGATTCTTGTTCTCTTTGTTTTGCCAAGGCCTTCTTCAAACCCATGGTCCTTGGTCTCCTCCTAGACTACCCTTCTTCATCTTCAATTTCCTCATAGGTGCCCATGAATTCCTCTAGCTTTACCTGTGCCCTTTGAGCTTCTTTCAGGGCCCTGATTTCTCTTGCCTCATAAATGGCATTTTGTGCCCTTAGCTACCTGTTCTCCATCTCAAGGGCATCATTCACACTCTTGGCCCTATTCAGATTTGCTTGGAGGTCTTCAATTAGGGCATTTTTTTTTCTGTATGAGCAAGTTTGAGATCCTTGCTTCATTCTCCTCGTCACTGTCAATCTAAATGATTTCAAACTCTCTCTCATCCTCGTGTTGATCTTCTTATTCTTCCTTTACCTTTTGTTTTCCTTTGTCAAGCTTCTGGGCTGAGGTGGATGGCATGGTCCCTTGCCTTTTAGAGGCAGAAAACAAAAGCCTTTGTCCTCTTTGATATGTCAATGGAAGAGGTTTGATGGTGATCATTTTAGTGTCTTGGTCATGGCTGCCATCATTTGTTTCCATGTCTTCTTCTTCATTACCCTCACTGCTACTCACCTCTTTGCCTTCAACATCAGCCTCACTCTTAGCTCCTTCACCGATTTCTGCACTGTCATTTTGTTCTTCATTGAAGCTGCTTGCCTCATCATTGTTGTGATCTTCATTTTCATTATCAGCCGCTTCATTTCCTTCATTATTTTCATGACTGTCATGACTATCTTCTTCCTTGCTGTCCTATTCATCACTGATGCTTGCTTCATTGGTGTCACGACTGCCTTCAACCTCTTCATTCTCTTCACTGTTTTCATCTTCATCTTGGCTGCTCTCTTCATCTTTTCCCTCATCTCTGTCATGGCTAGGAGCCTCACTATTTTGACTGTCATTAGGGCTCTTAGTCTCACTGCTACCCTTAGGATCATCCTTTGTTTCTTTGTCACTTGCCTCATCTTCATCAATATCCACCTCCATGTCTTCTGCTTTATTGCTAACCTCTTCTTCATCACTGCTTAATTCATTTCCACTGTCAGCTTCCTCATTTTCTTCACTGTTATCCTCTACATCTTTTTCCATGTTTTCTACTTCTTGTTGGCTTGACTCATCATCACCCTCATCTTCATTTTGGTCTGATTCATTGTCACCCTCACCCTCATGGTCACTTTCTTGTTCACTGTCACTTCCTTCTTGATATGATGCATCAGGAGAAGGTGAGGAAGGGAGGTTTTATTTAGGAGAGGCTACTTGTGTAGATGATGAGGCATGATCTGCAGGAAGTGATGGAGGAGTGGAGGGAGGAGAATGAGATGATGAGGGTAAACTTGGTTGATGATGAGGCTGTGGGCTTGTGAATATTTCATGAGCAATGAACACCTCCCAAGGTATGCCCTTTTGCTCCAACTGATGTAGCACCACCATATTGATCAAGGAGTGGTGGAACAAACTCTGCATTTGCTGGGAATAACTCCTCCTTCATAAAATAAAAGACATCTTGTCGATACTCCTATACAAGTAATAGGGAAAATGAAGCATTTTGACCCTAGTGAAATGCATGAGTAATCTGATATGGTAGGAGTAGAGCCTAGAGTATCTCCCCTCACAGGTAAAATATTTCATGATGACCTTCATTAAGGGTGCATACCTCTCCAACAGGTGTGAGAAAGGGAAAATAGTCTTGCAGCCTTCTTGAGGAAAGGCTCATAGAAGCTCATGTCTAGCTTTGCTCTCTTGAACCATTTTTCACCAACATCAGGAAGTCCAGTAGCATGAGCAATGGTATCTGATGAGAGTTCAAAGGTCAAACCTGCCAAGCTTGATTGTTTGTTATGTAGGTTAAGAATGAATAACCTTGTGAGCTCTAGGTTATTTTGTACTTGTTTGACCCTTTCACAAAACTGGAAACACCCTACATTCTGAAAGCATGTGAGAATCATGGGAGAGCTAGTAATCTCCACAATGTCTTGGGGTTCAAATCTGTTAACCTTCCCACCCTTGTGCTTTGGCCTCATAGGCACTTGGCCTCCTTCACTACTCACACTTCCTTCTTCTCCTAACATGGTGATTAGTGCTGCCTTTAAACAACCCTAGGCTTGCTTGTGAATCTTGATAGGATGACTGAAATGGAATAATGGTGAAAGGAAATTTTTTGCAAGTGATTGAGATGGAGATGTGGGTTTATGACTGATTCCCCTTTGAGCTTTGATGAAGGGTTATCTTGAAATCACTATAGTTACCCTAATGGACACCTTCCTTAACAAATAATTTCTTGCTTGGAGGTCAAAAGAGAGTGTTTGTCATGAGGACTTAGGTTTTTTAGTCACTAGGTTTTTTAAAACATCAAAACCACTTGGAGGATAAGGATAAGTAGCCGCCTACCAAATTTCAAATTCTTTGCAGGTCCTTGGATGCAACTTGGAGGTGCTCCCTGGTGATTTTTGGCAATTTTGCAAGTGAAAAAGGGTTTCTGGCCTAGGTGTAGCGCCTGCACATACAGTCAGGTTTCGGGCCTCCTGGGCGTAATGCCTACCCGCGTGTAGGCCTGTCGGGTCTCCTAAGCGCAGTGTTGCATGATGCCCTACCTGTCGGGCTCCTCCTGAGCGTAGTGCCGGGTAATTCTGGGCCTGTCGGGCAAATCTGGGCCTGCGAGTAGCGCCCGCCTGAACGTGCAACGCGTTCACTTGTAAGTGCAGCGCAGTGTATTTTTACAATGCAAAAACTCCCCTAAGCACAGTTCTGGGTGCTATAAGCGCAACGCCTGCACCAAAGCTTAGCGCCAGGTAACCTTGCCCAAATTCTCACTAAAACTCAGAAATTTCTCTTTGAAGGATTTTTTACTCTTTTGCAGGTGCACACTGAGCTAAGTGATAAACAAATTGGCTTCTTTATAGTCTTAGGAAAACAAATTTATCTCTTGCAAACCCACTTTCTAATGTTTTTTCAGTCTCTTGTCACTTTTCACTAATATTTATTTGTCCTTTAATGCAGGTGACTTGAAACCTTTAAGTGGCTCTTTTTCCTTTGGTGGCGGCTTGCTTAGCATGGTTAAAACCTCTTTTTACTTGCATTGTGAAGTTGAAATCATGTTTTTACCCCCTTTGACATTTATGAGTGTGGGTGACTTAAGAACATGGTCTTTTCCCCTTTTCATTGATTTTTGGGCATGGAAAACTTACCTTTTACAATGACTATAATAATGTTTTTCATATCTCCTCTTTGGCCACTTCTGATTTGCAGGTGCCATGACATACTGATTTTTCCCCTTTTGACATTCTGGGAGTTTTACCCTTTCAGTTACATAACAACAATCTCATGATCAGCTTGGCTTTCCATATTGAAACTCAACCTTATGCTTTTATTCCTTTGATCAATGAGTTAAAATGACTGAAAATGAAGGCTTGACCTTCCTTATACTGATACTCTTTGCATTATTTCCCTTTGAGGCAGTGAAACACTTTACCTTGACAAACCCTAGGAGTCACCTACAACAGTCTCTTCAAACCTTCTGTCTGCTGTCATGGTGGAGGCTCAACAACTTCATTTTACCTTGTTTTGACCACCTTCATCATGAAAAACTCATTGGAATGAGTTTGGAATATTTGCAGGCAGTGATATCCTCAAGAAACCTTTGCTGCTATTATGGAGTCCAAACTTTCCTTTTTATCTTCTTCGATCATCTTACCAAAATCCTAGGTTTCTAGGTTGTCTCAGAAGATTTATTAGTGTTGTCTTCTAAGTTCTCTATAGCCCTTTCAAGTTCATTCATTTCTATTCAGTTCGCCTCACCTTTTTCACTTTTCCATCTACGATTTCTAAGAATATTCAATTCATGGTTGGTTATGATGGTGTGCCTCTATCCATGTGATTTGTTGCCTTGGCTCCTTTCTTGGCGCACTGCTGGCCCAATCTGTCTTAGGAACCCTGATTTTTCTTGAACATAGGTTGCTTCCTCCTCCTTTGCTATGGATGTCCTTTAATGAGGAGTAGGCCTCTTACCTTACCTATTCTCTGCTGATATTTATTTCAAAACTCCTGTAGAAATGTAAAAATGCATAGTTGCCTTTTACAGAATTTTGTTCTTGGAAAAGCAGTCCTCCTTGGAGATTTTCTTGATCTAACTTGGACAAACAGGTGCTGATATTTTTCACATTTTGATTCAACTTTCTAGCTCATAAAAAACAATGCTCAAGTGCCAAGGGTAACCCTACAACCTATGAAATCCTAATGACCTAGTGGGAGGCTCTTTTGACTTGGTTTTTGATTGAAAGCTTGGCTTGGGGTCTTCAAGTATGAAAAATAGAGTTTTTGACAAATTGGTGTATTGAAGACCTAAAATCCAATGTACTTGATTTATCTAAAGATCCTACAGAGGTAGTTTTGAGACCATCAATGCTTGAGGCATTTTGTGAATATGGGAAAGAGTGGGTTGTTTGGTAATCCTAGATGGAAAGTGGAGGGGTTAGGGAAAATCCAAAACAAAGTACTGAGTTTATGGGTGGAACAACAGGATAAAGATAAGTGGCATGAGCCCATGAGGGGTCTTCTAGGAGTGGTGAGTTGACCATGACATGATGGGATAGTGAAATAGTGAAAAAAATATCTTAAGGATAATGAAAGTAGTGAGATTTCTAAAACTCACAATATTTATTAATCTTGTTTTTAGAAATCTAGGACAAGTATTTAGTCATCTACAAAATAGAAAAAATTACTGATGACTAAAAAAAGTCTCGAGGAAAACACTTGTCTAAAGGGGAGGAGCATATTAAGTCATTGATAAAGTCTCATGTTAGCATATGTCCCTATATATTGAGTTATGATAATCTATTATTACATTAGCATAATTGTCTAAAACCTTTAATTGTAAGTGTGCACTCTATCTCCTATATATATATAAACTAAGGACAACTAGTTTTAGAATCATATCATCTTGTACAATTGTTCTATTGTAAAATGATTTTTTCTCCTCAAATAGGATTTATATTCATTTTCATCTCTTTCTAAAAGCACGGAGTTAGTTCTCTCTCTCTTTTATGATGTTTTAGTCATTTGCGGAATTAAAGTCTATGACTGATATCTATGAGTGCTAACCACAATTAACCAAATTTTCATGATTTGGAGTATTCCATTTACCACTCATTGCATTGAGTGATGTACATTGGGGTAAAGAAGCAGGATTGAAAATAGTGAAATCAATTTCATAGCATCAATCATCACCTCCAAGGCTTGCACCTAGTAACTTGGATTTCTTTGTAGATCGCCCATCCTAAGTATCCTATAATTCATGCACACTTAACTGGAATTTTCCCCACAACCAAGCCCACTTAGCTTTCTACCCCATTTTCAAAAAAATATCAAGCATTGTGCATTATAAACTATTTAGTTAGAAATCACTTCACTGTTTTTGAAGCATAGAAGGGTGTTACACGTCATTTTGTCACCATGACATTTGACTATTCATATGGGTCTATCACCATCCATATCATGTTCCATTAGAGGTAAAAAAACACTCATGTTCCTAAATCAAGTCTTGGAAATTGGAGAAAAGCTCTGTAAAACCCCTAAAAGTCATCCTGCGTAGTTTTACTAGCCTTTCCTTGCACATGCGCTGATGATCCTTCCATTAGATGCGACGACCATCACACTATTTGCCACTAAAAACTATGAACCCCCGTGAAAATCAATTAAAAAGAAAAAGTAACTTCTAGAAGCCTAGCTGGTCAAATATTCTCCCAACTAGAAGCCTCTAGAGTCGCACTAGTTTGAGCTTTATCCCTCCACTCATGGAGCTTATCCCTTGGTTCAAAGAACTCAAATCCATTCATGGGATGAATCCATCCCTCTCATTATGGAGCTGAAACTACCTCAATCTCCCTATATATTGAGCTCAATTTTCAGGTTCAAGGGTAGATATTGGAGATACTGAAGTAGATTATGAATGATAGAAATTGATCTGCATAGTTTCTAAGATGAAGAGAGTTCATAGAGTGCATACTTTCTATACTAGCGTGTTGTTGTTGACACATTAAAGATCACACCTTTGTGCCTATGACTTCATGTTGGTTATTCTAGAGAGGAATGATTATCAGACTGAAGGATAACGATTACTCGTACCCCGGGAGGAATCTATACAACATCAAGACATCCGGTCATAAGATTTCTCTTTCTAATTTATGATAATACATATGTATATCTTTTTATCATTGTCTTGTTTTTGAATTCATGGGAATAATGTCAATACTTAGATTCCTTGATCACTAAGTTGGATTAGTACTTTTTTATTATTATATATTGCAGATGCTTTGATTATTTGTCTTGTCTTTGATTGCAAGTTCTACTCATCATTGGAGAACTACTTTGGAGTGACAGGACAAAGGGCTACATGAGACATTTGGATTTCAAGGTAGGATCATCTCCTCTCTACTTTACTGTTATAATAATTTTAAAATACAATTAATCTAGAGAAAGAGGTATTCAAATGTATCTTTGTTTCTAGTTACTCGTTGGAGTGCTAGGGAGATCGCTCTTGTCTGCAAGAGGGATTAATCCTGGTAACAAATTGGTGACCATACTAGGGACTAGAGCTTAGTTTTTTTTGCTGTGTTCAGTTTGAAACTTTAGTTTTCTGATTTTGACTTCTCTGAAGTGTGGTTGGGTAGATAAATTTTTAGAATCTCTGAAAAAAACTTATATTTTAATTTTTCCTACTTTCCCTTTGCCTGCGCGGTTCTCTTTGGAAGACAAAGCGACAACCTACATGACTTGTTAGTTCAATCCAGTGCGCATGCACACTGTTGTCAACTGATAAGCTGCGCACCCCTTGGAAAATTTTGAAAAAGTTAGATTTCTCTATTTCATAGCCAGATAACCAAATTATTCAAGTTTTCCCTGATCCATTCTAGTTGTCAGATCCTGCGTGAGAACTCCTTTTAAACAATTTTGAGTCTTGTATGATTGATCATCCTATTTACATTTTAAAAGTTAGGGTTTTCCCTGGTTTACTGCTACTCTATATGGAAGATACCTTCGTTTTCCTCAGCTTACTGCTTTTATGGTTTTATCTTCTTGAGCCATCAAGATTGTAGCCAACCTTACTTTTATGAATATTTGTTCCCTATTCATTTGCAAACTTGGAAAATCTTCTAGGTCACTGAGCGGCCTGATTCAACACCAAGCACTCTTGGATGATTTCATTTTTGTTGGGATAAGTAGAGACATTCTTAGTTTGATAACAACTAAGAGAAATAATCTACAAAAAATTCATAGGCATCTTAATTAGGATTCAGAATTAGAATCTTGTTTTGATTTTGAAATTTATAATTTTAGGGTTTTTTAGGAATTGTTTTCTTTTGGGAATTGATTGATTGTTGAAATTGTATTTTTTGACTTGGTTGTTAATGGAATTTTATGTGAAAAGAAAATTTGATCACATTTAGAAATTTAGTTCTTAATGAAATTGTCTTCTTTTCAGAAAGGATTTTGCTTACAAAAGAGGAACTTTGTCTTTTAAATTCAGTAAATCTCGCAACTTTCTCATAAATAGAATTCATTGAAAAGAAAGAGATGCATTTGTCATATTGATGCATTTAGATTATTTTGCGTCGGGTCACAACATCATCAAAGTTTCAATTCCATACCCTTTGTGTTAAATAACAACCAAATCAATAAAACGCCTAATAAAATAAATCTAGACATTTTTACATTTTCTAGGGCTCATTCCACCAATAAAGCTTAGGCTAGTGTTTTGGAATAGGTTGTAATAAAAATTCCAAAACAGTTAAAACAAACAAGTAGAATCTTGCGATAGGGAAATCCAATTGTTGCATTTGTACTCTGGGAAGCTCTTCTTAAAAGAGTCAAGAACGATATCATTTCAGATCTAGTGAGGTAATCGTACCTATCTCATTGGCAAAGATAGAAGATGTGCACGTAATACAAATTGTAACCCTCAGATTAACCATTATCGAGGAGCCTAGGGTCACCTGTTGGAAAACCTCAGATTTACCATGTCGAGGAGCCTTCAAGGGGATTGAGCTTGATACTCCTCCCTTGTGTGTATATCAGATCGTAGATTGTTCCCACTAGTGCATTTGTCTCCATTGGTAACCTTAGTGGCCATAATATTTAGGATTTTTCCCAAGGTGACGGTGGAGGGAAGGTCTCACTGGTCTTGGAAGAAACGTTGGCTAGACTCACTTGGACTTTTCGGAGGGTACTCTTCACTTCGAGATGGCATAATTGGAGGGACTTACACCAAAATGTTTCATTAAGCAGGTTGTGGGGGTAACTGTTCCAACCGCCGAGTTTTTCACATTAACTTCTATGACATTGGATTTCATCACCAACTGGTGTTTTTAGTGTGGAAAAATACTGTTTGTGTGTGGTTTGTCTCTTAGATTTTGTAGGCGTGTGTTCAAATTGCTTGTTTTCTTAGCAACCTTAGGTGTATTTTGTTGAATTTTTTTTTTTTTTGATTTTGTGTGTTAAACATTAACCATGGCTGAATTACTGATACACTCTCGTAGAATGCACAGGAAAGCCCCTGAATATAAACCGATTCAATTGGAAAATTTTAAATATGAAAGAGGTCAACAATTAGAAACTGGGTATACTGAACAAGGGGAAACATTTGTAACAATACATCCCGATTACGAAGTTAATCATCCTCATACAATAGGAAGAAATCAAGAACAACCAAAAATTCTTGAAGTAATCATAGTTGATTCTGCTACCGGTGAGTTATTAGATACTCCACTCATTGAACCCGAAATATCTGAACCTGAATCTGAATCTACTTCGTCTAAGTCACATTTGGAGTACATAGCTCGAGCTCCTGGTCGTCCTTGTTCACCTCGAGTGAAGCTTCGTATTACTGAGAATCTTCCTCCTAGCCTAATTAGTATCGAAGAAATTACTGACACGAAAGAAGAGATCACAATTCCTTCGCGTCAATAATATTTAGATCTAAGGTATAGTGAACCCATTTACCCTTACAGTCCTTTTAAACAAGATCCTTGTTATCAACAATTTACCGACTTTCTACATAGCACTAGTCTCAATTATTCACCACGTCGCATTCCTTTTTACTCTATACCCAGAGGTAGTTTCATTTCTTCAGTAAGCATGTCAGGTGAGACATCCATGATTTCTTCATCACCAGAAACTTTTTTTTATGGTGGTCCATTAGTTCTCGTTGGATACCAGTCACTCTCTGGTACTTTCTTAGGAACATCTCCCTCGTCTAAAAATATTACACAATCAACTGGTCCTAATGAATCTAATACCAAAAATTTGACAATGGAGCAAGTCTATATGATCACTGGAAATATTCCTTCAATTGGTTCTCAAGGTGGAAATTTACTGCCTGGGGAGCAGTATACTCCTCAAGGACAGTCTCTTCAAGGGTAGTACCCTATTCCAGGGCCACAACCTAGACAACGACAATACCCTATGCCAGGACCACAACATATTCAAGGACAACAGTTTTAACAAGAGCAACCGTCCTTTCAAGGAGGTCAACCTTTTACTGGAACTTATCCGGCGAATTATCAAACTTACGTTCCAATACCTCAAACTGGTTATGGTCAACCTTATGCACCTCAACCTTTAATGGGAGCTCCTTACCTAGGAATTAATACTGTGTGGAACCCGTCATTGAATCAAAAACATTTGCAACCTACTATACAAGTACCGTATAATAAACCTGGTCAGCCAACAGGACAATTTGGTTATACCCAAGTCCAACAACCTGTTCAACTTGCACTTCAAATTACCCCTCAGGTATCTATATCTAGTAGTCAGCAAGCTAGTATGAGTACTCCAAGTACTCCTGTCCAATCTACTGTGCAAAATTTTGTTCAACAACCAAGTACATCTATCCCTAGAGTTTCTCAAGTCCCTGTTGCTACAACCCTTCAAACGAATGCATCAACTGTTACATAGGAAATCCCTCAAGTCACTTCTCATCAAAATGGATGTGTTGTTCAGTTTACTATTCAAACCTCTATAGGATAAGTTGGTGTAGCTACAGTTCAAACAATCCAACCTTTTGTAGGTCAGTTTGTGAATCAACCATTTCAAGGGTAGTTTCAATATGGACCAACATGACAAAATCTAGTCTACCAAGGTCAACCATACTCTGGTTATACATATCAAATACCAGCTTAACTTCAGTTTGGTATGGCTAACCCTGGATACCCCGAAGGTATTCCAATCCCATCTGCTCAAGCTATTCTAGGTTATCTTGGATATCCTCCTCTGGGTACTGGCATTTTTCCTCAAGGTTATCAGTTTTCTCAATAAGACCCTAATCGTCGATTACCTTTCATTGCAACTTTAGACTTACCATATTTGTCCTGCCTCATGGATGATCTGATTTATTATCTTCCGTTCTGGCCAAAAATGCCAACTAAGTTTCCCAGTGACATACCTAAGTTTGAAGGAAAATCAGGAGAAGACCCCTCAAATTATTTGATGACTTATCATCTTTGATGTGCATCCAACTCCTTAATCGATGATTCCATTCGATTGAGACTTTTTCAGAGAACATTGATAGGCTTAGCTGCAAAGTGGTATATCGAATTACCACGTGGCTCTTTCAATAATTTCAACGCTTTAACAACAAATTTCCTAACTCACTTCTAATTTCTAGTCCATTATGAACATGGCACGAAACTTTTAACTTCATTGAAACAAAGTACGTCTACATACATTTCAGATCACATACATGAATGGAGATGTAGACGACGTTTAGTGAAAGTTTTCATTCCCAATCAAATTTTGGCAGAATGGTTCATTAAATCACTACTTCCAAAGATCATTGAAGATGTATCTAAGGGAGATGTTGTTACAGAAGAATAGGTCATAGCTCAAACGCAGTAATAGACCTTGTATACACATAGTCTAGTACTTTATATGAAAAAATTCCTGATTTACCAAGCCCAGGTCAAATTAATTCAACTCCTTCTGGTTCTCATTCAACAGATGGTGTAATTGGTACAATTAGTATTACAAAGAGTAAGAAGAAGTCGTCTAAACCTAATTCTCCCATAATAACTTTACCAGATTCACCTAAAGGAGATTCTTCCTTCGAAACTTGTGCCGATATTCATGTTGTAGATTCATCCACGACTAAAGCTAAATTCGATAATAAGAAGAAAGGGAAGAATACAAATAAAAAAACACATCCCCTAAAGAGAAAACAGAAAAACCAAACCATCTGATGAAAAGCGGAAATCTCATTATCCTTGTCTTATTTGTGAGGAGGATCACTATACCAAAGAGTGTCCACATCGGGCTGAGGTATCCAAATTCGTCAAAGGTTCACCCACACCTACTGTCTTGAATAATCCTTTTCCATCTCAAGATAGTGAAATGATTAGATATTTTCCAACTAACTGGCAAATATTTTAATGATGTCTCAAGTCATGGTTGCAACACGATCTCAAGACAATGGATCTAAGAGTCCTGTAACTAGTAAAGAGACTGAATCTTCTATTCAAACACCAAAAAAACTCCTTCATTTTCCGAACCACTTCAAATCAGGAAACCTAACTCTGATTTAGTGATTAAACCGCCTGCTAAAGGTGTACTTCGAAAATCGGCTTTCAATCCAGATGCGAGAGTCGCTCAGAATTACAACATTGTTGAATTTGGCCATATCCTCTTCAGCAATGTCAACCTTAGAATTGCTGCAATCATGTCCGGGACAGAGGAAATTACTATTATTAGCCTTCGGAGCTATTGATCCTCAGGACTCAAACCTAATGGTCTTTGATCTAAAAAATTTTGTACCTAGACTCCCACATCAAATGGCTTTTCAGATTCTAGTATTAGTCAAATCAAGACGAGTTTTTCGTATTGTAATTGATGAGGGGGCATATATGTGTATAATGTAGTTAAACTGTTGGAAAACCCTTGGTTCTCCAACCCTCAACCAATCACCAGAAAATATTAAAGCCTTTGACGGAAGAGGATTTCATCCATATGGAATACTCTAGGATCTGCCTATAGAAGTAGAAGGAAAAACCGTAAACCTAGAGGTGGAAGTTGTTGATGCCCCTCTTGATTACAACATTCTTCTAGGTCGTAGTTTGTCTTACACAATGACTGTTTTTATTTACTCAGTCTTTCGGATGATAATGTTTCCTCAAAAAGGAAAGATTATGAAAATAGATCAGTTGTCATACTTCTCTTCAGACCCTACTTTTACAAATAGTATCCAACATGTCGGAAAATCGTTTATCCCATACAAAGATGTTGGTGTAGGACTAATGAAGGATTCTACTCTCATGGGAAATTTCGCTATGACCTCACCCAACATACCATGAATAATTTCCAGTATAAATATGATCACATCAAGCATAATGCTATTTGATGACACATGGACTATGCCTTGAGAATCAGAATTGGACTCTTATAATGGCGAGATGCCTTTAAATCCTTTTGAATTGACATATGTAGCAGTACAATCATATTCTGACACCCAATCAATTCCTACTAATCAAGTGAATGTGGTCAGAGAAGAATCATCTTCTATATCAAGCTCAACTTTGACATCATTTCTGTATCCCTTTCAACATGTATTCGCTACTGATGAAGGTATTTGAGAAATTTGTCATCAGATGAATTATCATGGGACGATCTACATCATCTATATTATTTTGTCCTGATCTTGATAAAATGAAAATGATTTTTCATCTATATTTACAATTTATTATGTCAAGTAACCTCAAAATACCACATCGATCACACATTTAGATTCTGAGACAAATTTGGTAAATATTTATACAACAGTTCCTATTGACATATTGATTAAACTTGGAATTATTAAAAACATTCATATAGGTGCTTCTTGTTCGATGGAAGAGATTAACGCTTACAAATCCCTACAAGAATTCTGAGACATTTTTTCCTAGTCTTATGAAGAGATACTAGGTATCGGTCCTAAGATTGTTATTCGTGAAATCAAGACAAACCCTGATGCTAAGCCTATTAGACAAAGATTATGTCCAATACATCCGCGAAAAGCTGCAACAATCAAAGCTGAAGTTGAGTATCTATTACGAGCAAGATTTATTTATCCTATTGCTTTGACGGATTGAGTATCTAACATACTTCCCGTAACAAAAAAATAAGGGACTACCAGCGTAGGTGTTGATTATCGTGATATTAACAAGGCTTGTTCGAAAGAAAACTATCCTACGCTCTATATCAATCAAATTGTTGAGGATTGTGCCGGAAACGAAATATTCTCGTTTATGGATGGTTTTTTTTGCTACAATAAAATCAACATACCCCCTGCCGATCAACCTAAAACAACATTTATATGTCCTTGGTGCACATTTTCATATTGTAAGTTACCTTTTGGACTAAAAAATGCTGCTACAACTTTTCAAAGAGCTATGTATTATGCGTTTCAAGATATCAAAAATATTGTACAACCTTACCTGGATGAGTAACCTGCTCATTCTTTATGCAGAGAAGATCATCCTACGCACTTACGCGCTATCTTCATGAGATGTAGGCATTAAAAAATTCATTTGAATCCACACAAATGTGTTTTTTTTGTGTACAATCAGGACGTCTACTTGGGTTCGTCATTTTGAAAGATGGCATTCATGTCAATCCATAGAAGATTGAGGCTATCATCAACTTACCTCATCCTTCCACTCTTCGCCAAATCCAGAGTTTGTAGGGGAAATCAAACACTTTACATAGGTTTATCCCGAACTATGCAGAGTTAACAAAATGTTTTACCCGGTTTTTGAAACAATATGGTCCATTTATTTGGGAAGATATTTCCGATAAATCTTTTTATGCACTTAAAATGTGTTGACCCATGCACCGTTATTGCATCCGCCCAATTACCACCAGGATTAATTTTTATAATTAGTTGCCTCTAATTCTACGATTGTAATAGTTTTGATTCAAGAGGATGAATCTAACAATGAACATGTGATCTATTACGTAAGTCAGAATCTCAACCTGACGAAAATCAAGTATTCACATGTGGAGAAATTGGCCTTAGTAGCAGTTCAAGTTGTCCAAAATTTTCATCATTGCATATTGTTACGCAAAACCACAGTGATATCTAATTGCGACCCGATGTTGTACTTATTGACAAAACATGTTGTAAAACTAGCTCTGAAAATAGAAGAAAAGAGAGATCAACACCTTAGAAATCAACCACTTCGAGGGGGAAACCTCCAATACATTACATAAATGAACAATTCTTAGATGATACAAATGACCAAAACCTCCTTCTATATATAAGAGTCCATGGGGCCACAATATAATCCTAGCTGACCTAACATTAATAATTTAAGGGCAAAATAATAACAATATTGGGGTTACAGGGGTACAACAATAACAATAAGGGGGCTATACTAATAACAATAAGGGACTAAACTAGTAATATAGGGGCCTAACATGCCCCTCTCCTTAAAAAAAGTGTTTTCCTCAATGCTTGAGTAGCTCTAGGTGCTTCTGTATAAAATTCTCATCCTCCCATGTAGAATCTTCAATGGGTAAGTTCTTCCACTTGATGAGATAGTCTGAAATTGATCGATTTCGTAGTTGTCGAGTTCTTGTTTCCATGACCACTGCAGGTTCCAATATGATTTTTCCTTCCTCATCAAGTTCTGGAAATATTGTTTGAACTTGAAGATTTTCACCTATAACCTTCTTTAAGCATGAAACATGGAAAACTGGATGCACTCGTAAAGAAGCAAGAAGCTCCAATTTGTATACCATAGTACCAATATTTTGAAACATCTTGTAAGGACCATAGCACTTTGGCGATAATTTATTATCCTTCTTAGCTTGCTTGAGGGACATTTGTTTGCATGGTTGTAGCCGTAAAAATACCCAGTCTCCTACATCAAAATTTCACTCGCTACGATGTTGATCTGCCTGTTGTTTCATTTGATTTTGTGCCAAATTTAGGTTATCCTTTAAGAGTTGGAGAACTTCTTGTTGATGGTCGATGTGATCTTCCATTGCTTGAACCTTAAAATTTTCTCTTAAGTATGATGTGATGGATGGTGGATGATATCCATAAAGTGCCATAAATGGGGTCATGTTTGCTGCAGTATGGAAGTAAGTGTTATACCACCATTCAACAAGAGGTAACCACTTGACCCATTTTGTTTATTTATCATATACAAAACAACGAAGATATCCTTCCAAACATTTATTCACTATCTCATTTTGACCATCGGATTGAGGATGATAATATGAGCTATGAGCTAGTTGAGTACCCAGACAAGAACATAACTCCGTCCAAAAATTTCTAGTAAAAATGGGATCTCTGTCACTTAAAATAATCTTTGGTTTTCCATGTAGCTTTTAAATTGTGTCCATAAATGTAGTAGCAGCTATACTTGCTTTAAATGGATGAGATAATGCACAAAAGTGTGCATACTTGGTAAGTCTATCAACTATCACCATGATGACACTCTTTCCTTCGGACTTGGGTAAAACTGTGATAAAATCCATTGAAATCTCCTCCCAAAGTTGGCTTGGAATGGATAAAGGTTGTAGAAGACCCGGGGTCTTAATTGTCTCAACTTTATTTTGTTGGTAAACCAAAAATTCCGCTACAAAATTTTGAATATTAGATTTAAGGCCATCCCAAAAAAATTCTTTCTTCATCCTGTGGTAAGATTTTAAAAATCCTGAGTGACCTCCTAAAGGAGAAGTGTGAAATTCCAAAAGAATCTTTTATTTTAGTTGGGAACCCTTACAAAGATATAAGCGATCTTTGTACCATAAGGAATCATTTTTCCAACTAAATGTATCAGATGTACTAGGATCTTGCTGCAACTTTTGAATGAGTGTCCATACATCTTTGTCCTTCTTCCATTCATCTCTTGCTTCGGTTATCCAATACGGTTGGATAATAGAAATGGCACAAAGCAATGCTTCCACCTCTTCATTCTTTCTTGAGAGTGCATCTGCAACAACATTAAGCTTTCCTTTTTTGTAGATTATTTCAAAGTCATAACCCAACATCTTTGTGACCCATTTTTGCTGCTCTTCTGAAGATAGTCTTTGTTCCAAAAAAGTGTTTAAGACTATCATGATCAGTTTTTACCTTGAAGTGTCTTCCCATTAGGTAAGTTCGCCATTTCTTTAGTGCATGTAGTATTGCTAACATTTCCTTCTCATAAATAGGTTTCTGTAAATACTTTCTTTTGATTGGACGACTTTCAAAAGCAATGGGTCTTCCTTCCTACATTAAAACAGCACCAATTCCATTTCCTGAGGCACCACATTCCACAATAAAGGTTTTTGTGAAGTCTGGCGTAGCTAAGACTGGTGCTAGGCACATTGCCTCTTTAAGATGTTCAAAGGCCTTAGTTGCTTCAGGAGTCCATGAAAATGCATCTTTCTTCAATGATGTTGTTAGAGGTGCTGCTATTCTCCCATAATTCTTAACAAACTTGTGATAATACCCTGTTAACCCGAGAAATCCTCGCAACTTCTTTATGGTTGTGGGGACTTTCCATTCCTTAATGGCTTTAATTTTGTTAGGGTCTATCTTAACACCCTCGTGAGATACAATATGACCCAGATATTCCACCTCTTGTACTCCAAAGAAACATTTGGATGTTTTTTCATATAATTGTTTCTCCTACAATAGTTTGAGCACCCTGTCAACATTTTGAACATGATCCTTCCAAGACCTGCTGTAGATTAGTATATCATCAAAAAATACTAGCACAAATTTTCTAAGGAAGGGTTTGAAAATGGAATTCATCAACCCTTGAAATGTAGAAGGTACATTGGTAAGGCCAAAAGGCATGACCAAAAATTCATAATGACCCTCATGAGTTCGAAATGTTGTTTTTGGAATATCTTCAGTCTTCATTCTAATTTGATGATATCCTAAACGAAGATCCAACTTGGTAAATAAATTGCTCCATGTAATTCATCCAATAATTCATCAATCACAGGAATGGGAAATTTATCTTTAATGGTGAGCTTATTGAGCTCCCTGTAATCCAGACACATACGCCATGATCCATCCTTCTTGTGTACCAATACTACAGGAGCAGAGAAAGAACTTTGACTAGGTTGAATTATACCCGCCTCTAACATTTCTGCAATCATACGTTCAATTTCGCTCTTTTGGACATAAGGATATCTATAAGGCCTGATGTTTGGAGGAACACTTCCTAGAATCAAATGAATAGCATGATCATGATCACGAATAGGTGGGAGTACTTTGGGAGTTTCAAACACCTTGGAATGATTGTCCAAGACTTGTTGGAGATCTGCAGAAATAGATGATTTTGATGTCGGAACTTCTATTGAGCATAATTGTGAAATTACGCCTCGTTTTTCTTTCTTTAGAAGCTTTGTCATGACATTAGAGCTTATTATCCTTCCCGGCTTCCCTTCAATACCCCGTAATTCGACTTCCTTTCCTTCTGAAATTTTTTTCAAGAAAAGTTCTTGAAAATTAAAAGCTACCGTCCCCAAAGATTGTAACCATTGTACTCCTAGTACAACATCAGCACCTCCCATAGGAATGGAAAGCATTGGACTAGTCAATACATATTCCCCCATGGTTCGCTTGATATTATGGCATTTTCCAGAGCAATTTATAGTTCCTCCATTTGCAACCATCACTTGACATTCTGGTGTTGGGTATAGGAAACAATTCAATTCCTTGGCTACCTTACAATGAATAAAATTATGGGTACTACCTGAATCAATCAACACTATTACCTTTTTCTTCTTGATGTGTCCTTCTATCTTGAGATTTTGAGGAGTGGTAATTCT